>CM031241.1:448367284-448816332 GCA_018340775.1 Taxus wallichiana var. yunnanensis | reverse complement strand
TTATTTTAGTAATATGCTTAATTTGAGATCATTACTTTTTTTGGTGGCAAAGCTTGAAATATGAAAATTTGAAGAGTCAAGAAAAGGTGTTCCAAGTTCACTTAGAAACTACGAAGAACAATTTATTTCGCAACAAATAATTTGAAAGAAAATATTGTTTTAGTTAACAAACAAAAAATACACTAAAGAGGATAATTAAAGAGCATGGCTTCAATTCTAAAATTTTTATTCAAAGCCAAGGCAGATGCAGATCCCACCTGCCATCCCATTGAGATGCGATAAGGGAAGAACAAATTATCAGTAACAATCTAGACAATGCTAAAAGATCTAATACCAGTTATGGGATTATTCAAGCCATACCGGGGAAAGGGGTACAGCGAGGAGAAGCCATCAGGGAAACAGAATACAACTACAGGAGTGGAAGATATCGAGGAAAGGTACAAAAAAATTAAGGGTTGAAAAATTTCATGATCGAGGGTTAAAACTTGAAAATCAAACTTTAAATTTGAAAGTTTGAAATAATTTATAATCTATATTTAAAAATTTGAAACTTGAGTTCGATGGTCATGATGTTTGGAAAATTTGAAATAATTTATTATCCTGGATTTGAAATTTGAAACTTCGAATGTGATGGCATTTGAAAATTTGAAATACTTTATAATATGGAATTTTATATCTTCTTATATATTATGTATAGAATTTCTACATACATTCATTTGAATGTGATGCTATGATAATGATAATGGTTAATTATTAGTTTTAAGAAATATAGAATGTGGTATGACAAACGATCTTAATACTTGTAATGATGATCGTATAGATGTGGATGATGACATTAGAATAGAATAATAGATATGGATTATCATTATTTGTATATGGACGTAGATTTATCTTCAAGAACGCTCATGGAATATGGATGATGATAATGGATGCTTGTTTAAAAAAAATTTGGAATGTGGAAGGACATGTACATTTCAACCTTCTCAAAATCTTCTAATGGATATGATATGATGACATTAGAATGAATATAGATGATGATGAATGATGATAATGGATAATTGTTTTAAGAAAAATTGAATGTTAAAATAGATATGGATGATGATGAATTACCTGTGGACTTCACATTTAGCTTCATACTTGGCCATTTCATGATGCTAATGGATAAATAATTGATTTAAGAATAATTGAGTGTGTTAGGATTCTAGGACTTATATCTTCTCGATCAGAAATTCAACTTTCAGATCAAGTTTCTCAAAATATTCTTCTCTCTCTACTTGTCAATCGAACTAGGACTTACATCTTCTATGATGACATTAGATGTGGATGGAGACATTAAACCGATATGGATTATGATGAATTGAGGGACATAGATTTTTAGCTTCACCCGATCATGGATGATGATAATGGATAATTGTTTTAAGAACTTATGACTTGTAAATTAAAACTCGTATTTAGGTCCGTGATTTAAACATTCTCAAAATCTTCTTCTCTCTACTTGTAATGAATCAATGATATGATGACATTAGATGTGGATGATGAAATTAGCTTCAAGTACTGATCGTGGATGATGAATTATATAATAGATAATTGTTTTAAGAAAATTTAGAATGTGTTATGACAAAACAACTTAATATAGAAATTTTTCCTCTCTCAGACTTTGTAAATTCAATGTGTGATTTTATCCCACAAAGTTTAAACACTTTATCAAAGCATTTTACAAATACAAGAATAAATTAAACATAATTGTAAAAATACGAGCAATGTCATATGATAGGGTTTAAGTTACTCTTTGTCTTTTTAGATGGATGTGACAAAGCATATGGAAGGAAAATGAGAAATCATTTTTCATAGCGTAGTCAGCAGCTAAAAGATCTTCGATTCAAGAAAACTCAACACAAGAAATAGATTAGTATATAGATGGGTGAGTTTCCCGACATCACAAATTCCGAGAAGTGAGAGCTTCCTAGATAGATGTCAACCCACGCCAAAAAAATAAATGAAATAATGATTGATCGATTAACAAAGAAACAAAAGATTAAAGAAAAATGTAAATGATAACTTTTACTTCAGATGAACAATAAAAGTTTATAAGAGTATAACAAAGGAAGAATATGTAGATCGAACTCGAATGTCTCAGAATTAGTATGCGATAAATGCATGTAACAAACATATTTTTAGAACAGAATTTCGTATTCGACAAATCCTAAATAGTAATTATATGAAACAAATTTTTATAAATAATTGTATTTAAATAAATGTAAATATATATATACATGTAACATCTTTAATGATAACAAGAGTCAAAACATAATGTTATAAAAAGCCTCATCATCAATATTTCGTATCCAGAGAGTTAATATGAAATTGAATAAATAACCATAGTCAATATTTACATCTCGAGAGTTAATAATTGAATAAATAACCACAATAAACAATAAAGTTAAGGTCAAGGAGATACCTATTTAAAGTCAAACAATCCATTATCAAAAGCTTCTTTAAATTCATGTTCTCTTTATGAGTGTGACGACACAATTCCAATCTCATCAAGCTTGGAACAGCTTGTACTTTTGAGATGTATTATTTACACCTCTTCTTTCAAAAGGGAATTCCAATGTGCAATTGTTATGTCAAAGGAAATGTTTCACTCGAGTAGTGAGAAACATAACACCTCGCGCAACTTTCCAAATTTTTATCCAACATGTTTCTCGCTTTTGATTTTATAAATGATAAAGTACTCGAAAACCCTTGTCCTCCATAGACCCCAAAATCATTTTCGCATAACTCATAATCTTAAATATTCATTAATGTCTTCTTGTAAGATAGTACTTTGATACATTCCTCCCCGCAGCCTCAATAAAGAACACTCTTAAAAGGTTTGTCTAAAATTTTATATCGGTTCCTCATTTGTCACGTAATTTTTTTGATTAAGAATTTAATAAATGAACATTCAAGATACCTTGATTTCCATACCCTTAACCTCCTCTCGTAAAGACTCGAAGTCTTTGTGAAACATTCCATTATTTGCACTCCATGGATTTATGGAAATGCTTTCTTTACAAAGTTCGCACGAGCTGCTGCTCAAAGATTCCTAAAATTAGATTCATCACACCCATCAAGCTTCAATAATTTTATCTTCGGAGAAACATTCTCTAATTTTGATGATAAGGATTCTAAAAATGTTTTAAGCTTTATTCTTTGCTTCAACTATAAATGTACTCAAAGAGATTAGGTGTTACAGAACATCTTCTTGTTCTCGATCCTCGTAATATCTTGACGCTTTTTGTAAACGTAGTGGTATGTCCTTCCATTAACATTAATGCAGAGGTGATCGTGGATATTAAATCTCAAATAGTTACCGGATTTTTAAGATCAAATAAAGTTTCTAATTCCCTCGAAAAACAAGTGTATCAAAACCATCTTCGGGAACAATACAAGACATCAAAACTTTGACATACCATTTTTCTCATCCGTATAAAATCCACAATATAGATTAATCTCCCATGCATGCTTCATAAGTGTATCGATCTCCGTAACATCGAAGATTACCAACCAATGTAAGCAATGTCTCAAAATCGCTTAAACGGAACAATAATTCCTCGTCCTATCAAATTCATGACGATATTTGTGCATGAAACCAACCAATGAAGGATACTCCTCACGAACTCGCATACGCAGTTCATACAAAGAAATCCATCTCTGCCCTCAACATCCTTTAGAAGTTTTTTGCCATCTCAGAATTCCAATTGCAAATTTTGAACTCAAGAAATCACTTTGGCCTCGTTTTCCATATAGGCATGAAGTTCTCTTTATAAGGTATTCTAATTTAGCAAAATTTTCATAGTTGCTTACCATTTTATATGCTAAATTCATTTTATGAGCCATATAGTGAATTAAGCAACATATAAGGGGCCACTATTATTTGCAATCTAACACAAAATCCCGTGACAGCTGACTCTCGCATAATCGATGCACCATCTCGCTCCAACGCATACCAACTTCATATCAATTTCATAATCAGTCATTCCAACAATATCTTTCAACCATTTTATGTAGGTTTTCGGCATTACAGCTTTTCAACCATTTTCATAACACCCACCAGATGAGGTGTCTTTATATGATTTTCTAATTTATAGACGTGATACATACCTATGCAAAGGTTGTCGATTGTTGTTACACTTCATCAATCAAAGAGAGATAAACTTAGCTTTTTTTACATTCCCTTTCAAATCTTCCTTCTCTATCATCGAAAGGCATTTTTCCATTTCCCTCGCACCACCGTCGGCCGTAACAATGAGACTAAGGTACATCGGGCATTCCATTATATCGATACAAAACTTTGAAATCAAGGAAATATGAAATCAGGCCTTCCTTTATTTGTTCGACTCATCTTACCAATTTGTGATGTGATCGCTCCTCCCTTTTATATGAGATGTCATGCTTTTCTATTCTACTTCATACTGGCGTATTTAATATACATGCATACTTTTTCGCTTTTCCATTCGTGATAGGTTTAACATAAATGAGAAACAACTATTTTATGTAGGTTTTCAGCATTACGCTTTTCAACCATTTTCATAACACCCAAAGAGATGAGGTGTCCTTATATGATTTTCTAATTTATAGACATGGATACATACCCATGCAAAGGTTGTCGATCGCTATCACTTCATTAATCAAAGAGAGATAAACTTAACTTTTTTACATTCTCTTCAAATCTTCCTTCTCTATCATCGATAGGTATTTTGCCATTTCCCATGCACCACTATCAGAACAATGAGACTGAGGTACGTTGGGCATTCCATTATATCGATACAAAACTTTGAAATCGAGGAAATATGAAATCGGTTTTCCTTTCTTAAGTATGTGAAATAAAGTAGAGAACTGTATGAGTTTTGTATGCAGATTTGTTTGATTCTATCTTACCAATTTGATGTGATCGCTTTCTCCCTTTTCTATGAGATGTCCGTATTTTTCTTTTCCCGCGTTCATACTGATGTGTATTTAACATCGATGCATTCTTTTCAGCTTTTCCACCCGTGGTATTTTTGATTTTCTCTCGCCATCCTTCCCCATTACACTTCAAATATTGTTTTCCACGTTGTTTTTCTATAAAGTCCAACATCAGCTGCATTTTTTTCGTCGTTTCCAATTTCCACGTATATTATATATATACATTTAGATGGGATGTCTTCTAAATTAGATGATCATATGACAGTTCGATAAATGGAAATTTTCAGAGCTCCAATCAAACTTGTAAGTTCTCCCAATTTTCCACATAATCTTGTTTATTTTCAATGTTTTACTTTTCGAGTAGAATTTCGAGCAATATCACAATCACCCTGGTTTCTTTGTGAACTAGAATTTGAATTTGATTTTTGTGTTCCATTTTTTTGAGTATTTGATGTGCAATATCTTGATGCACTCCTGCCGCACACTCAATAGGAAGTAATATCCTACCATGTATAACTTCAAGATCTAAAGATGGTATCATCATAGGTGTCATTTGGTTAATACTGTAGAATTCATGTCCACATCAATATTACCTTCCACACAATCAACAATTTGATTCTTTCTCGTGGAAGCTATATGGGTGCTAGTGGTCAGATATCTCGTAGCAGAGTTTCCAAAATACTTGAACAAGGACTTCTGATATTTCTTAGTTACTTTTTGGGTTTTCCCATTCTAAGCACTAGCACCTTCCATTATTTTGAATTGATTCTAGCAGTGCAAGAAAAAGTAAAAAGTCACACATCAAAGATTATCGATCAATGCCACGATTATACCGAAGTCGTAAGGCCAATAAACACAAAGAATTGCGCGTTAGAGAAACTATGTCACACGCCAAGAAAAACTAAGTCCTTGTCAAATGTCAACAAACTAAGTCCTCGCCGCACGCCAAGAAATGCAATGAGTCGCGCGTCAATGAATATCCTTATCGCCAACAACAAACCCTTTTTCGCCCGCCACAAGAAGATCTCCTTTGTCACCCGGCCCACATAAAATATTTGGTAAGCGCCAACAAATATTATAACTACACAACTAAGTAATCTAATGATAAATATGTAATGTGCTCGTGCCAATAACTTCACTAAGATTGTGTAAGGTACCGGTGGTAAAGATACTACCCAAAAAATCACCTAGGTTTTTATAGGAGATGTTTTCAAATGTAGGCAAAGCCGACCCCAAAAATATATATCAGAAATTTTAGGCGTAAGTACATGACACCGACCGCTTCCTAAAATCACCTTTTCAAATTTTCCTAAAATGAAATTTTTTACCATATTATGAATATTCGCCACTAAAATTATCCCCGAGTAGTGCTTTAGATCAACATGTAATAAGAGATCAAGATTCTCTTTCATGAAGCATTTTCTCAAAAGTCTATTAACAAAGCTTCATCTTCATACAAATCACCAACAACCCTTTCTCTCTATCTCTCCTTCTTTTCTCTCCATATTATAATTTTCAATTAAGAATGTACTTTTTTCTATTTCTTCCTATTCACTTAAATGACCCTCAATTCTACATTATAAGAGTCTTCTTTTCACTAATAGGAAAAAGACTCACTTCTAAGGAATATGAAAGGTCACAAGTGATGAGGATAGGTGAAAGGTCATGTGGGGGTAGATGAAGAGACAATTTGTACGCTATAAATTGAATGGCTCCTCCATTCCAAAGGGTTGGAAATTTTGATTAAATGTATTACCATTATTATATCAAGCAATAAAAGAATTATTTTATTCCTATGCTTATGTTTCTCTACTCTTTCTCTCTTCTTTTATTTTCCAACTTTTTAAAAAGTACGGTGTCTACGCCTTTGATAAATAAATCAATGGAATTTTGTGTCTATGATTTTCTTATGTCTTATCATTGTTTTCATTTTTTTGTTCTTTTAATCGAATGTGGACCTACTTTGTTATCAGGACATGAATTATGTAAGCCTACTCACAACAACTATTTCCCCAATTCCCTTTACATCTCTTCACCGTGAATTCCTCCTCAGTACCTTGTATAAGAATTTGACATAGGTTTAGTGGAGTACTTACGCGATCTCTTCGGCCTAACGACCACCCACATATTTAGGCTATTTTACATTTAACAATGAGATTCTCCACATACAAAGAAAGAAGGGCTTACCTATGACTATCTACTGGTTTAAACCAACAATTTACACCATGACAAAATTTTTTTCCAACAAAGAATTAGGCTATGAAGGAAGATCTTGAGGAAATATGTTTCTTGATTGATTTCTTATCAACAAGATCATTATGGAAATGAAGGATTTTAGTAAATGGAATGATAACAATAATCGCTTACTGATCAAATATACATCATTTGAAGCTTCATATAGGTGGTCAACAAGGAAAGATAGTTCTCCTTTACCACCAAAATTGAGCAGAGTATAAGAACTTGAGATTTTGTAATGATATGCACTAAATAGATCAAACTTGAGAGAGTATAATGACTAAACCCACGATATTTTATAATTTTAAGGTATGAGAGTATTATGATCAAAACAAGACAAAGGTTCAAAAGTTGTATGTAAACAGTCGGCTCTCTCATGATCAATGAATTGTAGGTTATAGGATTTGAAAATATGTGTTAAAAATTAGTGAAAATATTGAGTATAAATGGTGTAAGGACCTAACACAATAATCTATGCCTATCAAGGGTATGATATACATCTTAAAGTGAAGTTTTACAATGAACCATAGAAATTTCATTACTTGATGAAATTAGTCAAATATCAACCAAATGTCTCTAAAGACAAACTTCATCAATGAATTCTCGCCAAGATTTGTGATTTGTATAATTTGATGAGATTTTTGACTCAATTACATATTTGTTAAACAAGATCCTCATCCTGACACCTTGATTCAAGATCTCAAGTTTCAGAAGAAAGATGATTTAATTCTAATGAATCTCTTGATGTTTTTATAATATATCCTGATAGCTTAACATGTAAGAATAGGATTAAGGTGTAAGGTGTCATCACAACACAACATGGGTTCTCGAAACCTTTCTCCGAAGTTGAATCTTCAAGAGAGCATGCACTTCTTTTCCCAAAAAGTGCATATGAAAAACATATTTCCCAAGAACATCCAAAAGCTCCTAAAATTCTTTCTAAATCATACAATCGCAAAGAAAAATGATACCTTTCCATCGATCAGTAATGATAACTCCTAAGATTCTCTAAGGCTTTTTAAACCTTTCCCAAAAATTGAACTTTGAAACAAGCAATTTTGATAATTTCACTAGTTTGACCAAAAGGGGAAAAAGCTTGAATGGGGTTGTCAAACAAAATGCAACGATTATTTTATATGCCAAAAATTGGCTCATACTGGGGAATTGAATTGGTTTGACATGAAATGAAGACCGAAAGAAGGAACTCCATAATCTCAATTTAGGATTTAGTAGAATAGTGCCTTATACATCGGGGAAATAAAGTCTCACCAAGGATATAGAATGAAAAGGAATACACACACACACACACACACACAGAAAGGAAAAACACACAAAATGACATGGGAAACACAAAAATGTAAATCACCTATGATTCATGCAAGGGATAACCCACTTTCATTACTGATTGTAAGGTCGAATGTTACCCATGCATAGGTAGCACCAAATGACATCATTTCTTCAAAGAAACCCATTCAATGGATTAATAAAGTAAGACCCATTCCTCAACCGCTTAGGAAATCTAGCTACATTAAGAGATCTCCATATGCATGATAAAGACAAAGTGGCACGTTTTCTTCCCGAGAAAGTCTATAAGTGACTCTTTCATCAAGAAAAATCCATCCACATAGCCCATTTACACTCTTTCGCTGTTCTAAAATTCCATTTCCATTTGCCAATCCATTTTTAGATTCATCCCTACTTTTGATTTCCCATTTTTCACTTTTCAATTATACAAGATTGATTCTCGAGATATGTTCTTGCTCATCATATTCACAATTAGCCTTATGCTCTGTTATTGGGTATTTGTTTCTTTGGTCATTAAGCTTTAGATGACCATTGTTTCCATGTAACTATTCTTGTTAGAGATTTGGATAATTTTTACACCATCATAGGATTCCTCTGCTCCATTTTCTTAAATTTATTTTCCTCCAAACGGTTTAGATTGACCGAGCTCCTCACTATGGTGCAACTTGACAATTCTTTTCATCTTCAAAGGATAACGAGCACAGGTTTGGGTGAAGTATCAAGATAATCACTCTCCTCATCTCAATCATCTTGAGCTACAATTAGGTCATCTCCATGATGGAGATACCTTCTTCCCGAGTGGAATAATCCTTTAGAAACTCAAGCACCTTTTTATCTATACATTCAGTCATCGATAATGTCCTCTTATCCAAACAAAAACTAGAAAGCTTCATATTCACAATCATATATCAAACAAATCCTCATGTCATATCTTCCCTAAGGCCAATGATAGATGATTCAAAACCCGAGGATCATATGTCAAGAAGTCACTGATATTACTTTTTCTACATGATATTTATTTTTATCATCTCAAGATTGATATGTCACTAGTCAAGATATCCATGATCCTCATCATCACCAAGTAAGGAATCAGATATCCATATCCAATGGGAAGTGCATGAAATTCAAATTATGACTCCATCAAATCATCATAAAGTTTCTCAATCGATCAAACAAATTAGGTATTCCTCCATTAATATGGGTAGCTCAACATCTTCCTTTCTTTTAAGTTATGAAATAATTTTGTGTATCTTAAATCTTAAAAGTATAAAACGTTCTCCCCTGAGTCATCTTCCTTTTAAATGGTATATCTCATATTTTTTTAGGGATGGAGCTTCTTTATTTACCATTGATTAAGATGGTGGCATATGAAAATCCTCCTTTATATATCTCTTCCAACATCCCGACAAAAACTATAATTCAACAACATCCCATTCGATGTTGAATGTTGACTATAAGTATTTTCATCTTGAATTTTTATTCATAAAATTTACAAATCCCACTTCAAGAGCATATTTGACCCTAATGAGAACACTTCTTATTTTTCCATGGAGTAACACCACCAACAACATGGGTGAGAGTAGATACCAAGAGCCTTGGAAACTTAAGGTAGACATGATGTTGTCATGAGGCACCAAATCATCAATGATACAATTACTTAGTTTATACTTATTGATCAACAAAGAGAAGGTATTATTTACTTATCTAGAAAGTGGAATATGTTCAGGCAAGAAGGTTTCAGAAGGAGTGGTTTCTAAGAGCTTCTAGTGGTTCTTTTGTAATGACAATTTTTTGAATGGAACATGAATTTGAATTATTTCATCATGATAAACAAGATAAGTTTATCAAATTTCTTGAATTGAATCTCGTACCTTAGATTTTAGAAATTTGGACTTTAGACTTCTTATGATAAGGTTAATGATGTTTGGTTTTTCACTTCGTATATACTTCATGGGAACAATAACATCCTCGACAGGTGTATGAGTTACATTCTTAAAAGAAACAAATAAAGAAGTAACAACTGATTCACCAATGGAAAAGAAATAAACTTACCCAAGAAGTAGATATAACCTTAGCATGAGGTGATCTCTATCCTTCTCTATGATTCCATGGAATCGGGCAACAATGATTCTATTTTTGTTGTTGTTTTAATGTACATAATCACCTTTTTAGGATCCGAACCCGTTCTTTTTTTGGGCATGTACACAAGGAAAGGCATTTTTCTTTCGTTTGCAGAGTCTTTGAACACTATATATTTTCTCATATTAACCATAATCCTCTTGAATTCACTAGATGAGTATTTAAAATACCCAATGTTTTCATATCCAACTTATTTTTACCGTAGGGCCTTGAGTTTCTTCTTCACCATGTGACTTATTTATAGATGGAGTTCCATAAGGCAAACTTAAACAATGCTTATAATTTGATTCTAGTTTTGGTTTTGATATGGAACAACAAAAGCCATTTGCACTTGGGAATTAGTTTTATAGCAACTTGTACGAGTTTTTTTGAAATAGTTACACTCAAAATTGGAAGATGTTGTAGAAATATGAATCGTAGATTTTGAGTCTAGTTTCTAAGCTACTAAATTTTATTGAAAATGATAAGTTTAAGTGGGTCAAACAACTAAAATACCAACAGATGCTCCTATTTTTGTTAAAAACATAATAGAGTGACTTTCGTGCCCCCACCATTTTTTGAGCACCATTTAGTATTTTTGAAAACCCTTTGGTAGAAAGATAGCTAGGAGCATCTAGTTTGGGCTCCATTTTTTTAAGATTTTTTTAGCGAATATTTTTTTTTTATGATTTTTCTAGTACAAAATTTTATGTTTTGAAAAATAACGGAGCTCCGACCGTGCCCCCCCCCCAACTACCTCAAAAATATCAAAATTAGATTTTTTTTTGAATATGTATAGAATTATGCCTAGTTTGGGCTAGTATAATTTTTTTAAATTTTGATCACCCAAAAAAAAGATACACCATGAAAGATAGACATATTTACACTTCAAAAAATAGCTATAAAAAGGCATAGTTAGAAAATAAATAATATGGAAACCTTATATTAGTCAAAAATTTGAAAATTTATATTTTTAGAAAGAAGAGACTCTTCTCTACGTCGTGGTATAATTTTTTTAAAAATGGATCGATTGTTTTATTTTGATTTATCATAGAGGAAGTGGCATTTTTACATTTTCTTGTAAAAACACGTTGTTTGTTGTGTTTGTGTGTCCATGCCTCGTGCTCGGGATCCAAACCGATCCCAAGCCTTGAGGCATGGCTTGGGAAAAGAGAAAATGTAAAACGTTATAATGCGTACGCATTATGTAGTATAAACATTATGTATGCTTTTGACATGCTTCTATTTACATAAATAAATGTTTAAGTATAAGTTTTTCATTTATTATTATTTATATTTTATTATTTCTTATACTTTAAATTTATTTATGTAAATATAAGAAATTAGGGTCACTCTGCACCTTATGGAATTAGTCTCACAACTCCATGAGTCATGGTTTAGAGATAGTTTTTAAAGTATAATTGTCAAGACATAGGTAATTTTTCAGATTTCAAAGATTCATTCCCCAATATTTTAGCATTTAACTTCTACAATCAAAACCCTAAACCATAGGCCATAAACCTAAACACTAAACTGTAAACCTTGAGCCCTAAACCCTAAACCCTAAACCTTTAACCATGATCCCTAACCCTAAAACCTAAACCCTAAACCCTAAACCTTAAATTCAAACCCTTACCCTCCGTGATCTCTAAACCCTGAGCCTTAAGCCCTAAACCCTAAGCCATAAGCCCTAAACCCTAAACCCTAAACCCTAAACCATGAACCATGAGCCCTAAATGCTAAACCCTAAACCCTAAACCATAAAAACTAAATCCTAAACCCTAAACCCTGAAACCCCTAAACCCTAAACCTTAAACACCGAATCCTAAACCCTAAACCCTAAGCCTTGAACCCTACACCCTTATCCCTGAGCCCTAAAATCTAAACCCTAAACCCTAGACCATATACCCTAAGCCCTAAGCCCTAAAACCCTAAACCCTAAACCCTAAACCCTAAACCTAAACCCTAAACCCTAAACCCTAAACCCTAAACCTTAATCCTAAACATTAAATCCTAAACCCTAAACCCTAAACCATAAACCATAAACCCTAAAAAATGAACCATAAACCATAAACCCTTATCCCTAAACACTAAATCCTTAACCCAAACCCTAAACCCTAAACCCTAAACCTTAAACCCTAAATCCTTAACCTCGATCCATAAACCCTAACCATAAACACTAAACCCTAAACCCTAAACCTAAAACCTAAATCCTAAACCATAACCCTAAACCCTAAACCCTAAACCCTAAACCCTGAACCATGAGCCCTAAACCCTAAACCCTAAACCCCAAACCATATTTCATCAATATTTCCTAGTCTCATGCCTAGAACCATCATTGAGTCTACTTATAGAACTACCTTGTTTATGAGAGGTGGGACAAGTAACTAAATGGATATGACATCTACCTTGTGCCTTGTAATGCATATATTACACATCTCTTCCAAACTTGTTTCTCCCCACATATACTTGCGCTCTTGAATGTAAATTTATTCACACTCAAAAAAATTTCACATTTCTCATATTTCCATGTATGGTATTATGCAAGCCAGATGACCTATCGAAGTCGGAAAAATAACCATCACAACAAAAAAATTAATCTTAAAGGAAACAAAAGAAACATAGAGAATATATCAATGCAGAGGTGTAGGATCATAATTGAATTTCCTATAGTATCCTCTCCTCCGGAGAAAGATAAAGTTCAAGTGTTCTACTGGAATGGATAGTAAATTTGATAGAACTTCCTAAAGTGTTCAAAATAAGCATAGAAATAGGGGAATGGCTAAGAACACTAAGGGGTTATCAATCACCTAGTAAATCTTTCTTGTTTAGTTCTAAATGGGAGTTACCTAGCCTATGACTTAGTGACCTTCCATTCATTGATAATTCCTTATATGATAAACCCATGGATGTTTTCAAAATCCCTAAACAAAAAGATAGGGGTAGTCATCAATCCTAGTGAAGGGTGTGATGTGATTTCCAAGAACTTGAAATTCATATAGATTTAGAGGTCATAACATGAATTTACAAATATCTCTATCATTATAAATGGAAGCCAAGTAACAATGTCTCCCTGTACATCCAAGGATTGAGGACTACTGGGGTCTTTGGAAGGATTGAAAATCAGGAATATGACATTTCCCTCCTTCAAAATATCAATAGATGAAAAACATCAAATTTTGATGACTCTCTTTGAATGTTCTGCCTACAAATTCAATGAACCCTAAACTCTGTGACCTAAACCCTTAACCCTCAACCATGAGACCTAAACCCTAAACTATAAACCCTAAACCCTAAAAACCAAAATAATAAACCCTAAACACTAAATACTAAACCCTAAAACCTAAACCCTAAACCCATAACCCTAAACCCTTGACCCTAGACCCTAAACCCTAAGCCCTAAGCCCTAAACCCTAAATACTAAATCCAAAGCCCCAAGCTCTAACCCCCAAACCTTAAACCAGTAACTCTGAACCCCAAACCTTAAGCCATAAACCATGAACCATGAACCCTAAACCCTAATCCCTAAACCATAAACCCTAAACCTTAAGCCTTAAACCCTACACCCTAATCCTTGAGCCCTAAACCCTAAACCTTAAACCCTGAGCCCTAAACCCTAAATCTAGAGCCCTGATCTCTAACCCCTAAACCTTAAACCCATAACTAACCCCTAAACCTTAAACCCATAACTCTGAACCCCGAACCCTGAGTCATAAACCTTAAACCATGCACCCTAACCCTAAACCCTAAACCCGAGCCTTGAGCCCTAAACCGTAAACCCTAAACCTTAAGGCCTAAATGTTAAATCCTAAAGGTCCCTAAACCCTAAACCCTAAACCCTAAAAACTAAATCATAAACCCTAAACCCTAAACCCCTAAACCCCTAAACCCTAAACCCTAAACCCTAAACCCTAAACCCTAAGCCCTAAACCCTAAACCCTAAACCCTAAACCCTAAACCCTTAACCCTAAAACCTAAACCCTAAACCTCGAGCCTTAAACCCTAAACCCTAAACCCTTTTCCCTAAACCCTAAACCCTAACCTTTAAACCTTAAACCCTAACTCCTAAACCCTAAACCATAAACCCTAAACCCTAAACCCTAAACCCTAAATCCTCAACCCTAAACCTAAACCCTAAACCCTAAACCCTAAACCCTAAACCATAAAACCCTAAGCCCTAAACCCTAAACCCTAAGCCCTAAATCCTAAACCCTAAACCCTAAAACCTAAACCTAAACCCTAACCCCCTAAACCCTAAACCTTGAGCCCTAAACCCTAAACCCTAAGCCCCTAAGCCCTAAGCCAAAACCCTAAACTCAACCCTAAACATAAACCCTAAACCCTAAACCCTAAAAAAACCTAAACCCTAAAACTAAACCCTAAACCCGAACCCTAAACCTAAACCCTAAACCCCTTTAAACCCTAAACCCTAAACCCTTTTCCCTCTAAACCCTAAACCCCTTAAACCTTAAACCCTAAACCTAAACCCTAAAACCTAAACCCTAAACCCTAAACTACCTAAACCCTAAACCCTAACCCTAAACCTAAACCCTAAACCCTAAACCCTTAAACCCTAAACCCTAAACCCTAAACCCTAAACCCTAACCCCTAAACCCCCTAAACCTAAACCCTAAACCCTAAACCCTAAACCCTAAACCCTAAACCCTAAATCCCCTAAACCCTAATCCTAACCAAAACCCTAAACCTTAAACCTAAACCCTAAACCTCAAACCCTAAACCCTAAAACTAAACCTAAACCCTCAACTCTCAACCCTAAACCCTAAACCTCAACCCCGATCCCTAAACCCTAAACCTCGAACCGAGCCATAAACCCTAAACCTCAACCTCGACCCCTAAACCCTAAACCTCGAAACCTCTAAACTCCTAAACCTAAACCCTAAACCCTAAACCCTTAAACCTTAATCTTAAAACCCTAAACCAAAACCCTAAACCATAAACCCTAAGCCCCGAGCCCTAAACCCTAAACCCTAAAATCTAAACTATGAGCCTTAAACACTAAACCTTAAACCTAAACCCTAAACCCTAAAGCCCTAAACCCTAAACCCTAAATCATAAACCCTCACCCAAAGGAAAGTCCTAAAAAGATCATTCAACGTGTTTCAGTGTGTAAGGAATAGTGTTTAAGGTGATCGATCGACTCATTTAGTTTTTATGAGAGACTACTTTTCAAGGCCTAAAAGGCATTTTTGGCCATTTTGTAGTTAATTGAACACCCTTCAGAATAAGCTAAAATGAGCTAGTCATGTCACCGAGTTATCAAGGACCATTATTTGTGAAGTATTAAGGCATCGTTTGTCTCCATAAGAGACATATGAGAAAAAAATGTATGAGAATCATGAATTTGATTCCATGAAAGGATGCTTTTAGAGCTAGGAAAGGTGAGGGGATGATCTTTATATGGAGCACCATGTTTCTAAGAATGAGCAATCATCTGAGTTCACTTGATGCAATTCACTTGGTACTATTCATAACAACTCATTCAACACCTAGTAGTGTTATCACACCTTAAGGAGGAGGCACATTACAATCACCTCATTTTGGCCATAGGACAAGAATCCCATTCAGGGAACAATCCTCTATCTACAAAGTGAGGATCTCTTTTTAGTAAGAAGTGGAAAACATCATAGAGTTAATTCATGGTCACTAAAGTGAATTATGGACCAAATTTAAAAATTAGTACCAATTCAAGCAGTGGTAGGGCCAAAATCCATTTTAGAAGGTCAAAAACCTAAAAATGACTATATGCTTTCCCAAAACAAAGACCGACTACAATATATATGCCCTGAAAGTTTTAGGTCATTTGCTAAAATCCTAAAATGAGTAAGTACTGGACTGATTAGATTTTGAAAAACTATCTTCTAGATTATAACTGTTGGAGCTACGAGACCACTTCCATAAGGTGCAGAGTGACCCTAATTTCTTATATTTACTAAAATAAATTTAAAGTATAAGAAATAATAAAAGTATAAGAAATAATAAAATAAATCTTATACTAAACATTTATTTTTGTAAGTATAACCACCAAAACACATATGCATGGTCCATGGATTCTGAATCCGAGCTTTTACCCCTATCCAACTTAAAATGTTAAATATTACCCTTGATCATATATATTTACAATAAATAGTAGAATAATTTCAAGTGAGGAAGTTGATTAAATTATGTAATAAAGACCATTTTATGTAAAGTGAGTAGATCAAGTTAGATGAGTCCACTTCAATCATGCCCAAGCTATTTATGATTAATTTTATGTAATAATAATTATATCTTCATTTTTTAAGATGTTCAGTTGGTGATTCTTTAGATCACACTTTATTCAAGTGGGTGATTCCAAGAGTGAAGAAGCTTAATCATTTTTTTCATGCATTTGTGAAACCAAAGTTTATGAAATCAAGTGCCTACCACATTATATATTTATAGGATGATCCTTCATGGATTATGAGCTAACTATTTTCGATTTTCAGATTTTACTTATGAAAAATGAGCTTACTTGACTAAGACTCTTCATGATTATAATTATTTTATAGTCAAGCAAAGTTTCTATATGTGAATGAGGGATTTTTCTTTTTTGCTGAGAGTTATGTCCCATTTTTCCATAACTAAAAATCCTCTCAGAGGATTTCCAAATATGGAATCTCACAATATTTGACATCATCTAGCTGACATTCTATCAATTCATTTCATCGTGGAAGACCAAGAAGTGAATGTCTTATTCTCGTACAAGTGTTGGTGTCCATGATAGTTAATGTCTTCGATCGATTAAGTTATTAATAAAGACATCCATGCAATTAAATATCTTTCTAGTAATGGATTTTTTCTTCGTAAGGGTTTCCAATAAACATGTATCTTAAATATGGTCTCTTTTTTCAATAGTTCGTTTACTTTTTAAATATTAAAACCCCTTATTTACTTGGTCAAATCCATAATGGTATAAATCCGTTATATGCTTATATAAATGTCAAATCTTTATGGTTAATGTACAATCCTTTAAGCCGATACTATAATCTATAATTTTTTTTAGGAATAACTAACCCTTATTCAGATCAAAATACGTAATTTTCACTAATTATATCTTCTTGTGGATCACATTTTTTTCAAACATGGTATTAGTTGGTCGATTTCTACAAGAAATCCGATCCAAATCTATTTCTAGATGTTTTTAGATAGCTTACAAGAGCAACAGCGGTAAGATGACATTAAGTCTTTTTGAGATCTTTTTTTTTCTCTAATCGCTTTAGATTTCACTGATAAAACCTTGCAAAGTTCAAATTGCTTTTCACTTTATTCATCTTTGCAAGGCCCAGTTTCACCATGGTTATTTAATCCTCATGCAATAGCTTTAAATTTTATTTTAATTTCACACCAAAATTTTTTTCCAAGTTAGTTAAATCATGGAAAGATCGGGAATCGCTTCCTTATTCGCTCTTTGCTAAAGCTCTCAATTTATATGCTCATAATTTTCAGAACCTTAATGGTTCTTAGTTCCACTTCTACCACCAATGATGGGATTCAATCGCATTATGAATTTTGATTCTCGAACTTCTCTCATTTCGCAACATACTGAGGATTTAGTAAATCCTTCCAATGCGATTTCGTCACCTGATAACCCTCGCATTTTTACACTTTTCCTATCAAAAAAGAGTCTATGTGCAGCCATCTTGCCTAAAATTTTTTAAATTGAAATCCCAAGTTATAAGTCTTTACAATATTCAATCAACCTTACTTTGTCCCACAAGTTGCTTCATGAGAAAGCCGATATGCTATCATATCGCTTTTAGTTAGTTTAAATGATCTAAAGTTCTTTATTGGAGAAAGTACTTTTTTCGATGTGCCTTAAAAGCTACCATCCCATCCCAAGAGTTGAAAATCCTACTTCTTGGACTTATTCTTTTATATCATTTGAAGTTTCATAAGCCTTTTATTTTGGGGGATTAGGAAGATCCATTATTATTATATTGTAACAATATCGTTCCAAGGCTCCTTTATATTGCTTTGTTAGGAGGAGAATTTATTTAAGACTCCAAAAAGTCTACCTTTAGATGATCGTTTGCTCAATACCCATTTTATAAGTAAAAGGATTTCATCCAAAATTTTTGGAGAGGCAAATATTTCCCACACTTATTTCGCAAAATTCTTTTATCATTTTCATTTCATGCTTTAAGAAAATGTCTTTGATTAATAACACTATTAGGTCCAAGAGGGAAATTTTTTTTTTATATTATATAACGTTCCTCTCGTTATGAATTATAAAATTCAAACACACGTTCAAGTTTTAATAATTGTTCTCCCCAAACAACATAGTTTGATCATACAATTTCTTTTAAAACGAATGTTCCCCGCTCACATATTTACAATATGGAACACACATTCAATGCCATTCAATCTTATAATGTATTCTATATGTCAGAAATGACTCGATGAACTCGCCGATCCTTCCATTTTCATGGCTCTGAGTTTCAACGATCCTTCATTTCATGACTCGGGCAACAACCGATCCTTCATGTACATGACTCGCAACAACCGATCCTTCATGTTTGTTTATGCATAGTATATTTTATATACTTGTTCTCATAACCTTCCCTATATTATCGAAGTGATCCATTTAAGAAGCCTATCATTCGAATATCTCATATCTGATATTCATCCGACATCCCGCATCTTAAATTAAGTGATAAGGACAACGCAACCAAAGAATTGCGATACTTTGGCCAAAGATTTTCACATGCTTTGCATGATCATATTCCCCGAATGTGATACACATCTACGAATACGCCCTTCACTTCACTTCACCAAGTTATCTAGAATGGTCTTTCCCGGTTCCTACTACCCTCATCAATGCTTAAGTTCGTTTTTAAACCTTTCGATTCCAACTAGTAATATGAACGGCATAGAAGGCACTCTGAACTAAAGATACGCAGACATACGGTGTCGCTACTCCCACGACTCCATGTGTCCGATTATCTTTAGTATTCCTGAGTCACTCCGTATACCGATCATACCCTATCTCCACCCCAAATAAGATCTACACATTCACCTATGTATTCTAAATGTTTTAATTCGGGAGGGCATTACTATATGTCACCAGCAACATTGTGTCGTCATGAAGACCTCGTCTTCATGAAGACACCTTGCCGTAGCCGGCGTATGCCAATGTCCCGCAAATCCACCCATCGAGAATACACATCCTACTCAAGTGACTTAGCCACGAGTAAATAGTTAAAGCAATTTTCAAGCATCCACGCCGATCCTCGATCCTCGCTTTTGCAAATAGATATAACTAAGAGGGACTAAACTGTCCATTAGTTTGCTAAGTATCGTCTCCTTCGTATCGAAGGGCTACATTTCCTTACTTGGTTTATTTCTTAATCATTGGATTAAGCAGTCTGTACCGACGGACGTAATAAGTTTAACCTATTAAACTTAGCCAAGATGTTTCCAACTGCAACTAATTTCAGAATATTAACTTATTAGACGTCATTCAAACGAGGTCTAATCTTCGAGAAATGAATTCATTTGTTCCCCTTAACATTATATAGTTAAGGATCATTAGTTATGGATATATTTATTCTATATCCTTTAATCAAAATTTTATCAAACGGATCAATGATGGAGTTTGAAAACGAAGTTCGAATACTCCAAATTTAAATTGATATTCCTTAGCTCCTAAGCTAATCCTGAATACCCTCTGATTATGAAATCATATTCTTCTTAATCCTTTTAATGTCAATTAAAAATTCATCTTTACCCAAGTATGAACTAATTGCATTGCTCAACTTAAAAGTTGTATTTAAGTAAGAATAGATATCGCTTTCAATTCAACATCCATCCAAGGATAATGAAACAATTCCAACTCAGAAATAACATCATATTTCCAATTTAAACAACAATATCAACTCGATATAATTATTGAAAATATCACACTTGAATCGTATTCAATATTGTAAGTCATAATTTGTACATTTGCCAATCCAAATTGATTGGGTATAGCTTTTACAAAGCATCCATATGAAATTTCATGGACGTAAGAATACATTTTCTTCATTCACAATTCCTCAAAGAGGAATGAAAGCAACAATTACAAGTTATTTTACATCTAATCAAGAGGCATCAAGACAAACAAGTCTTCATTCTAATCAAATTCCATCTCGCAAAATGAATTGCGACAGTCACTTAATGAATCGAGCACATTAAGCACTTATCCTTAAAATAAGATGTTTCAACAAATTGTTTCAATAAAAGAACCCTGCTTTTATGAAACAACAGCAAAACATCAATCTCGAAAGGCACAAAAGAAAGATCAGCATAACCACTGAACTATCAAAAAAATATCATCACAATCAGCCAAGGGACTGCTGTCCCGTTTCCACATAATCAATGCAAATATCAATTTACAATATTTGTCAAGTTAGGAATACAAGTAGTTTGCTGCCTATATAGCATACAGTTATCCTTTCCACGCCTTTCATTAATAACCAATGCAAAGGATGAAACTAACTGAATATAAATCCATTACTTTCCCTTCCGTTCATGAAGCATGTTAAATTTAAAGCATTCAAGTTCAAACAAGAAAGCGAACAGCAATGCATATAGTAGCTCCCATCCAAACACTATAAAATTCATCATTCACGAATTCCAGATTTCCAACTGAATGAAAGAAGAAAGATCATTTTTCTACAACATTCATTCATATCTCTATTTCTTTCCACATGACTGTCCTAACAGTGAAATCCATACGAAAGACAAATCAAAATAACAGCTTCAGAGTGAAACTTACAAAATCCACTCTAATTCACTTTCCGGAGCATGAATAATTTCATAAATAATCAGCTTTTAAACGAAGACAGAAAGAATTCACCATTCATATCCATACTTCATTGGGACTGACTCCTTTAAGGATCCAAAACATATTAGTACAACATTAGGTACATCCGAGATCAAACAATATAAGGTTACATACCATATAATTGCCATAATAAAGAAAATCGTATTTCTTTCACGCATACTTAAACAGTAAACAATATTTCAATCATGCAATCAATTATTTACATAATGATCTAATTTAGTGACGCTCCCTTCGTAATAACATTTATTCATCATCATTACCTACAAAGCAATCCATTATTCTCATGACGATGATGATTTCATCGTGATAAAATAGCAGCAAAAAGAAAAGAATTCATTCCCTTTTCATTTCACTAAGAAACACCATTTGCTCAGAATTCGAAACCGAACACCTAATCCGTGTTCATCTCAAACAAGACAAATACTCATTATAAGGATTACGGTAATCACTCATTCGTATTAAAAACAACTCTCAAGCCCATACTGCTCAATCCAATACCACAAACAACTCATATTCAACTGTCCATACCTCTATAAGAGCAAACCCGAACCAGGTGTTAATTGTATGAGCTCGGTACATCCAGAGCAACTCAAAAGACAAATTAGATCCCAATTTTTTTTTCAATATGTTTCCACAAAATCAATTCAAGTTCGAATTCTCCGAGAGTTCAACCAAAGCAGATGTGCATCAACCATAGACGCAATGAAATCCATTTTTTTTTTTTTTTATTACAAAGATATAGAAATACAATCATTTTTTGCATAGAATTCAATCAAGTGGAAACTGTGTCAACAAATTAGTCAGGTATAAGAAGACCAACAAAGATTCATATAATCACAAAGAAACCACCTTATTCTTTCAACAAGTAGAAACGAAATCCATAGATAACTTTAAGAAGGAAAACAGATTATCTTATTCCCTATTTCACGAATACCCAATACGTATTCGCTTAGTTCCTACTCAAGAAAAGGTACAACAATGATATTATTGCCTAAACTTCCTATGGTCCGAGTTCAATTACTCACAGTAACCCGAATGCCACTTCCATCCAAAATCCAAATAGTACAAGAAGAAGGGTCTACTTTCTTAAAGAAAATTTCAATAAGAACTACTTCATCAACCATTATTCCCTTCCTTTCAGTTTATTAACAATAAACGGTTGTTCATTAGTGGAAACAACTCATAAAAAGAAAGTGTACAGTCACAAGATATATATATATATATATATATATATATATATATATATATATATATTCAAGGGATTTCCCAATATGGTCAAATGTCCAGCACACAGGAAGATACATCATTCGAAATTTACAAGACAATAAAACTCAACAGTCAAGACAATATTTCCATATTGTTTTCAAATGACAGCAAGATCCAATGAAACCCATTTCATAGAAATATACACGGCTGTATCTTCATTTTTCCCTTTTTGTTTACATGCAAGGACAATTCCCCATATAGCAGCAAGAAAAGATTGCACTTAAAGAGACAATTTCGCCACAAGGGCGATTGCACAGCCTATTCCAATTTCGAACAACACGAACAGTGAAAGGAATATCCACATTCCAACCCATTTATACAGTCAACAATCAAGACTGAAAATCATTTCCAACATGATTCGAGCAAGAACAAATCAAGGCAGAGCAACTTAATCAAATCTCATTAACATTTCCCAAAGAAAAGAAGCAAGAACCAATAAAATCCATTTCCAAATCAATTCAACAACAATCATGCGATCCCAACCCAAGAGCAGGGTTGTTTTAATGAAACATTTAATCAAAGCAAAGATTTTAAAGAGAAGGGCTTAACGTGCCTGAAACCTCTTTTCCAGAGCTCGAAGAAAACGTTGTTTGCCGTGTTTTTCCTTCCACAAAGACTAAAGCAAACTCTCCAACACTTCCTTCCTTCTTCAGGCTTAACAACAGCCTCCAAATCTCCACAAAAATGTCAAATGCCAAGAGCTGATTCGACCAAACCAGACCAAGAACCAAATGCAGAGCAACTTTTCAAAAGGCTCGAACCAACAAAAATGAAAATCAATTTTTTCCTCATGTCAAGTTTCCAAAGGCGAAATGGTCGCGAGGACCAAAACCATTAATGCAATAAAGGCTTGGCCTTTTTCCTTATTTTCCGCGCCACCGCCACTTTGGTTGGCGAGTTCTAAGTTTCAAATTTTCCAAGCCAAATGAACTTGGCTCTATTTCAAAATAGATGCCCCTAAATTTCTTACTCTTGCCCTACTAAAATCGGCGTCCACGAAGGGACAGCTTCATTTAATACCAATGAATGCCTCCTTCCCATCCTTATCCCTTTTCTTCCCAAGGGTCTCAAGGTACTCTTAGTTTAGGATTAGTTTAGGTTACATAAATCATTCGACCTAGGTCTTAGTTCAACCTTAGGTTTTAGAACTTAGGTTTATTTTCCTTTTCTTTTTTTTTTGTAATTTAAAATCCACTTAGGATAGTAGTGTAGGATGTATGTTAGGTCTTAGGGTTAGTTTAGGTTTAATTCACACTAACCATTAACACTAACAACTTCCTTCCAAATTCTTTACTAACATTCAAGTTAACGCAGAGCAGATGTTCCGCCCTTTAGATTACATGCCAAGGTCACCCGTGTCCAAAGCGCGTTTCGCCCCACGAGGTCCCAAATTTGACAAAGATGCGGTTCAAGAATCGAACCCTGCCGTTGGCATTTTCGTGCTAGCTATTCACACTGTAATCGCGCCGCACGCTCATAACAATTTCAGTCCAGCTTCAAGTGTGAATTAACATAGAAAACACAAGAGGACCTCAAAGATACTTGAATCAATGGAATTGATTCAGTATGTCATTAATCAAAGACAAGAGCAAACAATTATACGACAATTGTCGTCACATCAAAGAAACACACAAGTACAATATTTGTCATGTCCCATGCAATAAATCACAAGTGATGCAAGAATCCAAATTAAGAACACATTCTCTTAAGATCAAAACATATCTTAACATGTTTGCTTTCATTCCAAGAGCTATAATAAGATGTAAAACATTCACCAAGCTTCTAATGACAATGAATTGATCCTAAACAATGGTGAATCTAGACACATGACTTGTATTTCTAGAATTCTTTTAGATGTTTTTAAATGTGAAGAAAAAATATATCTAGGAGATGAATCCATCATTAGATCCGAATCTTTTGGAAATGTTAAATTGACAAATGGGCTAATTAGGAATGGCTTGTATGTACCTTAACTAAAAAGAATATTTTGTCTTGCTCTCTCTAACTAAAGAAAATTGTAAAGTTGTTTTGCTGCATTATAAATAGTAGGTTAAAGACAAATTCAATATTGTCATTGCTTTTGGAATTCAAAAATGGCTTGTATATTTCTTGATGGCTTTGTGTTTGAATCGTGTTGTTCTTTCTCTTCTACGAATGATATTTAACTTTGACTTAAAATGTTAATGCCTACTTTTCCAAAAGGGTATTATTATTCATCTAAAGTTTGAACATTCCTGATTCTAGGAGTTATGTGAATTTTAAGCTCATTCATCAAAAGTTATGTTATGATGTTTAGAGGCCTTCTTGATCTGAGTTTTCAAGAGAGTAATATATTAAACCAAAAGTCCCTATCTCAAACATGTAAGTTATGTTGATTCATGATGAATTTTGGTAGTTGCATGATAGTAATCAAACATCATGAACCCCTATAAAGAGTAATTAAGAAATCTTGAACCATGTTTAACCATGAAATTTTTATTTTCACAAAGAAAGAAAAGATTATCACAGAGGAAAAAAAAAGTTTATATCATATTTTGTAATGCATCAAGTGCATTTATACATCATGAAAGTTGTACCTAGAGGTTACAAAGAATATGTGCATGTTCTTGAGAAACGTTTTTATAAATTTTCCTCTCTTCCCTCCTCTGAGTATCCTAAAATTGAAACTATTATGAATTTTTTTTTCAGTTTCCTTTTGATATAATGGATGTAGAAATTGAGGGGGATATTTCAATCCTTGACTCTAACTAGGATTCATGTGTCAGGTGCTTTCATGAGCATGGTTTCTCTAACTATTTTTTATAATGATTATTTTTTCAAAATAGTCATGATCACTTAGTAGTAACAAGAATATAATTCTTAGAATCAAGAGAAGTAAGACAATGTTTTGATTGTTAAATCCTATTTCTTGGCTTGAAAATATGATCATATCGTACATGTCTAAGCTTAAATTTTGCTTACATGGTCATTTTCTTCTATGAATACTGTGATTACTCTTGAATGATTTGATTATCTGATCAACTCATTTATTTATCAAGTCTTATCTTTGTATAAAAGGATAGTAATATATATATATATATGTTGATAATTTTTAATGTGATTACTAAAAATTATTATATGCATATCAAATGATACTTGTGGACGCCTTTGTGTTTTATATTGATACGTCCAATATTGATTGCATCTAATAAATATATTAGTAATATAATATGCTACAATTTTTCAACATATTTGTAATCTAACATGGCTAGTTGTTAAACATATTATTATGTTAGTTGTTATGCCTATTATGTTATCTATCATGACTCTAAATCTAACCATGTTAATGTTGTGTTGGATATACAACTTGATTTATATTCAAGTATTGATGCGGATGCCAACACTTGAAGTAAAAAAGAAGATATGTAGTTGTCACTGTTCTCTTCTATGTGAAGTCCCGATTTCTCTTGATAAAAATCCGCTTCACCATCGAGATTATGTTGCAGAGTATCTTCCCAAGCCATTGTGTGTTGGAAACTAATGCAGGTTTTGTAACATTTTGGGCCTATCCAAGTTTCTATTGAGGGGGAGTGTGCATGACAATGCCACCTCTTAATGGCTTATTATAAAAGACTCGGGTCAAATTTTAAGAGTAGATCATGACCACCCACTTTGTATGTAATAAGGTGATCCTTTAGGGATTGATTACACATGGTTATAACATTGTATGTGAACTATAAGTCTCATGAGAAAATGTATAAGGTAGTTTGTTGTAAACTTCCAATACTTCCTCCATTTTTTAATAAGTAAACAATCACAATATGTGAGTTTACTTGTAAATCCCAGTGAAGCACTAGTTATGGGTATGCCTTGGTTTATAAAAGCCATAATCTGATACAAGTCTTCATATATAAAGCACTTGTCTAAGATTTTTATGGGAAGATTTGTATGATTTCCTTATCTTTATATGGTAATATCTGTTTAATTTCCCTTGTCTGCATGCTATCCTGAATCACTATAGTTGATTCATGGATTTGTAAATCCTTTTGTTAAAAAAGGTAAATTTGACATGTCTTGTTTTGTTCTTCCCCACTTAACATTAAGGGGGAGTGTTGGGAAATAATGTCAAGTGGGGATACCATTGGGTGGACCACCACTTCATGCCCAAGCTATTTTTAAGTTTATGTAATAATAAACTTATTATGTTGGTCTTCCATATATCAAGAGTGATTTAGTATGACCGCCCACCCATCCTATATATATAGGATGATCCCTCACGGATTGTGAGCTAGCTAGTTGATTGTCTATGTATGAGCAAGCTTAATTGACTAAGACTTGAGCTATATAGACACATACTATATGTGAATGCTATGAGTTTTTTATGTAAGCGAGCTGATTAACTGCAAGATACAGATCTGCAGTAGTTTACTGTGAAGACCGAGGAGTGAAGTGGAAGTGTTGGGTTAAAAACTGATTAAATTCTTAATAAAGACAATGTTTTATTTAATGGGGTTTATTAATTCAGATTTCTTCACTTAAATCAACTATCACTTATCTCATTTACTTATAGCTTTTTTTGCTTTCTACCATGATTGGTTAACTATTATATGCTTATATAAACATCTAGTTAATGTCTACACATTATAATCTATAATCTTCAATTGTTTATTTGTGGATCTATAATTTGTCAATTATATCTTCATGTACTTATTCTAACCCATAGTGGGAACTTTGGACTTTATTTTTATAGACAAAATTAATGCACTTGAGTGCATTTCTATGTCTTAAAAGCATGCTAGAATTTACATGATTCATAAGCAAGAAAACTAGTAATTGACAACTCCCTTTAGCCTTTTGCTTTGTCTTCTACACTTTTATTAGCTTTATACATCTTACACTCTTGCTTGACCATTTGATTTGTTTATCTTTATATGGCCTCGTACACACTCATGTCCTCATGGGTGCTCTTATCCTTTATACTTTTTTCTTATCCTTTTACACCCCTTTCACTTCTTAATTAATTTTTACTACTTTGGGTCGATCTTCCAGTTGTCAATCACAAAATTCAAATAAGAGAATCATATAAATACATAGTTATACTTTTTTAAAATAAGTGACCAATTACTAAGCATTACATACTATCACCTAAGCTTGCATCTAAAGAAAAAAAAATATTTCAAAGAATCCATCTAGCACACACACTCAAGGGCCAAGGGTTGCATTCTTTTCGCATACATAACATAGGGGGAAGTCTATTCTATTTTATCCCACACATTCTATAGTTCTTCTACATTCTAGATCTATCTCATTATCATTGATGTAACTTGCACAAGGGATCTTAGGGCATCAATACACACACTCAACACAAAACTACATGGAGTATGAGATGTAGTACAACGCTCGATCATAAGTTCACTCTTCGGTGACCATCGGGGTCAATTTGAATCCCTTTTCTACATTTTCATTTATAGTTTTGATGTGGTTTATGGGTATGTGCATGTGAAATTATTTCTTATAGGTTATATGTACATTCACATATCGATAAGGAGTGAATCTAGAGAGACATACATACAGAAAGGATATTAAATATCATCTAGCCCTCGAAATAACTGCAGATCCGAACATCACCTGGACACAACGCCCAGATCCAGATACTAGCACTAAACGCTCTTGTCCTCTTCAAGGAAATTCTGTCTATGCGCATTTTAGAGTCTCGTAACCCTCACTAAGCCTCTGCATGACATTTTTCTCAGTCTATTCCAACAATTCATTTGCCCGCATCACTTCTAGATATCTCAAAAATCAGCTAAAGTCTTTTCTATCTCTCTCTCTTGCTTAGGGTTTCACATTTATATTCTTATTTTCTTTTGTGGCTTCACCGTATATTAGCATTTTTACATCATTCATTATAGTAGTTACTCTACAATTAGATTTAATTCAAATTATATTAAATCATTTGGTGAACCCCATCACTCAAACCCTACCTTCTGAGAATGCATCGATTCTATCCCCTTCTTCTAAATTCATGGATCAATCTTCTTATCCATCCTATGCTCCAACCAAGGTTTTTGGCATGGTCACTCACCATTGCTGATTTTATGCAAGTTTATACTCAACATCCTCCCCGCTTCATTACTCCAATGTTTGATCCAACTATCAATGTAGTCACCACTCACCGAAACCCGACCACCTACCTCCACTTTTCTTTATCTCTATCTCTATCTCCTCTTCCATTCACCTCCACCTCTAAAGGATATGAAATCATTGAGCAACTCAAAATACACCGGCCAAAATCTCTCTTATGATATTTTACGAAGTGCACCAAATTATCATCATACCTTAAATGCCACCCTACAATCTATACATATTGAAAGTAATAATTCCCCTGTTTCATTTACCCATCTTATTCAATCTTTAAAAAAACCTACCTCTGCCATATATCCTTCAGTGATGAAGATATCTCGCCTACTTTTCACTAGAAATATTCATGCACCTTTTCTTATTACCACTATATCAGTTCCATTTGTATCAAACATGTACTCATTGACAATGGTTCTACTATAAATTTATGTTCTCTATCACTACTCACATCAAATGTAAATTTTTGATAGTTTAATCACTAAATCCTCTACTCTCATTTGCACACTATGATTCCACTACTCGCACATGCATTGAAACCATCACATTACCTTTACAAGTTGGACCTAAAATCCTTCCCACTCTATTCTATGTCATCGATGTGTCATTTCAATTCAATTTCTTACTTGGTAGACCATGGATTCATGCCATGAAGGTTGTTCCTTCTACAGTTCATCGGTGCATTAAATTTTTACATGATGGATATGAGCATACCATTTTTTTGACCCCAACCCATTTAAGTTTTGTCACATAGATCTAGTCACTATCATGCCCATACCTCCCTATATCCTATTCCATACCATAACATCAATACATATGATGTTAGTCAATCTAGTGCTCCCACTTACTTCTACCTCCACATGCCTCCCTTCCATCCCTACACATACCATTGACCTTATATCACCCACCTCATCTCCCTCTAGCACTACTACTACCCCACCTATCACTACTCCTCCCAACCTTACATCTAGCTCCACTCCTAATATCCTTGATAATGCTATCCAACAAGATAATGCCAACACTGATGATTCTTGATGATGAAGTTGATGTCATAGAGCTCACTGATGAAAATTTATGCAACCTTAATTTTACTCCTCTTGAAATAGATGAATCCTACTTCCAAGACACTTTTGTTGTTATTGGCCCTAGTGAATATCAATTCAAGAAATCCTCCTCCTACTATTGTCCATGATACCTTCCAGGGGACCATCCATACACTGGATATCGTACCACCTACTTCATCTCCCCAAGTACACTTTGTTCGTGGCTTGATCCCTTCACTTGCACTCTTTTCATACATGACTCTTATTGGCCTCATATTCCATTTGATCCCACTTTCCTTGACATTGTTTGCACACATGAAGGTTTAGCTTGCTTAGGATTCACATTCAATGATCTCCTCCCTCCATCTCACTCTCCCCACTTATACCATGGATATACTCATTATTGTTGCTTATGGCCTTTGTGTCTTCCATTTTTCAGTCTTTCTTGCACATACACCCCATTCCTCTCCACTCACCCTTGGACAATCTTGGCTCGACTACATTGGTGGCACTCTTGATCCTAATCACATGATATCTCATTTCTAATGCCTTTTGGTCATGTCTCTATATGAAATGATTCATTCCTTGGCTATACAAAATCACTCTCATTAGTATGCACATGATTGTCTGCAACCTCCTTTTATTGATGAAGAATATGCTATGGGTATGTATAATTTACGCCGCATAAGCTCTTTATATGATCAACCTCACACTATTACATACTAGGTCTCCAATCCAAATCCTATCGGTTACGACCTGACACTAACAATCTCCTTGATGAGTTTACCTAATTCTTCACCCATCACACACTTAGGGGCATCACACTTTCTTCCCCCTTCCATCACTATCAAGTTTTCTCTAATATTTACTACTTCATACTTCATGCTCTTTATATTTAATATTTCTTAATCACTCCTACATCGTTGGTACACACATTATACCATCATTACCCTATGATGCACTCTAGTTCTATGGTTCACACTTGATTATTGAGAGGAACACTTATTTCATGAACCTCACATCATCTTTATACTTCATGCTCATGATTCACATATATCTTTCTAGCATCTACTCTCACATGCAAACACTCATTTTATCGATGATGCACTCTTGTTTTATGGTTCATTCTTGACTAGTTAAGGAGAATTTATAAATGAACCTCATCTCATACACATCCACTAGGGGGAAACTCTTCTCCTATCATCATCACACCTTGCATATCACACCATCACACTCATACAACATTTTCATATCTTGGTTGCATTTATTCTTGCTAGCTTATACTACTTACATCTTGCACTTTTCTTACTATGCTAGATGGATACTCGTATGTCATTATCTTTATCATATACACATGTGTGTTCACTTGGTCTCTAGAAGTGAATGCAGATCTCTTATAAATCCTTACATGATGCATGATGCTCGACATTGAATCCTTTTTAGTCCCATCGAGGCTCTGGGGCATCTACCTTGACTACTCTCACACACTACAAGTTTTATTGTTTCATCATTTACTACTTTTCTTACTAACACTTACTTTTTTCACTGATATATACATGCTTTGACATACTATTTATCTTTCTAACATGCTAATGGGTGCTTCATGTGTAGCATTTTCCTTGCAGGATTATATACAACCATGGTTATCTGATACATTTTTTTATTATTACATATTATGCTTATTTTTTTGCAAGCTATGCCCTATGTCTTGTTTGATCATTGTATGCTTTTGGCCACTTTAGCCCTGATTGTCTTGTGACATTGTGAGTGATGTCCCATGTTTGAAACCCACTTTTCACAATCTATCTTTTTTTCACACTTTGCTTGTTACATTGTCTTCTTTTGCATGCTAGCTATACTTTTACTACTAACACATGTTACTAGCCTATCTTTTTTCATGTGCCTTGGTTTCTACCATGCACATCCCCTACCCCCTAGGTATCTCCATTTCATATATGCATATCAGATTAGGTCCTCTCCTTTGGACCACATTCTCCTATAAATCGCTTGTATGCACCCCAAATGAGGGGGGCATCTATTAGGTGAACAAATCACCCCTACAACAACTCAGAGCTATAATACAAATCAACACAATATAAAATCAACACAAAATATAATCACAAAATGGTCTAGAATCAGACTTGGACCTCACATAAGAGTAGTACTAGTGCCTCAATATCATAATAATAGCACCTAACACTTGTTGTCCCCCTTGGGTGCTTGTGTCCTGGGGCAAACATAGTCAATTTTTTAGATCAAATGAATCTTCAACAATTTTCAAAAAGTTCTATAAGAGTAGTGAGGCACTTTCCTCCAGTTACAAAATTTCAATTTATCGTACATTTTAGTTATAATCGAACAATAATAATCGAACAATAAGAACAAATCAAAGATGTACCATCTATAATGGTGCTTATTCAAGAAGCATCATGGAAGGAGAGAAAAACTATACCTCTCTCCCAACACTCTTCCTTAGCACACTCTTCTCTTGTAAAATCACCCAAAAACTCGCACTTGGCATGAGATTGTTCACCCAAAAACTCACTCTCGGAGTGAGATTACCCAAAAAACTCGCTATTGGCATGAGATCGCCCAAAACCTCACCATTCAACAATAAATTCAACAACATCTCCAAGTAAATTAAGACAACTTTCTATCTCATACTCTCTTACATATCAGGTGCACACTTTCCTTTTACATACTTTCACACTTTTACTTACTTATACACATGTTACTTTGATTTCTCATATATGGAACTTTGACTACTTTTTTTCTCTTCTTTTGCAGGTCTATCCTTAATATACAACAAGGAACAACTCACATCAACAAACACATCATACTACTACACATATGTTTCACCCTAGGGTCTACTCCCTTCCTAGTCTCCACGCTTCACTTTATGATCACTTCACACTTCACTTGTCCACTCGGCACACTTATCGAAACACTCTTCTCTACAGGATCATAAGGTACACATCTTCTATCTACTTTATGCTATCAAGTATTCACTCAACAACATAAAGTGGGGGAAAATGTAGACACAAAAATCTATGCACTTGGGTACATTTCTAGGTCCTAAAATCATGCTAACATTTACATGATTCCTAAGAATAAAAATAGTAATTGACAACTCCCTTTAGCCTTTTACTTTGTCTTATACACTTTTATTGGTTTTATACATCTTACACTCTTGTCAAAAATTTGACTATTTTATCTTTCTATGGCCTCAGACACTAGCGCCTAGTTAGGACACTAGCCCAGTGCGCTCTCCTCCTCTTGGGTGCTCCTATCTTTCTTTACCTTTTTCTTATCCTTTTGGGCCCCTTTCACTTCTTAATTACTTTTTACTACTTTGGTTCATCCTTCCAGTTGTCAATTACAAAATTCAAATAAGGGAATCATATAAATACATAGTTATGTTTTCAAAATAAGGACCAAACACTAAGCATTACATACTATCACCTAAGCTTGTATCCAAAGGCACAAAATCACTTCAAAGCATCCATCTAGCACATTCACTCAAGGGACAAGGGTTGCATTCTTCTACATACACAACATAAGAGGGGAAGTCTATTCTATTTCATCCCACACATTTTATACATTTGCTACATTCTAGATCTAGCCCGCTATCATTGGTGTAACTTACACAAGGGAATCCTAGGGCATCATTACACACACTCTCACACAAAACTACATGGAGTCTAAGATGTAGTGCAATGCTCAGTCATAAGTTCACTCTTTGGGTGACCGTTGGGGTCATTCGACTCCCCATTCTACATTTTCCTTTTTAGGTTTGATGTGGTTTGTGGTATGTGCAGTGAACTTATTTTTTTTGCAGGTTATATGTACATTCACATATTAGATAGAGAATCTAGAGTGAAAAATGAAAGGACAAATGAACATCATCCTCTTTGAAAGAAATCCAGCTAGATCTACAACATCTACACTGACACTAACGTCCATATCTAGACTCTAGCTAGCGCCAGCACTCCTATCCTCTCACAGGAGCTTTTTTTCCTATGTAATTTCAAAGTCTAGAACCCTCACCGAGCCTTTGCGACACTTTTCTCAATCTGCTTCAATTCACTTCTAGATTGCTCAGAAATCATCTAAGTCTCTCTATCTCCCTCTCTTGCTTAGGGTTTCACATTTATATGCTTGTTTTCTTGTCTTCACTATATATTAGCATTTGTACATCATTCATTACAATAGTTACTCTAAAATTAGATTTAATTCAATTTATATTAATTCGATTTTTTTTTGAATAGTTCTTGATCTTCCCTGACATGATAAGATCATCTTTCACCTCAATATAATTTTTTGAGCATTATCCAAAGTATTCGGTTGAGTTCTTTGTAATATGAACCCAACTTCGTGTAATCGAGCATTTATGAAGAACCTCTTTTGATTATTTACAATATGATGAACACTTTGAGGAATATTGTTAATCAACTTATTGACTTTGGCTCCAAATTATCTCATGGTATCTTGCGGTTATTTCTTCATTTGAGTCAATTGAGAGAGAAGGGAATGAACATTTTTATTGACTTACACCGTGCTTAAAACTTAGTTTCATATCTCATTCAATAAATGATTAAACGAGGTGTAAAATAGTGGAACCATTTTGCAATAACATCTTGTAATAACTCCACAAATAGTCGTGTTGGTGAGAAAATTTTTTAGGTGGACAAATTGGTGGGTATATGCTAACTCTCTAAGACTATAGGTCCCTCTGCTTGAATGGTACAACTCCATTTATCATGCAAATGCGTGAAATGAAATTTTGGTGGCACGATGGACGTGGATCCAATAGGGACACTCCATTAAACCTACAAAATCAAGGAATTTTTTGAGAGATTAGGAAAGGGAGTGGGAAAAAGAGAGAGGAGATTAATATTGTAGGTAGAAAATCATATGCCTACAACCATTAATCAAAGTACTTCAACACACATAGATATAGAAGAAAACAACTTTACAATTGACAACAAGACAAGATAAGATTAAGAACACAAAGTTTCAATAATCTTCTCATAAAAAAAGGCATGAAACTCCTTTCTTCTTCATTGATGCTTTGGCAAAATTGTACATAGTGAGAAAAGAAGAACATAGAGAGGGGAAATAGAGGAAATAACTATCTCTTTTGTTTCTTCACAAGTAGTAATCTCTCATGAGCATACACAAGTGACCACCACCCCTTAATAGGTCAATAGTATATATAGTACATATATAGGGGAGTATGTAGTTCATTTCATTATCATTTGAGTCTTATTATATGGTTTGGAGGTTTCCCCTCGAAGTGGCAAGCTATTATAATTGCATATTGAGATCATTATTATGAAATATTGTGTTATTTGGTGTTCTATTGCTACTCATAATCTGAATTATACTAGTAATTTCATTACAAGTGGTATCAGAGTTGCGATCTGGGCAAAAATTAGGCAAAAACCCTAATTTTTTGTTTCCACAATATATTTTGAACCAAGCGAATTAGTGGGAGATATTTTTACCAAAGAGTTGCGAAACATTTCAAGTAAGGTTCCCTAAAATTTTAGACTTTTTGATTTATTTTGCACAAGTTATTACAAATTTAGGGTTTTTCATAAAATCACTCCCTAGGGTGCAAATTGTGGAATTTTTCAAGTTCTTTACATTTTCAGAAATCTCTCAAAAATAGTATTAGTATCTTCTCGTATTTTTTCCTATTTGGCTGAATTTGTATCAAACCCTAAACCCTAAGGTTTGATATCATGGCAGGGGCCTTCCACAAGAGCAAAAAGAATCCTAAGCTACTTCTGTAAAACCCCAGATAAAGATGGGATAGTGATTGAAGAGATGGAGTCAGAAGGGGTAAATATAGATTCCTCAACACTAGGGTTTACCTCAATTGATCATAAGGTGAGCCAACTTGAGTATGAGCTGCGAAATGTACAATCTGAGATGGCCTCTAAAGGAGACATAACCCAAATCAATCATCGGTTGGATGATATCATGCAACATGTAAAGGGTAAAAATTATGGCCCAAATCCATCCCATATCAACCAAGGAGGATCTTTAGTTCAAAATCATGGACAAAATAACCATGTTGGATCACTTTTCTAGCCCAATCAGAATCCAACTTATTCGCAACCACGAACATGATGCCGAAAGTGGATATGCACAAATTTGATGGTAAAGATCCTCAATTGATAAATCAAATGGAGAACTTCTTTGAGCTACATCAAACACCATCAGGACAAAAGGTGACATTGGCATCCCTGTATCTTGAACCAAACCAATTTGTTTGGTATCGATGGTTATGTGCTCAGAGGCAGAAGAATGGTCTCGGTGTCACTTGGATAGTTTTTACCGAGGAGTTGCAATTGCACTATAGTTCCAAAGTGTTTCAAGAACTACTTTAGTCAATTAGCAAAGTTACGACAAATAGATCACCAAAGATTATGTGCATCAATTCCAGAACCTATCCTTAAGGGTGGAGAATATACCATAAGAGAATCTGAATGACCTATTTCTTGGGGGTCTTAAGGACCACATCGAGCATGAGGTACGTATGTTTAATCCACTCAAGCTTTTTCGATTCTATTATCATGGCACGCGAGTAGAGGAAAAATTTCTTTGTAGTAGGAGGCCACCTTTCATTAACACCAGAGACCGTAGATCTCTTCCCTTTCATTTTCTAGGCCAATTAGACTACTCCTCAACAAATGGAAGAAAAGAGAGAAAAAGGATTATGTTTTAACCGTGATAGCAAAATATGGACCGGACACAAATGTGCTTGAGAAGAAGTTGTTCTATATTGACGAGGTAATGAGGATGATGAGGATGCTGAAATTATAGAGAGGGTGAGGAACCAATAGAAGATGAAGTAGAGGATCACCAACCTACAATTTCTTACCATGCATTTGTCAGTATTAGTACTCCTCAAACACTCAAGGTTATTTGCTATCTCAAAAATAGAAGGTGACAAAGTTTGATTGACTCGGGAGTACTCATAACTTCATAAATAGTAAGTTAGTCTACCCACCTCAATTGTTTTATTTACCCAACTCCAGAAATGCAAGTTATGATTGTGGATGGTGGGATGGTCAAGTGCATAGAAAGTGCCATAGTGATCAAGCTTTCCATGGGAGACTACATGTTAGACTCACCTATGTTTTCTATTTCTATGGAGGGGCAGATATTGTTTTGGGTGTCCAATGGCTCACAACCTTAGTACTATAGAGATGAATTTCCAAGAATTGTTCATGCGATTTCATTCGATGGAAGGACAATACAATTGAATGGGATGGTAGCTAAGTCTCCACAGATTATTAGCTCTCATCGATGCGTAAGGTTCTTAAAAAGGAGTAGATGGATTTATAGCAAAAGTATTTTCCATAGAAGTACAAAATACAGTAGAGTCTTCAATGCCACCCGATCTTCAAGATTGTGATGCTCACTCATCTATTTTTGATGCAATTCCAAAGGGACTACCACCATTTAGGGATCATGATCATGCCATTCAGGGCTTGATTCCAGGAGCCAAACACCTAACATCGACCATACAGATACCCATATTCCTAAAAAGTGAGATCGAGAAAATGGTTCAGAAATGTCAAGGCAAGTATCATAAGCCTAGCCAAGCAGTGCATATTCTTCACCAATGGTCATGGTACGTAAGAAGGATGAAACATGGAGGATGTGTCCAGATTACCGAGAACTCAACAAGTACACCATCAAAGATAAGTTTCCTATTCCAGTAATTGATGATTTACTTGATGAATTGCATGGTGCTATTTATTTCACAAAATTAGATCTTCATTCGAGGTACCATCAAATTAGAATAAAAGAGGAAGATGTTCATAAAATGGATTTCAGACTCATGAGGGCCATTATGAGTTTTTGGTAATGCCTTTTGGTCTTACAAATGCACCTTCAACCTTTCAAAGCTTGATGAACACTATTTTTAGGCCATTTTAAAGGAAATTTGTATTAGTTTTCTTTGATGACATATTGATTTACAATAAGACATGGGAAGAACACTTACAACATGTAAATAAAGTGTTGAAGTTTTGGAGAAACATACTCTCTATGAAAATCCATCCAAATGTTCTTTTGGTGTACAAGAGGTAGAGTACTTGGGTCACATTGTATCCCATGAAGGCATCAAAGTTGATCCTCAGAAGATCAAAGCTATGGTGGAATGGCCAAGGCCCAAAACTCTCAAAAATCTTCATGGGTTCCTAGGACTAACAAGGTACTACAAAAGATTTGTGTGGGGATATGGTAGAATAAAACCCCACTCATTACATTGCTAAAGAAGGATGCCTTCCATTGGGATGAGACTTAGCCACTAAATCCTTTGAGCAAATAAGGAAGCCTTGTGTAGACCCCAGCTTTGGCTACTCCCAACTTCTCAAAACCTTCATTGTTGAATGTGACGCTTCAGGATCGTGGATTGGGAGCAGTTCTAATGCAAGAAGGAAGACCAATTGCATTTGAGAGTCACCAATTCAAAGGAAAAGATCTTCTCAAACCTGTCTATGAGAAAGAAATGATGGCTATTCTTCATGCAAATCAAGCAATGGAGGCCCTATCTCATGGGTAGACACTTCAAGGTAAAAATTGATCATGATAGTCTCTAAATACTTTTTTGAGCAAAGGTTATCATCTTAGAGAACAACAAAAGTGGGTAACAAAATGTTGGGTTATGATTTTGAAATCATATACAAAAAGGGTAAAGAAAATGTAGTAGCTAATGATGCGTTGTCCAGTAAGGGATACATCCGCAGATGCCTTACTATGTGGAATGTCCATGTTGATGGCCGATTGGGTAGATGAAGAAAGATTGAATGGGATTAGGACAAGGATACACAATCTCTAATACAAAATATTAAGCAAGGATCTATAACATCTAACAAATTTGAGTGGAAAGGTAATGCCCTATGGTACAAGGACAAGGTTATACTTGAGTAAAGATTCGAGTCAAGCATAAGATTCTTGCAGAGCTACATGAATCGCTTGTTAGAGGACACTCTGGGTTTTTGAAGACATATCATAGAATAAAAAGAGAATTCTTTTGGGAAGGACTCAAGGGGGATGTACAAAATTTTGTATCAGAGTGTTTAGTGTGCCAACAGAACAAAGGGGAAACAATTAAGACACTAGGTCTATCGCAACCCTTACCAATTCCTAGCCAGAGATGGGAGGAGGTCTCCATGGATTTCATCACCGGATTGCCTTGTTCAGAGGGTAAGAATGTTATTTTCATGATTGTGGATAGGCTCACAAAATATGCCCATTTTTGTGCCCTATCACATCCATTTGCAGCTAAGATACAACAAACTATTTTTTTCGAGACAGCTTCAAAGGCTACATGGAACCCCAAAGATAATCAGTAAGTGATCGTGATCCTATTTTCACAAGTAATTTTTGGATGGAATTATTTTCATGTTTGGGTACTCAGCTAGCTCACAGTTCATCTTATCATCCTCAAACTGATGGGCAAACGGAAGTGGTCAACAAATGCTTAGAGGGGTATCTACGTTGTTTTGTATCAGATAAGCAGGAAAGGTGGATTAAATGGCTACCACTTGCAAAATGGTGGTATAACACATCTTTTCATACCTCTTCTCAAATGACCCCATTTTTAGCATTATATGGTTACCATCCACCTTCTATCACTTCCTCCTTGAGGGTGCAAACTAAGGTCAGAGATGTTGAGGAACACATTCAACATCAACAACAGGTTTTGGCTAGTTTGAAGGAGAATTTAGCATTAACACAAAACAAGATGAAACAACAAGCAAATCAACACCGTAGTGAAAGACATTTTGAAATTGGTGACTGGGTTTTTGTACGTCTCCAGCCTTACAAACAGATGTCCCTAAAGCAATAAAAAAAAGGACAACAAACTTGCTCCTAAATATTATGGCCCTTATCAGGTTCTATAGAAAATTGGCAGTGTTGCTTATAAACTAGAGTTGCCTCCATCTTCACACATACACCCAGTATTCCATGTTTCATGCCTGAAGAAGGTTATTGGATAGAAATTTGAAGCCTAGATAGAGTTACTAGAACTTGATGAGGAAGGAAGAATCATTTTGGAGCCAGAGAAGATTCTACAAACACGTACTAAGGAGTCGAGAACTAGAGACATTAAGGAATATCTGATCAAGTGGAAGAATCTGAGCATAGAAGATGCAACCTGGGAGGATGAAGGTTTTCTGCAGCAACATCCAGGATTATTCAACATTGAGGACAATGTTGGTTTGAAGGGGAAGGGCATGCTACGCCCTTAACCTATTGCTTGTATTAGGATATGAGTAGCCAACTTGTGGCTTACCATATCATTTTATTATATCATTTATACTTTCTCATGCTTAATAGGTCAGCCTTGGTGATGGCCATAACATATGAATAGTATATATATAGGGATTGTAGGTAGTAGTTCATTATCATTTGAGCATTTGAGTCTTATTATATGGTTCGAGGTTGCCCCTCAAGTGGCGAAGCTATTATAATTGCATATTGAGATCATTATTATGAAATATTGTGTTATTTGGTGTTCTATTGTTGCTCATAATCTGAATTATACTAGTAATTTTGACCTTTCACTTGCCTTTTGAAACATTCAACTATTCAAATACTTAGGAATGAACTTAAGTTCCCTTTATCAACTAAAGGTGAATTATTCAAAGGTTTTACCATAGTCACATTTAAGTGAATAGAATCAACGTCATGATTTCTCACAACGAAGAATAAGAAAGGGGGAGATAAGAGGAGGAAGAATGAGAAAAGAAGAAATGCTCCAAAGCATATATGAATATGTCTTCATCTTTGATGAAGGTCCACACTAAAGAAATTGAAGATGGAAACTGACCTATGATGAACCTCTATAATATTTCTATACTGATTGGAAAGATTTGGTGAAATTTACCTCGGTCACTTTTCCCTTTACTGTTGATGCTCATAATCTATCCCCTATATGTGATACATAGACACCTTGGACCGCCGAATGAGTTTTTAAAAACATTGTTGAGATTTCATGATGTGAATTCAAGATGACCTATGGACAATGCTCGTGATGATCCTTTGCGACACTTCCATGCTCCATTGACAAATATTTCTCTTGGAATGATGCACTTTCCCTTACACATCGAGAAGGTAAGTGATGAGCACTGATGAGTACACCATTGACAATAATGAATAATTCTCATTCCATAACATGAAACACCACCATTCCCTTGAAGAAATTGCTCGAGAATGAAATGTAACCATGATAATTACGCCTTTGACTACATTGATGACCAAAATTAGGAATCCACCTATATGAGTCACAATCCAACTTTCACTCCTCTGCAAGCATGAAATTCTCATCACCAATCTCATGAAGAAATTCCCCAAAGATATGGTCACCATCTTGAGTGACATGTGGAGATTCACATGTGCTTTTGAGATTGGAATTTTCCCTCTGAGACACATTATGCTTTTTAATCCATGAAGGTAAGAAGTTTTCTTGTAATTTGAGTATCCGACCTCAGTAAAGGCTTGAGCTAAAAATTCATAAAAAGGAGGAGAAAATTTGAACTTCATTCCTACTCATCATTGAACCTTTCTATACTTGAAATTGAAGATTTACTATATTTAATAAATTATTATTTTCACCCTTTTCCATCTTCGGTCACTTGGCTTGTTCTTATGGATGCTCTATGTGCACACCACTTTTGAAATTTTTTCTCATGTGGAAGTTTACTAAAATTGGTAAGTTATCATGTAGAGACTTAATATTTTTGGATATTGGATTTCCTACCCCTGTATTTTGATGAAATCATATTTTTTGATATGGGTTTTTCTTTCTCATCTCACATATGAATTTTTATCACAAACCTATCTCTAGATCTCATTTCAAATACAAATTTTAACTTTGGTGTAAGAAAATAAGGGTTTCTTCATTTGTAAAAATTCTTTCTATGCATGTGAAATCCACCACCTGGGTTTTTATGGCCTCTGAAAATGGTGAAAGAAGCAAAACATTTCACATCAAACCGTGCACTAGTTTCTTAGATACGAGTTTTCATTCTCGTGGCAAGGTAGTCATTTTGGTGCAAATCTGAGTCTCGAGCTTGAAAATTTTACTTTTTAATGAGATTTAGCTTTCCAAATATCATGTAAACATGTGTGAGTGAATGCCAATGGAAAACGAGAGTGAAGGAATTCTAGAAAAAAATCGCCAAAGTTTCGGGTGAAAATGGAGAAATGTGAGGGAATGAGAAAATGGCTAAGTGTGATATTTATAATATTCTGAGAGAGAGATAAGAAGGGGGGAATTTTTTTCCCCTTCTTGTCCCATTATAATGAGACACGGGGACACCAAAATTGTTCCTTATCCCCTAGGTGACAAATGACGGATATGCACTAAAGGTGGAGGCAAGGACTAGAAATTGATCAAAAAGTGCCAAATGGAGACCACCTAGGGTCATGATGAGGTGTCTAGGGCTCCAAGGCAGGGGTGGGGAAAATTTCTTATCCCCCATGTCCCTTTGGAATGGGACATGGGGACACCAAAAGTGCACCTTAGCGCCATAATGACACATAGCACTTTGAAAAAACTTCTAAATGCGAGAGTGTTCTTGAGAGAGAGATTGAAAACAAAGTTTCCAAAGCTCTTGGAGGTATTTTGGACACTTCTTTATATGATTTTGACTGAAAAAAATTATTAGGAGAAGAATTTTATGGGTCTCAAGGTCTGATTTTTTTGTAACCCCTTTAAAATAACCTTCTTCCTTGGATTCACAGAGTGTTCCTACCAAAAATGAGTTCCCTTGAGAAGCGCCAAGGGATTGTGAAAAATATGAATGTTCCATATTGTAGAAAATCCTATTATATTTCTAATGAGTTATGATTTTTATTTGAACTCCTTACTGAGCTCTTGCAATCATCCGACGAAGATCGGGTACCCATTTTGACCGCCTTCTCCCCCGTTAAAGGCCGAGATTGGGTCATATGAAAAACCATGTGGAAGTAAGGGGGAGGGGCGGATTTTCTTGTCCCAATCTTGTCCCCTTGGGAAGAAGAGAAAAAGTGACACCCAAATTGCTCATTATCCTGGTGATGACAAGTGTCAAGCATGCATGACATGGAGTGGGGGGCTAGAAAAATGCCAAATAGTGCCCATTGTAGCCTCTTAGGGTCATATGGGGTGTCCATATTTCCTAAGGTGGGGGTGAACTTTTATGTCCCCATTTTCCCCTTGGAAAGGGACAGAGGGACACCAAAATTGTGCCCTCGTCCTCATGGTGCCACATGGAACTGAAAATTTTAGCTAAGGACGAAGTTTGTACCTTAGGGAAGTACTTAAAAATGACATTACCGAAGCTCTCGGATAATGTTTTAGGAACTAATATGATTTTGATTAGAAAAACATTTTTAAAAGGATGAGAGGGATATCAAGGTCTGATTCGTCTTGAAATCTACCCAAAATGGCCGTTTTGATTAGGACGTCTAGTTATGCCTACGAAGAATGAGTTATGGAAAGCAATGCATGGATGTTGTGAAAAATATGATATTACCACCATGTAGGTATTTAAATTATATTTCCATTGATATTTTTTAACCTCTAACTCATTCAGAGCTCCTAGAGTCATCTTCCAAAGCTCATGTGTTTTTTTGCAAGGTAAGCTCCTTCAAAACCTCCTCGGATCTTTCCAAACTATTCCTAAATCAGTTGCAAAATGATCTTGGCTCATGAATACACCTCCCGATTAACTGGGACTTTAACTCAGCTCTAGAGAATATGCACCCTCTAGAGAAAGACTAGAAATAGGCATTCCCAAGCTCTTAAAAGATCCACCTATAAAGACATGATTTTTAAAAACTCCTTTGAACTTGTTTTCCTCCTATTTAAATATGGGAGAGGGTGGGACTATATACACATATTAAATGGATAAGGCATAATCTTGACACAAGGGATGGACTGGCCCGGAGAGGTTTCAAGGAAGGGTTACAATAAAAAAATTGACACTAGGGTATAGTTGTCTTGTTTTCAAGTGAATTTTTCCCTTGCAAAACACACAAAAACAAGATGAAAAATGAAATCTTCATTTCCTACTCTAAGAATGCCACAGACGTGATAAAATTTATAATATCCTGATTTGGAATTTTCTTTCCATTTCCGTATAACTTGAAAAAGTTCTTTCTTGATCCTTTGGGTAATTTGTGAAGTAGAGGAGTCAAAGCTAATGGACGGGTGTTCTATCCCCAATGTACTAGCTCAACCATCTCTCGGAGGAAGAGTGTGGTTATGGAGAGATAGGAAATGCACTAGGACTAGTAACAGGATCTTCAAATGTATTTTCAGGAGCTTGTATTGGAAGTTCTATGGGAGTAAGTATGAAATCTTCTTGTTCTTGTGGCTCGAACACATGATTATGAAAGACTACAATACCACTTTCTTGGCCTTCTTTGGTAAATCTTCTATTTTCCATCTTAGAACGGTTTTTCATTAAGGAATATGAAAGTTTACAACCCGGAATACAAAAGTGACTATTAATTTAACAAATATAGAATTTGTGAAGTTCTAAGATATTTTGGAGTCACATAAGGTAAATAAATGATAAAGCATAGATTCAACACAAGAAATAAGAAAATGCAAATTGAAACTCTACGTGCAAGAGATGAAATAGAAGACTTAGCTGATTTCACAACAAATCCAATGTTATGGATTGAAAAATTAATGAACAAGAGGAGGAGACTATTGCAACCACACTCAATTTTTTTGTAATTTCGAATGAGTGGGCCAACTAGGGTGTCCGGATCCAAGGTTAGGGACACCTATGTGCTAGAGTTTGCTTCTGGTTCCTATGTTTACGCATATGCTCGGAAAATGATTTTTATTGTGTCGTACCAATGTAGTTATCCTTCTTTGTATGTCACCTATATGTCATTGAATGATCATTGTATTTGCATGTAATCTGCAAAACAAATAAAATCCTAGCAAAACCACAAAACACATCAAACCCTAAAATAAGAAAAGATGCAAATGGGGAGTCATATCGACCCCAACGGGTCTCCCCGAAGAGTGAAATTTCAACCGAGCGCTGCACTACTTCTCAAAATACATGTAGATCTTGTGCGTGTGTGTAAAAATAATGCCCTAGGAATCTCTTGTATAAGATGTACTTGATAGCAAACAATAACTAGATGTAACAATGTAAATAGATGTGTAGATGGAAAAATGAACTTCCTCCTATGAAGTGTATGCAAAAATACATCCCTTGTCCCTTGAATGATAGCTAGATTTATGCCTTGATGCTCTTAGAATTCCTTTGGATGTAAACTTAGGTGGTGATAGTAGATGCTTAGAGATTGGTTCTTTATTATGATCACATAACTTTATATTTATATGATCCCCTTAGTTGAATCTTGTGATTGAGAAGTAAAATTATAACCCATAAGAAAACAAGATGCCTCAAAGATAAAAGAAGCCAAAAAGAGGTGAGTAAGATACAAAGAGGTTGGGTGCACCTGGAGGGGACAAGGGCGTCAGGCGCCGGCATCTTGGCTAGGCGTTGATATCCAGAGTTAATAAAGATAAAACAATTAAGATCAGCTGGGTCATGGGGTGTAAAAGACCGGTAAGAATACTAGAAACAAAACAAAGAGACCAAAAGAAGTAGTCAATTACTAGTTTTCTCACATAGGAATTATATGAATAGTAGTAAGTGATTAGGAATTAGAAATGTACCTTAGTGCTTGATTTTGTGTCTATAGGAATACAAAGGGTTTCGACAAAAATCAGCAAATGGGTTTTCAAACAATGGATTTTATTTTATTTTTACTTTTGTATTTCACAAATTTTTATGGATATTTTGGATCATTATAGGGTGCATGACAAAAAAAAATTGTTCCACGATGGGCGCAAAAAATGTTAACAAAATATTTTGTCAATGAAAAAATATATGTTTCATCAATGCTCGCAGGATTGAATCCCTCTTCTTCAAGATGAGGTGGGTCACATTTATTGAAATATGGATTATGTACACTATTTCTAACTCTTGGGGGTGGTCATAAACTAGTGAAAGTGTAGAAGCACATGTTATCCAAAATTACCCCTAGGGATTTTTTTGCTTTAATAACTTTTAAAATGGACTTAGCCATTTTTATAGGTATGTGATGGCTAAATAGCCATCAAATTACACCTCTCATGCACTATCCGTTGGCATTTGAAAACCCACGAATGTTAATGTTTAATTCTTTGGCGGTTTATATGCTTTACAATCCGCAAAATAAATGAGCTCGGTCAAATAATTAGGTCAATGGTGTTGATTAAACCCACGAGACATTTAAAAGTTGTGATACAAAGAAGAAAAGAGGACAGTTGTGAGACACATTAAAAAGCCAAAAAAATTCTAAGTCCCCTAGAATTAGAAACTGTGATGCGAAGAGCTATGTGGCACCATTTCATTAGCTCACCTTTCGCAAATCTGACAAATGCGAAGGTCCGTCCAATCGAGATCACAACAAGAAGCAACATGCGATAGGTTCGACACTTTGTGAAAATGTGGAGTTTTCTCATTTTCTCATTTTCATAGTTGTCGATGGATATCAAATAGAGGACTGACATGTGAAGTGTGTGGAGCCTTCCCACCGGCTCACATTTCTCAATGGTTAGTTGAGGGTAAATTACGAAGAAACATGGTCATTTCTTATTGGTTCATGTTTCTAGGGGTTTGACAAGGTTAGTAATGCAAAGATCATATATCCTTTTCATTAGCCCACGTGTCATGGAGCCCGACAATGGAAAAGGACAATTTGACATCCCTAAGGAGCGTGGTAAAGTTTCTTGCCCATATTCCCATAAAGAGAACCCACAAATGTGAAAATGAAAGGACAAATGGCGAGCAGAGAAGTAAGTCCCGACATTGCGACCCAACGAGGGGATGACAATTGGAAAAAGGTGAAGCAGAACATGTGACATAGGCCGATCCCCAAAGTAATCAAAGGATGCCATGTGTAAAATTATTGTGCCTTCTCGATATGAAAAACTTCAGATGGCCATATCTTTTGACCCCAAGCTCCAAATCAGACAAAATTTATATCACTAGAAAGATCTCATCAAGCTCTTCAATTTGGCATCATAAATTTTTTTATTTTGATGGTGTTTGGGGGTCTAAATGGAAAAAAGATTTTAAAGGCAAAGGGGATCTATTTTGGCACACAATCGTCTAATCAAATTGCTCAACCACCAGACTTGATGAAGCATGGCTCTTTTATCTTCTGCATGATGAAATAGACTAGATGATGGCCCTGTAAGGTGCCCATGTGCTTGATAGAATGTTTTAATGTGGTCTATTGGTGGTTGGAAGTTAGAGAAGTCATCCCTTCTCTTTTCTCTATCTTCGTTCTCCCTAACTCAAGCCATATATAGAAGGGGCTTCCATTTTGTCAAGGGAGGATAATTTGAATAGCAAAACCCTGTCATTTTGTTTTTTGAAGCTAATGTGTTGCAGACCTTGATATTGGACTCCTTGCATGGTGATCCAGGCCTTTAATTTGTAAGAGTTTGAATTGTTCTTATCAATGAAGCAATAGATGCAAGTTTGTGGATGTATCTTCCTTGTGTTTATTTACATTCTTCTTGCCTCTTCAATCTTTTTACAGGTGTAGTGTGTCTACTCTATGCTCTTTCAAGGTTCATTATTGTTGTGTTTCTTTGGGAATATTGTTTTGAATGTTTTTATTAGATTTGAGATAACTGTTATCATCCCTTCTAACCTACATTTTATTCTCATTTTCACACATTGGAGAGTTATTCTCATTCCCTTTTCTTGGTGCATCACCTCTGTAGTGTAGATTTATTTCATTTTTATGCTCTTTCTCTCTCCCTGGTCCCTTGGAAATTATAGGATAGATATAGTCAGTATTTTTATTTCATTAGAGTTAGCTTGCATTAGATTAGGAGGAGGAACCAACCTTCTCTGGAGGTCTATCTCAAGTAGCAAGTCCCACAACTTAGAGATAGTACCCATGTTGCCTTAGAATTCTTGATCTTTCATGATCATATCTAGGGTGCAATTTTGAGCTCCAACAATTTTGGCATACCTGGTGGGACTTTGAGGTCAGATTTTATATGGTCTTTAGCTTTATAATTGCTAAGTCTTGGTGTGTGACTTAGAAATTTCTAGCCTTTGGAGGCTTTCTATACACATCCAGCAACTCCATCTTTCGATCATCTAGTTTCAACAAAGCAAGTTCCCAAAAAGGTCTAGAACAATAGAGGAGGGTACTTTGGAGTACCTTCAATTATCACCTAGAAGGGTGTTGTCGTGTAAATGTGCAACACATAAATTGGAAGTTTCCAAGCATGACAACTATACCCCGGTGCCGAATTTTTCATGTTTTATCATTCCTAGGCACCCTAGGTCAAATCTTTCAATCCAAGTGATCTCCTAAATAATTTAATATCATTCACCTAGGTGATTTAGGAAATTCCATTCATTCCCATAGGTGATTTTAGGAAGTTTTGAAAAGATGCTATCTTTTGGTAGTATTGGGAAGTAGTATCATTGGCCTTCCTAAGACTAGATCAACCTCCTTGGAGTGGAAAGAGAGGGAAAAATTGAATATGGAGGTGAATTGAATACCTATAACATCATGGAAATTATTTTGAAAGGTTTAGGGAAGTTTTGAAATATTTGGAGTAGTCGAGTAAACAACAAGGTTCACAAGCCTAGGCAACACATGGGCCTAAAACATTTTTGGGCTTGAAGAAGATTTTGGGAGCTCCAAATCGAGTTAGATGTAAAAAAATCTTCGGAAAGAGGATTCCAATACCTAAATAAAGGTGAAATAATATTTTTCATAACACCTTGCGCATAGGACTTTCAAGTAGTTTTTATCGTGCATAAGTGGAGTCACAAATCAAAAATCCGATGTTTCAAAGATCATATGGATGAATAAAGAAATTTTAACCCCACCATTGGATTCAAAATTCAAGTTCCAGTCAAGATAATATAAAATTTCACCAATAAATTCCACTGGAGCTCAAGTTATCATCATTTCAAGTTACCCTCTCAAAGGCAGTTCAGGACTTAGTCATTTTTTGGGAGGACACATGTCAAGCCACCAGAGCTCAGGCGGGATTTCATGTCCCTAACACCCCTAATTTTAGGTACAAAAACCCTTGAAATTTTTCTCAGTCCCCATGTGACTTCTTAGGCCCTCATATGACCTCCAGAATTTGCGGTTCGGCCCACCCTTAAGTGCATTTTTGGAGCATCCATTCCCTGTCGTCGGATCAAGTGCCACGTGTCAGCTCCAGGACCACCGTGGAAACTAATGTCCCTTATGTCCCTGAGGTGAGGGACATCAGACCTTTAAAAATGCACCCAACCCCTATGGGGAGTCTTTTGGACACCCACGTGACCGAATTTCATCCCCTAGGTGCATTTTTGGAGCATTCATTCCCTGTTGTCGGATCAAGCGCCACGTGTCAGCTCCAGGACCACCGTGGAAACTAATTTCCCTTATGTCCATAAGGTGAGGGAAATCATACCTTGAAAAATTTTCCCAGCCCCTATGGGCCCTATGGGGATTCTTTAGGACACCCACGTGACCAATTACAACCACCAGTGCATTTTCCAAGCAAATCCTCATCGTTGGATCGAGGACACATGGCATCACCTTTACCACCATGGAATTTGATGTCCTACATGTCCATGAGGTCAAGGACATTAGGGGAAATTTTTTTCCAAACTCCTCCATGTGCATTTCTTTGAAAATGTAAATTCGACGCTTAGCCGCTTTCTTCCCCTCATTTCTCCTTCACAGCTTCATACCTTGCCATGGCTCCATGCATGATTGTCCACACACTCGGTCCACCATTGTTGCTCCAAAAAAATTCTCCATGGCCACATAAACACCCAATTCATGAAAATACATAGATTTTAGGGAAGGAATGATCAAAAGTGCTGAAGAAACGAAGAACGGGAAGAAAATGAAGGTTTTTGCTAGATAACCGTGAAGTCACCCGATCAAGAAATCTTCATATCTCACAAGATACACATCAGATCGAGGTGTCATCTTCTACAAAATTCCACATTTTTCAAGATGATCATGATGTAACAAATGGAAGGTCAAAACCTCTCAATCATTTTCTCCAATGAAAATCCCACTTTGTAGTGCACTCACATTCGCTTGATTTCCCATCATTTTGGTAATAAAAGTGAGCTAAAAAATTACACATGGGATCCAAATAAAAACCTATCGCAATGGATTTGTTTTCATCACAAATGGAGACAAAAACTAGACCTATAAATTTTAAGCTCCATTAATGGTCATCATGGTAGCTCCATGCCCGAAGCCACTACCAGGTCAAAATTTCAAAATTTATTTATGATTATTCTAGTTGGAAAAACTATGTGAAATTCGGAGGGTGTGATCATAACGAAAAGATGAGTCCAAAAAGTATGTTCCATTGCAAATCGAGCACTGGAAACACACTTTCTAAAAATAGTAAGTTTTTTCTATATAAACTTGCTATGTTTGGAAAGTCGTCATCAAAAGTAGCTGAGACAAAGGCAATGGGCATTGAAGATCATGAGGAAGTCAAAATGAGTGTTCAGAGTAGAAAACAATGAAAATGACCACTTACTAAAAATAGTAAGTCCCTTATATGGGTGCTTACTAAAAATAGTAAGTCACCCCAAAGAAGTGGCTGAGGCAAGGGTAGGGTGCGCAGTATCAAATGAGGGAGTTCATCACATCATGATGGTCAAGAAGAGGAAAAAATCACCTCTCACTAAAAATAGTATATCATACACAGGCTGGGAGTTGCGTTCATCAACGTAACAATTCACTCAACTTGGCAAGCATTCACAAGCTGATTTGAAGGAGATTCACAGTGTGCAAGGAGTTTGAAGATTCAGAGTTTCATTGTATTTGGTGCTTTCCATCGACGAGGATCAATAGACTTCATCGGGAATGATGTATCTTCTTTTCTTCTCTCTTTTTCTCTCTCCTCTTTCCCCCAACTTCCTCTCTCTTCTCAAATGTTCTAATTTTGCGTTGGGGTTACACTTTTTCATATGTATTAATGTTCAAAATGTAATAAGTCACCTTTATGTTATAAAAAGGGACTTAAAGTTTCCTAGGAAGTTGAAATTTTTAAAGTTGTGTGAGGACATATGAAAAGGCATTGGGGGGTAGATGAAGAGTCATATTCTACTCTATAAATGGTAACGCCATTGCCATTTCAAAGAATTGACGATTGATTTTGTAAACTCAAAAGTGCATTGTACCTAGAGAAAGCAAAGGAGATAGCCATTTTCTTCTACTTTCCTCCACTCTCAAATTTCTTCTATTCCCACACTATGTACAACTTCTGTTTAAGCATCAATACAAGAAGAAGGATTTTGTAGCCTTTTTGATGAGGATATTTTAGAAACTATGAGTTCATAATCTTATCTCGTCTTGTTTCCATTTGCAGGGTTGTTTCTTCTCATAAATGCATGTGTTGAAGTTTCTAACTAGTGTGTGTAGGAATCGATTTCCTACCTTGTAACATTAGTTCCCCTATCTCATTTCTCACTCCCCTTTCCTACTTTTCAGACAAAGTCTTCCCTAGCAAGAGATTGCTAGCTTTTCCACAGGGTCAGTGGAGTGCCCTTGTTGGATCCTCGGTCAAAAGGCCACCACGAAATCCACATTTTCTCACACATGCACATACGACAGATTACACCTAAGTTAAGTAGAAGAATTTAGATTTCCAAAATGTTGGCAAGAAATCCACAAGTTTTTCCACCTGAAAATTTTTCCCACCAACAAAGGGGAAGAAGAGAAACATCATTTCAAAGGTCACATTTATCACCAAACATGAATATTTCCACTCCTCCTCCTAGTAGGCATTTCTTACAATCGCTAGAGTTCTCGACCTATCGAATGGAAACACAACATAAGTTGGGATTTGTCAATTTTATTGGTAGTAGTCCTCTTGCTCTTAATGCCAACAATCCCATTCCAACATCTACTCTCAAGAGCATCCCTTTCTTCATTGGGGAGAATTAGATTACTCCGATTAACACATTCAGGATATTTCTAACATTTTTTCTATACATCAAATTGTTGAAAAAGATGTGGCTATCGGGATGTTATCTTTTCCATTTAAAGGAGATATTTTCAATGGTTCAAGAGCCTTACAACATGGTCAATTACTAATTGGATTCAACTTGGGACAACTCTTTGTAATCAATTTGGAGAGAAGGTAGATAATATTTCCTTGCTTGAGCAACTAAAAACTATAAAGAGGGCTCCCAATGAGCTCATGGCAGATTTCAATTTCAGATTTCAGAAGACCTGGGACATAGTTACAAATCTTGTCAGTGCCTACGGCTAAAGGTGCATTTCTTTAATTTTTGAAATCTCTTAATTCTGATATTGTTGTCATGATTTAGTCTATGGGGGTACAACATTTCTGGTGCATATGATATAACCATCAGTGTCTGAAATATGTTTAATTCAAGCTCGAAAACTAGCTCATAGGCCACATATGCCCCTATACCTTGAATTACCCCAAACTTCTCAACCCTCCATTGCTCTCATTCCTGAGAAACACCCCTAACGCACCGCTTCCACATCTTACTCCCCTACACAACAAAATGAGGACCAAGAAATGAAGTCCTTAATTATAAATCTTTCTGATAAGGTGATATATTTGGAGAAACAAAAATCCCAGTCCTATAGGAATTATTCAAACTAGGGTTCTAATCAAGTTTATCAACCTTACAAAAATCAGCAAAAACAAAGTTATGGACAAAATTATCAAAATAAAAAGTGGCAAGCCCAAAATGCCTCTCTTCCACTTGTTCCAGTTGCCCCTTCTCAACCACCTCTTGTTGTTAGCTCTAGTCAAGCACTTGTTCCAATACAAAATAATGTGATTCAGGAAATAGAGTGGTGTTTCCCTTGCAATTTTCCACACAATCAGCTAATTTGTGAAAGGGCATTACATGTTCAGGATTTTATGGTTCAAAGATATTCCAATCAACAAGAGCCACTGATGGAGGTGCCCAATTCTAATCAAGAAGCTCAATAGGCCAATCAAGATGCAAATCTTATGTTCTTTGGAGCAGATGATTTTTGTGCATTAAATCAAGTAGTTGTTGATAACACAAGGTCAAAGAAAATAATATTGGAATATCAATCTGCATCCTCTTCCAATCAGAACAACATTTCCAACAAAGGGAAGGAAGCTATTATGAATCAAGACAAAATGCCTCAAACTCCTAGTAAGGAGGTAGCTTCCCAACCAAAAAGGCATATCCCAAAGCATTACAACATTAAAGAAACGAGAATCTTGTACCCCATTGCACAAATCCATGGTCATACCCTTTAACATTGTGGAATAAATTAAGAAGACAAATTTCAATGTGACAATGTGGGATGCTTTGGCTATCCCATCACAAAGGGACCTCTTATGTGAAGCTCTCAAGAAGCTTCCCATAGCTGATCCAGTGATTCAAAGGACCCCTATTATTGTTAATGTTTTCCATGCAAAGGAGGAGAAAGTAAGTAAAGTTTTCAAACCCCACCTTTTTATATGTCATTGATTGTGGGAAAACATTTGGTTCATAATTGCATGATAGATTCAGGTGCTAGTACCTTGGTTATGCCAAAGAAAATTGTTGATGTCCTAGGACTAGAGTATAGCCCTGTTGAAAAAGTGTCTTGCAACTTGATGGCTCAACAGTTAGTGTCTTGGGAATCATAAAGATTTGAAATTAACCCTTCATGCTTGCCCAAACCTAACCATAACCCATGATATATCAGTCATTGACTTTCCTCCTATATTTGCCCTTTTTGTCTACATATTGGACTCATATGCTTATGAGAACTAGGTATGGTACCAGATTTACCATACAAGTTGAGCCTATATTTTCTTATCATATCGAGCCATATAACCCTACTCCCATCCATGAAAATTTCCTAATCAAAGAAAATCAAGAATAAAATTTAGTTTCTGATGAACATCCTATCCCTCCTCATATGCCTAATCTATTGTTAGATGAGTCGGCTGAGAGAGGTAATAGATTTGATCCCTATGCTAAAGAAATTAGTTCCTTCAAGACTGGTCTTGGTACTTACAAAGTTATTGAAGAAGTAATACTACCCAGCATGATTAAATAGAGAGAATAAGATGCTTCATGATTATGGAAAATGTTTTTTGATGGTTGTAGGAGTAGGAATGGAGATGGGGTAGATGTTATGTTGATTTCTCCGAGGAAAGTTTTCTTCGGCCATAGATTACAGCTTTGTATGCTCCAATAATGTGGTAGAGTATGAAGCATTGGTCCATGGCCTGTTGATTGTTGAAAAGAAGAAGATTAAAATACTACATATTTTTGAGATCTTTGAATAGGTAATTCATCAAGTTACAGGAAGTTGTGATGCAAAAAATAAGCTATTGAAAGCTTATAAGCATAGAGTTTTGGATTTGTTGGAGAGCTTTAATGCTCTTAATTTGCAGAAGTGATACCAAGAAATTTAAACAAAGAAGCGAGTAGATGACAACACTTCGATCGTAATTCTCACCATTGAGGATTTGATCAAAGGAAATGTACAACACATTAAAATGGTGGTTAGGCCATCAATTCCAGATAATGAAACCAACTGGCAAGTTTTTGATAGTGATGAAAAAATGTTCAATTCATCCAAAATGAAGTTGATTTTTCTTCAAATATGTAATCGATTTCTGGAAATTTATGGTGACAAGATTATCCGGTTGAAGAAAATAGATTTCCCAAGGGGTTGATTGCCTTAGAGCAGATTTTTAGCCCATATGAGGAGTTTAAGGATGAAGAGAATAACATGATAGCCAAACAAGAAGACTACCAACCGGTTGTTATTGCATAAGGAAATGAACTTTTATTAGGTAAGGCGTGTGATGAAAATGAGAAGCAAGCCTTCATTTCTTTATGTAAAAGTTTCAGTGATATCTTTTCTTAGGATTACAAAGATCTAAAAGGGTTTGATCCAAAAGTCATGAAACATTCCATAGATCTACATCCCAATGTTAGACTGGTGTTGTCCCCTCAATATTTCCCCGCTTTTGAGAAGTTCAAAATTGAATTTTTTGAGTTAATCACCTTTTCATTGTTCGTAATGAGAAAAATCAAAAAGCCAAAAAAATCTCAGTCTTTTTGAGTCATTTTGTACAAATTGCATGTCATCGAAATTTTTGTCCCGGATGTCCCAAGTTCATTTGGGCTCCCTGTTCACCGATTGACCACTTTACCCAAAAATCTATTTCCTCGCGGGCCCGTCGGAACTTTTTGTTCCAAATAACACAAGTTCACTTAGGCTCAATGTTCACCTTTCGCCCGTGTCAGCCACATCGCGCACTTCGCGTACTTTCATCCCTCATGTCCCTAAAACATTTGTGCATTATTTTCCCGCATCGGCCGAGTCGCTCTTTTGCATCCGCATGTCCCAAATGAACCAAAGGCCATCTCGGGATATTTTTTCCCGCTCTTTCCGAATATCTTTCTTTTTAAGTTGGTTGATGTGTATTTAATGCGCATTTATTACCTTTCTCTCTCCTAAATGGCTATTTAATAAGCTTCCCCTTACGCATTTTTGCACACTGCTTTCTTGCTATCTATTGCTCATACCCTCACAATCAAAATTTACGTGCATGCCCATTCCCCAATGTAATTTCATCGAGAGTCCAGACGTGACCATGTTTCTCGAGTTCTTATCAACATGAAGATCAAATTTCAAGATCGGAGAAAATTTCACCACTCGAGTCCGCTGCCTCCTCCGATATCGGGGACAGTGAAGTTTATCACCCTGGACTTTGGAGATTTCTCGGACTAGTATGACAGAGACTCAAACCCCTTTCCTATGGCACAAATGATTCATGATAGTGGCTTGGCATTTGCCGCTAGTTTCCTAATCTCAGTATAATGTGCGAATACGGTACTCACCTGCGGTGCTCATTTTAATCCCGACTCGAGCGAACTAACGAATGTGCATGGAGAACTTATTGCTAAGCTCAATGCTGCCACCATTGGCACTACCATAAGGATTCCTGAAATGGATAATTCTATAGTAATCTCTCAAAACCAAGCACGGAACTCTTTGACCAGGAAAACAAAAAATACAAGGCTAGGGTGGCAAAGTCTTGGCTTAAAAACCCTAAAAAGGGGGCGTCTTGTCTGTCCAAAGCTTTGTTTCGTGCCGATTTCAATGAGGAGCTATCTAATTTTATAATCCTATTAGCTCGGGTCATGGGCTTACCCTCTACCAATGAGTTCCATTTCTGGATGTGCCCCTTATCAACATGGTGTGTGAAGGAACTCAGAATATCAACTAGGCAGAAATCATCAGCATGAACCTAGCAGAGCAGCTGTCCAATGTACAACAAACCAAGAAGTTCTACATGACTTCATATTTGATGTACACCCTAGCAGCATCAAGGAAATGGTTTGGATTCACGTACATTGATGCTCATAAGGGTGACCCTATATACACCTACTACCCTCAATTCATCCTGGACACTAGCAATCACAACTTCAGGAGGGTGAATGATGCTTTCACCATGTACATTGTAAGGCTTCTGGAGAGTGACACTGCAAGGAGGTTCTCGGATGAAGCCATGAACCTAATAGTGAAGTACGGTGCTTACTTCATCCAATACAGAAAATTCTCCTATATCAGGCTTGTAGGCTATGAGAGCACCCCTCTTAAGCTCCCTATGTTCTGCAATGATAAAATGGCCTTAATAGAGATATGTAGGCAACTGGACAAGTTACACAGAACCTATAGAGATAAGAAAATCACTGGCCTACACTTCCCTATATCTTTGGGAAACTACACCTACAAGACGGCTCTAGATGCACAGAACATAGAGAGAGCCCTAGCTCCCATCACTATCCATTTCTTCAGGCCAAGAACTTGTTTTGACTTGAAGAAATTTATTGAGCAGAACCTCAGAATCAATTACCATCATAGGGCAGATACAGAAGACTATTGGGCTGATTGTGTTGATGATTTTGAGGCAAGGAGAAGGCATTATGGCAGGTTTTCTCTCCAACTGATTCAAGAGCTGAACTTGTATCAGGTTCTGAAGGGCTTCAGGATGATAATTCGACCTATTTTCATATGAGTATGACACCCTAATTAAACACACTCCTTGGAGGATTTGGATTGGTTTAAAAGGAGAAAGATTATTTGGCTAAAATCTTAGCCCCTGTCTTAGTAAGAACCAAAATTTGGTTTAATAGGAGGGTCCGTGAGCTTAGAAGGCATTTAGGTGAGTCCTCCTCCAGGATACTTCAACACCTAGGAAGGATGCATTGACACTTAGTTCGGCAAAAGTACGAGACTCCTCCTTCTTCATCAACTAAAGGTCCTACATCCTCCACTCCTTCCTCATCCACCCAAGTATATCAGAAGAAAATCAAGGAGGTCAAGAAGGAGCTTGTTGAAGAATATCCCATGATGAAGCATTCGAATTGCCCTTAGGTCCAGAGAACATTATTGTTCTCAGTGAAAGTGAAGAGAGTGAAGTGCCAGTCTCCATAAGTGCTCCAGAAGCCCCAACGGATAAAGAAAAAGAGGTCCAAAGCACTGAGCTTCCGAGCACCATTGACTCCTCTGTACTAGAATCTCCGAGTGCCCCGCTCATATCTCAACTGGAGGCAACAATAACAGGCACACTTTGAGTGCCATGATTTCCATTTCTCTCGGCCCTCTTACCCCACCTTCTTCTTCCTCCTCCTCTTTTGCATGGGTACAACCTCTCGTTGATAGTAGGAAGATAAAGTCTTCCTCCCGAATCTCAGGACCCAATTTTGATGTTGTGGCGGCCTTATTAGGCACTAATCCTCCTACTCCTGCCAAGAAGGCCAAGACTACCTCTAGAATAGTATCTGATGCTCATGGCCGAAATTACTGGAAATAGCCAAACCCAAAGTAGACAAGCCAGAGCATGATTTGCAAGCATCTGATCTAGAGCTCTCAAGGATTCCCATGGGAGAGTCTACCCCTGAAGGTGAGATTCACAATCTTCAAGAAACAGTCACCAGGGTCATTGGGAGAGTTGAAAAAGGGCAACAAACTATAGAGTAGCTGGAAGAGTAAGCTCATGTTCTTACAGGTTTCATCAAGTCACTGTTGTCCAAGGATAAAGTTTTAGACCCCACCCCACTGACCACTCTTCCACCACCTGTAATCCTCAGCCAAGATGAAGTCTAGAGTATCAAAGATATACACAGATATTCTATCTATGGAAGGGCTATGGAGGCCATGGTGGATGATATGCTCGTTGCAGGGTTGAATTTCATTAGTGAAGCCTTCAAACTCCATGAGAAGGTGAATAATCTGCAACAGAAATTCTCCTCCACTATTGGAAATATAGATAAAGAACTCAAACTCTGGAGCAGTTGTATAGTAGACCTTCGCCTTATGGGGCAAGCTGATGAAAATATTTTAATGGAAAGCAAGGTCTTTGATGATGCAAAAGATAACTTGTCGAAATCATGGGTATACAGTGTGGAATGGAAAATCAAGGTGCTGGAAGAGGCTTTGGGAGAATTGAAAAATAGCTGGCAGAAGGGTGAGGCCTTCAAGACTTTGGTGGTATCTGCTTTCAAGGATATACATTGCCACCTCCATGATGAGACCTCTGGTGTACCCCTCTCCTTGCAAGAAATCAAAGCTCAATTCAGAGCTTTTGTCAAAGATAATTTGTTCAAGGAGGATTCTATTTCCAAGGAAAAGATGAAGGAGATCTACTCTCTCCAGATCTGCTATTGAAGAAGCAAATAAAGATTATCATACACACGTCGAATTTGACAAAGAGATGGAGAAGTGCCTTGGATTTTGGACCCAGTCCACTGCCAACACATCAGTCCCACGTGGCAGAGACATAGCAGAGGCATTGAAAATATTTAGACAGCGGATCCTAAAATCAGTGGGCCCCTCTCAATCATGAACGCCTGTCTTCTTCTCCTGACTTTTCTCCCTTCTTTCTTTCCTCATCTTGGATTTATTGTAATCAGTTGGGGTTTTGCGTTAAGCAGCCCTTTAACTAAAAGAAGTAGTTACCAAGGGTAACTGATTTGTAAACTATATAATAGCCTCTCCTCGCCATTTTTGAGGGGGAACTTGGCTTATTTTGAAAAGTGTAAGAAATAGTAAAGCAATCAATACAAAAGACCTTCTTTCTTTGTTCATCTGATTCTTTTATTCGCAGCTATCTATAGAATCTTGTTAGATCATTTGTCTGCATTAAACTAAGAAGCTTTGTATTCTTACAGATGTTATTTATAGAACTGTGTCTTTTCAAATTGCATCTCATTAATTCAAGTACAAATGATCTTATTCTAATTCATTATATTCTGGCATGTTTGAGGAATTATTTTTCCATCTATAATCCTGGAGAATGCCTTTCTGCTCATTTCCACTTCTTCATTCCTCTGTACTTTTGTGATTGATGGTCTATTTTCCTAAACGCTTTCATGATATCCAAGTTCCATACTAAAACTATGCTCTGTACATATGTTAATAAGTTTCACTTTTGAATAAGGGAACCTCTCCCACTAAAGAGGAGGGACTTCTTGTCCCTGACTGTTGTTCTCTCTAAAAGTCCTTTTTGACAACCAACAATTGGTTAGGTAAAAACAAAGGCCGGTCAACCCCAAAATAGAGCCCCTCATGAGGAAGGAATTATTTAAGCTCATTGAGGCCAAAATAATTTTCCCAATTAAGTACTCTACTTGGGTGGCCAATTTGGTCCCGGTTAGAAAGAAAAATGGGGAAATAAGACTTTGTATTAATTTTCATGATTTGAACAAGGCTTCCCTAAAGACCACTACCCTTTACCTTCTATGGAGCAAATTTTCAAACTATTGTAGGGGATGAAAGGTTTTCCATGCTAGATGGGTATTCAGGTTTTAATCAAATTAAGGTTAGGGAAGAAGATCAATTTAAAACTGCATTTACAACAAAGTGGGGTACATTTTCCTATCAAAATATTTTTGGGTTATCAAATGTAGGTGCCACATTTCATAGAGCAATGGATATTGCTTTCAAAGGTTATATCAATGAATTCATCCTTGTGTACTTAGATGATATTACTATCTTTTCAAAATAGAGAAAGGATCACATCAACCATTTGGAGAAGGTTTTTGAGAGATGTAGAGAATTTGGGGTGTCTCTTAACCCCAAAAAGTGTAATTTTGTTGTCCTTAGGGGTAAGATTTTGGGGCACATTATTTCAAAAGATGGCATTGCTATTGATCCAAATAGAATTTCAGCCATCCTCTCTCTCTCCCTCCTACTCATAAAAATCTTTGCAATCATTTCTTGGCAAGATTAATTTTATTAGGATATTTATTCCTAACTTTGCAAGATTGGTCAAACCCATCACTCTCATGTTGAAGAAGGATGCAACTTTCAAATGGACAGTTGAAGGGAAAGAAATCTTTGACAAAATCAAGCAAGAGATTTCCCAGGATCCTACACTAATTAATCCTAACTATGGTAAGGATTTTATTTTATATGCTTATGGAGATGATACTAGTATTGTTGTTTTAACACAACAAAATAATGAAGGAAATGAGCATCCAATGGCCTTCTTTAGTCAAACACTGAAGGAGTATGAATTGAAATACAGTCACATTAAGAAGCAGGTATTTTCTATCATGAGGGCTCTCAAGAAATTCAAAATCATGTTATCCACTAATCATATAAAGTTCTTGTCTCACATTCTAGTGTGAGAGACTTTATTATGGGGGTAGATATCAATGAGAAGAGATTTGGATGGGTCACTAAGATTATGGAGTTTTATGTGACTATCAAAGCCACTAAACTAGTAAGAGGGAAGGAACTTTGTGAGCAACTTGTTGTTGATGCTCAGAGTAACAATCATGACACCTCCTTCATCAATGAAGAACTACCACATGATGCAACAATATTAGTAATTGGATGAGTGACATGATTACTTTTTTATTTTCAGGTGCATATCCTCTTGGTCTCAACAAGGAAAAAAAGAGACATTTAAGGATGCAATTCACTCCTTATCTACTGGCAGATGTTTTTTTTTTTAAAAGAAATATTGATGATGTATTGCTTAGGTGTATTGAAGGATATAATGCAGAGAAGGTCCTAGCATAATTCCATGATGAATTGTCTACAGTTGTCATTTTTTAGCCAAGGCTATAACCATGAAAATTCTGAAGGAAGATTAATTTTGACCCACGTTATTTAATGATTGCTACAAATCGGTTAGAAAATTTAAATAATGTGCCTTCTTTACTGGCAAGAAAAGGTTAGCAGCTCTTCCACTCCACCCAATCTAGGTAGATCAACCTTTTACTTAGTGGGGCTTAGATTTTATTGGCATGATTAATCTTCCATCAAGTACTAGCCATAAATAGGTCCTAACAACTAGAAATGTAACATTCCCATTTTAAGACTTTAGAAACAAGGGATTTTTTTATATACATAATGTTCTCTATTCTAAATAATCATAATTTAGAACACACATTCCATGCCAATCAATCTCATAACAGATAACCATATGTAGTTGTAAATGACTCGGTGAACTACCAATCTCTCATTTCATGACTCGGTTTTCCCAACCAATCTCTCATGTTAACTTAAAGTATTGAATACTACATGTATACTAAGTATACTTGGTTCTCTTACCTTGTTCGGGTATTGAGTGTTCTATTTAAGAAACCTATCTGAATTTTTTTACCAATATTCATCTGAAATCTCGTTTCTTAAACTAGGTGACATAGGACAACACAACCAACAACTTGCGATACTTTGGCCAAATATTTCCAACATACTATTCATGTTACTATTCCTAGATGGCATACTCATCTAACGGAATATGTCCTTCACCCCACTCATCTGTTATCTAGAATGGTCTTCACTGACTCCTGTCAGTTCACTTGTTCAAGGTTTGGCCCTAACCCAGGTTAGTGATATAATTTGGTATAGGGAACCACTCGCGATGACCTAGGGTATATAGACATACTCAATTGACCTAAGTCAATTGGATGTGCCTAGTTACCCTAAGTCATTGTGAGTCACTTCCTATGCAAAATCATATCCCTAATCTGACCTAGAGAGAAACTAAGTTCAAGTCCATATTTGTGTAGATCTAGATGAACCAATGTTGAGGGGTGTTGCAACATGTCAACTACAACATTGTATCCTCATGAAGACCCTAGCCTTCACGAAGGTACATTCCTGTAGTTGGTGTGTGTGTCAACATCCGACAGAACTACCCATCTTGATTTACACACCTCGAGAAGAGGTCATTTAAACCCATTTATATCTTAATTAAGATTCAAATTACAACAACCCTACTTAACCCTAATTCTAACAACCCTTAATTTTGTCATCACTAATTGAGTTGTTAAGTTAATACAGAACTTCATAAACTTAGGATTACTTTTATGTTCATTAAATTTTTCATTATCGTTCGGTTAATAGAAAAAAACAACATCCATCATGAGATTTAATTCTTACAACCCAATCATTCATGGTGTGTTTAAGATCCAAAACCGGTTTCATTATAGTAGAATTCATAGAGATGAAGTCGATTTATTAACAATCTTATGTACCATACGTTTTTTAAAACCTATGGAGTTATTGCTAAGAGGTGATGAACCTCCCTCTTTCTTGTTTAAGTGTTGGGGTTTATTATACCCCTTTTCATTTCACACTTCGTGATAGTTAAGTTATACTTGCATTAACATCATTTAGTGAACCATACAAATTAGATAAAAGAACTTCCATGCATGCCAACTTATCAAGTTGCATTCAATTTAAGGGATATTGTAATTAAATCCCATCCCTCCAACTCATTTAATGTCAACCAGAAATAAGGATATAATCAGGTAAGAATGGAAACCAAGAAGATAAGATTAAAAATTTCCTTCATATAATGCACAAGAGAAATGACATAACAAGTTTAATTAACTCCAAATATTTTTCAATTCATCATGGTAAAATACATATTTTGCAAGACCGTGAATTTTAGACATATTTCATGTCAACCAACATCAAGATCATTAAAGAATACAACTTTTCTTCCTTCAATACATTTCAATAATGAATCAGATTTCTCTATAAAATATCCAAACTTTAAGCAACCAATACATCATATAAGTTATTTCCTTCCTTTATCACTTATGAAGTCCATCTGTAAAAATTGCTAGCACGGGTCAGTTCATTGAACTGAGCATGATAAGCACTAAGCATTAAAATGATGTGCTTTCAACTAATTGTTTCATAAAACCAACTCTGCTTTTATGAAACAGTAAAGCCAAGCAAACAAATAAATCATAAGTAATAACATCCATAAAAGAAGAACAATTGATCAACCTAAAATAACATTAAGAAAATATCATGAAATAATCAACACTTTACAACATTATATTAGATAAGTAATATTTCAACCAATTTACTTATCTACATCAAATAAAAGTACTTACTACCTATTTCTTACATAATTCAATCTGAATTAGTAATACGAACTAACTCCACTATTTTCCAACATAGAGTTACTTTATGAAGCAGGAACCAACAAACTCAACAATACAAAATTCCATAAAAAGACATCTACAACCAAGTAAATTCCAGCTTCTTGAAAGGTTTTAGGATGAATCATCTACAACATAAAAATAAGAGATTCTCATTTCAGATGTTATACCCAAATTCATAGTCCATGATATAACCTAAGCTCTCAAGTTAGGTCACACCTTATGTTGAGTATTTTTTCATTGATGTCAAAGGTACAACATTAGTGTTCGTAAAATATTTATCCATGTCAAAATTAGTGTGATGTCAAAATTTGAATATTTTAATATTCAACATCACCAAGGAATCTTACGACACATGGTGGGATGTGTAATGGAACATTTTTAATGAGGTATATTTAAAATGAAGGTTACTTAATGCATGATAAATGTTTGAATTAAAAATGGGAGTTACATTTGCATTAGTGATGAGTTATGACATGGAGGAGTTACAAATTGATTCTAAAATCATGGAGGAGTTACAAAATTGAAGTCAAAAAGAGAATATATCCTTATGGGGCAGATTTTTCATTTATGGAACATTAAGGATGTGTAAGGAAGTTGGTCATGCGTATTTATTGAAAAATATGAGTTACACTTGACCATGTAAAAGAATATTGCTATTTGGAGAAAATATTCATTATTTTTGTAACCGCCAAGTGATGTGGCTTGCTCATTCCAAATATGGTGCATTTTTAAAGGAAATTGGCCCATGGTATGGGCACATGGTTTTAGGGAAACCACAAGTGGTTTTTCCTCTCCTTCTTCCTATATAAACAAGTGTTGTGTGCACATTTTGTAAGTGAAAAAAAAAGAGCATTTTTTTGAGTGATATGTATGTGAAGTTATTATTGTAAATCTCTTAAGTGAGTATGAGTATGTGAGAGAGAAAATAAAGAAGGATAAAGATTATTGATTTGTATTGCAGATTTTCTGGAGTGGGTGCTTTGGATTGGGGATTGGTGTCTCCAGAAGTTGGTGCTTCGAATCAGAGATTGCAAAGTCAATGGTGTTTGCATTCAAGGGCTGAATTGGTGTTCGGCTTGGATATTGGTGTCTTCTGTGAGTGGGTGCTCATACTTTGTAAACACTATTTTATTTCGGCTGGATTTGGATAGTAGATCCAAACAGTCTCCTTTTGGTGGATGTAGCCCACACTGGGTGAACCACAGTATATCTAGTTTTATGTGCATTGTATTTCTGTGTGTGCTCTCATTTATTTTCAGATTTGAATATCTTATTAAATGTAAGAATATATATATTAAGTTGGAGAAAATTTTAAATTATGGAATATTGATTCACCCCCCTCTCAGTATTCCTGTGCTTCTAACAATTGGTATCATAGCAGGTTCCTTCTGTGTCGCTTAAAGAACTAGCAGGTAGATCATAAAGCACGATGGTAATTTAGGAAGGATTCTCCACAAACAAAGCTCCACTATTTGATGGATCAAACTATGCCTTTTGGAGCATAAGGATGCGGACCTACTTGAATTCTCTTGGACACGATATTTGGAAGTCAGTTGAGAATGGCTATACGATACCAGCAACTCCACCTATAGATCAGGCTAGTAAAAGACAATGTGAAAATAATTCTAAAGCTATGAATGCTATTTTGTGTGGTGTAGCAGATTCAGAGTTTGTAAAGATTATGCTTTGCAAAACTGCCAAGGAAATGTGGGATAAGCTCAACAATTTATATGAAGGAGATTCAAAAGTAAAGACGACAAAGCTTTAGACACACAGAAGAAATTTTGAGAGTCTAAAGATGAAGGAGGAAGAGAACATTGCAGCATATTTACTCCATGTGGATGAGACCGTGAACATGATAAAAGGCTTGGGTGAAGAGATGGAAGACCCAGTAATAGTACAAAAGGTATTAAGATCTCTACTTCCTAGATTTGATGCTAAAGTTTCAGCTATTGAAGAACTTAAGGATCTAGATAAAATGAAAATGGATGAGTTATATGGAATACTCACAGCTTATGAGATGAGAACAGAACCAGATAAGCAAAGAAAAAGAGAATCTACTTTCAAATCTTCAAAAGGAAAAGAGAAGAAGGTTGAATCGGATGATGAATCCGATGAGGAAGAAGAATCTCTATTTGTGAAAAATCTGAAAAGAGGATCCGGCAAGTACAAAGGTAAACTTCCTTTTAAATGTTTTAACTGTGGTGAGATTGGAAATTTTGTAGCTAAGTGTATTCATGCAAAAATGAAAGTGAAGCCTTTCTACAAAAATTATTTCAAACAAAGGAATTTTGAAAAGAAGAATTGGAACCAAAGCGAGAAGAGTCTATGCACGAAAAGATGATAGCTCATAGGAAGATTGTCTAGAAGGTGACATTGAATAAATTTTGTTTATGTCCCTTGAAGATGGAAAATTGGAAGCTGGAGATATAGTTGACAAAGAAGGTGAGGTAAAATTGGAAGAAGAACTCATCTCGTGCCTTGAGTGAGATCAAGAGACTCAAAAAGAAGACCACAAGCAAAAGCGCAACTTTAAGAGTATGAAGAAGCAAAGAAAAATCCAGGATGCTTATAAAGAATGTGAAGATACTATTGTTGATCTAAAGATTCAAGTTGAAGAGGCAAAGAGAATAGAGGAAGTGATTAGAAAACAGTTGAAATCAAAAGAAGAAGAATGCGAGAGATTAGAGTCAGAGATTATCACACTTAGACTGGAAACTGAAAAGTTAAACAAAAGACTCAAGTTTGAAAAGAGTTCTGAGGTTTTGAGAAACATTCTAGATAAACATAAACCAAAATCATCCAAAGGTGGTATTGGATTCAATGAATCAGAAAAGAAAGAGACCAAAGAACCAGAGAAGAAATCTAGCTATGTAGATATCTTAAAAAGCTCTAGTAAAGGAGAAAGCAACAAGAAACAAGAAGATCATCCTCCATAGAACAACAACAAAGAAGACAAAAATGGAAGAAGGTGTCGATAAGAAGCTTGAAACTAATCTTATCAAAGAAAACCCTACATGACCAGGTATTCTTTTCATGGTTATTGTTTTTCATGTCACAATTATGGTCATAAGATGATGAACTGTAGATCTAAGGTTCAAAGTTGGAATCAAAACTTTCATGCTAGAAACTACAACTCTTTTGCTGCATTGTCAAATTTGAATGAGCATGAGATTAGATGTTATGAATGCAACCAAGTTGGCCACATAGAAATATTTTGTAGGAGTAAGATTACGGAAAAGCCAAAGCAATAGAAAGAGGGAAAACAAATCATACAAAAGCCAACAATAAGAAAGTGTGGCAACAGAGAAAGGAGGGAGAAAAGGAAGAGGCTATGTTGGTACAAATGGCGCTTCATGCACAAGATGAAGAAAAACCTTGGTACATTGATAGTGGATGTTCCAACCATATGATGGGTGATAGAAGCAAGTTCTTGAAGCTGAAAAAGGCTAATAGAGGTACAGTAAAGTTTGGAGATAACACTACAGCCAAGATCACAGGAAGAGGTAACATAAAATTAAATGATCAAGCTAAAGTTGAAAATGTTTTACTTGTTGAAGGACTGAAACATAATCTTTTGAGTGTCAGTCAAATGTGTGATCAAGGTTATACACTCATGTTTTATGTTGAGGGTTGTGAAATTAGAAAGAAGGATACATGTAAATGGGTTGCAAATGCAAATAGAACAAGGAACAACTTTGTACATATTGAGTGATGTTAAGCGAGAAAAATTTTACACGAGTCGATTGATGAAATTTGGTTATGGCACAAGAGATTGGGTCACATTAATTTTGACAACATGGTGAAAATAAGCTCAAAACAAGCGGTGAGATATTTACCCAAGATCACAAAACCGCATGAAGTACTATTTGTAGACCGTATCGTCACATGGAAAGGCACAAGGGTCGATTCGGACAAAGGATTACTCTACAACAAAGCCATTGGAGCTAATTCATACTGATCTCTGTGGGCCAACAAGAACACAAAGCTTACAAGGTGATTCTTATTTTATGTTATTAATTGATGACTTTACTAGAATGACATGGGTTGCATTTCTAAAAGAAAAATCAGAAGCTTTTGATCAATTCAAAATTTTTAAAGCTTTGATTGAGAATGAGAAAAACTCTAAGATCAAGTGCTTGTGATCAGACAGAGGAGGTGAATTTATGTCTAATGAATTTGATGAGTTTTGTGAAGAGAATGGAATCAGAAGACAATTTTTTGCAGCAAGAACACCACAATATAATGGTGTAGTTGAACAAAAAAATAGAATAGTGCAGGAAATGACAAGGAAAATGCTAAATGAGTCTAAGTTACCAGATGCTTTTTGGAGAGAGGCAATGTACACAGTAGTGTATATTCTTAATAGAGCATAGATTCGAGTAAATACAGAAAAGACACCATACGAGTTATGGAAGGAAGAGCGAAACTGTGAAACACTTCAAAGTGTTTGGAAGTAAGTGCTACATTAAGAGATATTATGAAGATGAGCTTGGAAAATTTTATTCCGGAGCGAGATGAGGGCATATTCCTTGGTTATTCATCAAGAAGCAAGGCCTATAGGTCTTTATAACAAGAGACTTCGAGAATTAGTGGAAAGTATAAATGTGAAAGTTGGCGACTTTGGAAACCGAAGAAGAAAATAGGAAACTCAACGATGCGAAAAGAGGATGAAATAAAAAATGAGAAAGAGGAAGAAGAATAATATAAATGAGAAGACATAAATACACCATCTAGATCTATTCGTAAGAATCATTCGAAAAATTAAATCATTGGAAACAAAGATATTGGAGTGCAAATAAGGAGGAGACTAGCAAGTGCACCACAAGAGGTAAAATTTTCTTTGTTGTCTAAGGTTGAACCAACTAATTTTGATGAAGCCAAGAAGGATAATTTTTGGATAAAAGCCATGGAAGAGGAATGTAATCAAATAGAAAAGAATGAAACATGGGAGTTAGTTCCAAGACCAAAGGACAAGAATATTATTGGTACCAAGTGGGTCTTTAGAAACAAGATGAATGAAGAAGGAGAAGTTGTCGAAACAAAGTCAAATTACATGCAAAGGATACTCACAAGTTGAAGGAATTGATTTCAAGGAGACATTTGCACATGTTGCTCACATGGAGGTGGTAAGAATGTTTTTAACATTTGCTTGTTTCAAGAATTTTAAAGTCTATCAAATGGATGTAAAATCAGCTTTCTTGAATGGAAACCTAGAGGAATAATTTTATATAGAGCAACAAGAAGGTTTTATTCTATCGAAAATACTGATTTTGTATGCAAGTTAAAAAAGGATTTGTATGGTTTGAAACAAGCTCCTAGAGCTTGGTACTCTGAGACTAGACAATTACTTGCGGGAATAAAGATTCGTAAAAGGAATTATGGATAGCAATTTGTACATCAAGATAAAATGATAACATCAGGTGATAGTTGTGGTTTATGTGGATGACATTATTTTTGGAAGTGGTTGTAGGAGATTATGCAAAGAATTTGTAGAGGAGATGCAAGAAGGAGTTTGAGATGTCTATGCTTGGTGAGTTGTCTTACTTTCTTGGTTTGCAAATTCAACAATCTAGTCAAGGCATTTTTATTTCACAAACCAAGTATATAAAGGAGATGTTGAAAATTTTTAGAATGGAAGATTGCAATCCAGTTAGTACACCCATGATTACAGGTTGCAAGTTGAGTAAGAATGATGAGTCTCCCGATGTTAATCAAACCTTGTATAGGTCCATGATAGGAAGCTTGTTATATACCACAACATCTAGACCAGATATTATGCAAATGTTTGGATTAGTTGCCTTTGCTTTGGGATGCACCAAAGGAAACTCATGTAGTAGTAGTGAAAAGAATTTTTAAATATTTGAAAGGTACATTGGATTATGGTTTATGGTATCAAAAGAGTGATGATTTCACTCTTACAGCATTCACAGATGCAGATTGGGCAGGAAGTGTTGATGATAGGAAAATTACAAGTGGGGGAGATTTTTATCTTGGTGACAAATTAGTGTCATGGTTCAGTAAGAAACAGGCCTCAGTTTCATTATCTACAACAAAAGCAGAGTATATTACAGCAGTGGCATGTTGTACATAGGTGCTTTGGATGAAGCAAACATTGAATGACATAAAGGTAGAGTATGAGCATCCTATTTCCATTTTTTGTGACAATACGAGTGTTATTAACATCTCGAAAAATCTAGTCATGCATTCTAGGACAAAGCACATTCCCATTAAGTATCACTTCTTGAGAGAGAAATTTGTAGATCAGCAGGTGAAATTGGAATATGTTGGAACTAAGGATCAAATTGCTGATATATTTACAAAACCCCTACCAAAGGAATCTTTTGAGTCACTCAGACAAAAGTTAGGAGTGATTTCTATCACTCTTACTCATTGACTATCTCATGGGGAGTATGGACATAGGGGGAGCTACACATTGCATTATCTTTAGCTCCGAGTATAGGTTCAGGTAATTGGTTTAGTTATCCCTTTGCCATTGATGTCAAAGGGGAGAATTTCAGCATGGGGGAGAGTTGCATAGAACAAGTACAGTGCATCGGATACAAAAAAGAGCTCAGAGGCAGAAAGTTGGATTTCATAGCAAACAAGCTCTCACGAATAATTTTAGCAAAGGTTTTCCATCATTGTGACAAAGGGGGAGTTTGTTGAGTATTTTTTCATTGATGTCAAAGGTACAACATTGGTTTTGATATAAATATTGAGGTTTGAATATTATCTTAATATTCAATTTTACAACATTAGTGTTCGTAAAATATTTATCCATGTCAAAATTTGAATATTTTAATATTCAACATCACAAAGGAATCCTATGAAACATGGTGGGATGTGTAATGGATCATTTTTTAATGAGGTAGATTTAAAATGAAGGTTACTTAATGCATGATAAATGTTTGAATTAAAAATGGGAGTTACATTTGCATTAGTGATGAGTTATGACATGGAGGAGTTACAAATTGATTCTAAAATCATGGAGGAGTTACAAAATTGAATTTAAAGAGAGAATATATCCTTATGGGGAGGATTTTTTCATTTATGGAACATTAAGGATGTGTAAGGGAATTTGGTCATGCGTATTTAGTGAAAAATATGAGTTACACTTGACCATGAAAAAGAATATTGCTATTTAGAGAAAATATTCATTATTTTTGTAACCACCAAGTGATTTGGCTTCCTCATTCCAAATATGGCACATTTTTAAAGTAAATTTTCCCATGGTATGGGCACATGGTTTTAGGAAACCACAAGTGGTTTTTCTCTCCTTCTTCCTACATAAACAAGTGTTGTGTGCACATTTTCGAGTGAAAAAGAGCATTTTTTTAGAGTGATATGTATGTGAAGTTATTATTGTAAATATCTTAAGTGAGTATGAGTATGTGAGAGAGAAAATAAAGAAGGAGAAAGATTATTGATTTGTATTGCATATTTTCTGAAGTGGGTGCTTCGGATTGGGGATTGGTGTCTCTAAAAGTTGGTGCTTCGAATCAGAGATTGCAAAGTCAATGGTGTTTGCATTCAAGGGCTGAATTGGTGTTCGGCTTGGAGATTGGTGTCTTCTGTGAGTGGGTGCTCATACTTTGTAAACACTATTTTATTTCAGCTGGATTTGGACAGTAGATCCAAGCAGTCTCCTTTTGGTGGATGTATCCCACACTAGGTGAACCACAGTATATTTGGTGTTATGTGCATTTGATTTCTGTGTGTGCTCTCATTTATTTTCACATTTGAATATCTTATTAAGTGTAAATTTTTTTATTAAGTTGGAGAAAATTTTAAATTATGGAATATTGATTCACCCCCCCTCTTAGTATTCTCGTGCTTCTAACACCTTAGAATTAGGAAAATATTCACTCAATAAAAGGCATATAACATTAATGATCCAAAACAACGTTAATCCCTTTAATACAAATCAAGTGAATAAGAGAGAAGTATCAACAACTACTCGATGCATTCTAAAGAGTAATGCAATAGACTGATCCAATTATATATACTAGATTACACAAAAGAGGGAAGGACGAACTGAGATAACAAATAAGAACTTCCCTTCTAATTCGGTTAATCCAAATATCAATTCACAACTCAGCAAAGAGAATATAACACATAATCTCTTACAATTTCAAAAGGAGGCAGTGATGACTCTTTACCTCAAAGAATAAAAGAGAAAGGAGTCAATCAACATGATTAGAGGAGGATTCCAACATTCCTTCACAAGTAAAGATGGTCATAAAAGGACTCGGCATGCACCCAATCATAACATCCTTAAACTATTTTAAATGTAGAAATCATGCACCAAAAATTGTTAGACTGAATCATGTGACCGAAAAATGCAAGTCGGGTTTAAAATAAGGTTCACCCATACATGAAGAAAAAGTAGTAACAATATTACTATCCTCATCAAGAAAGAGATGTAATAACAAGAATTGCTAAACAACTTATAGGGAATTAACAACCTTCAACAATCATTCAAAATTGTCAAAGTTTCAGTCAAAGGAACCATATTCTTTCCATTCCTTCAAGATGATAGTAACAATCAGTGAGAAAGACTCTCATTCGAATCCTCACAGAGGTGAGGGAAATACATCTTATGAATGGACAGAGAAAGATCCATCATGATTCGATTTCAAAGAAGGTGCAACACAAGATCAACATGGCTTAGCTACATGTGCACAAGCTATCAACAGAGATGATAAAATACTTTTCATTACATTTCTATGGATAGGTTCAACTGCACACCTCTACTAAGTCAAAAAGGTATATCATTCCTTCCAATCTTACTTAGAGATCAAAGAAATTGAAGAGTCTAGAAAACCCCTTATTCAGAACTGATTTGGTTAGTTCCAGATCACGAAACGTCAACCAAAAGTCCGAATAAACATTCCTTAAAGCTTCACGATACCACAACAGAAGGATTTAACAAGTTTACTCTATCAAGTTACTTAAGAGGTTAACCCAAATCAAAAATAGGTATGCTTAATCAACAACATCTAACTCAAAAGTGAAGTAGACAACAAGATCATCCTCAAGCAAGTTCAATCAAAGCTACGTGAATAACCCAAATATCGACTCAGACAAAGCCAACTCTCAAAATGTCCTCAACCAAACAGGACTTCATCTATTAACCTTTAGTTCAGTCCTCTAAAAACTTAAAGAAGACATTATATATATAAGATCAGAAGAGAAGACTTCACACACAAATATATTCAATGAGGTAAATTCAAAATCTAAGTGTCCAAGAAATAATTATCACATAGTTTCCATAAAAGAACTTAATTCGAGCAACTTAGTTTTTAACTGAAAATATAAGATGATTAATAAAACATTCATTCTTGTTTCCATACAAGATGAATCCATAAAAACAGAAATTCCAAACACCCATTATCAACCAGACTTCCATTGAATATTGAATTCAAGAAATGATAGTTTATATAGTAAGTTCAAGAATAAGTCACTCATTTACTGTTTTCTATACAAATTCGAGTTCACACAACTCTGAATCAAAGTATCCATATTAATACAGTTCCAACAGGAGTAACAAAACTTCAACAAAACAAATATGTGACAGAGAGGATATTATTTTACCTTCTAACAACCAAAACAAAAAACCCAATTCAAACTTGAAGCAACATTACATTTCCATAAACCCCCTTTCAAATAGACAAGCAGGGTTCACACATGTTCAACATTACTCAAATCACAACTAGATTTAAGGTGAGATTCAACATTAAATGAACAGAAAACAACCCATTTCCTACTTTATCAAGTAGAGATTCTTCAGAAGAAATACAAGAGAATTTTCAAGCAAGATTGCATGGTAACCATAACAAAATAAAAAACCCATTTATTTCATGAGAGTAGAGTTGTTTTAATGAAGACATTTAGAGAAAAGTAGAATAGCTTAATGGATAGAGCCTATCATGCCTGATAGTGCTTCTATTGATTCAAGAAGATTTCCACCGAGCCTCCATAATTCCTTCTTCTCCAAATGAAGTCAACAACCAAAAACTTCTTTCTCATATGCCTCTTATACCTCCATTGGATTGAAAAAATTTCCAAAGGAGCTAAAAATAGAAATAGATTGCAAACAAAACTACTGGTTCGAAGAACTAGATATCTCCATGCAGAGTAAAAATCGAAATGCATGAGTAACCAAACAACCCCCAAGAAATCCACTCGCATGGTTTCCAAGGTGGTTTGCTCACCAAAACTAATGACCATTAATGCCATTAAACTCCACTTTCCCACCTATATCTCCACACCACCGCCATCTAAAGTTGGTGAGTCCAATTTCAACGATAGCATGCATCACTTAACTCTAGTGATGATGCCAACTAGGATTCCCTCTAGTTTCCATGCCTCTGCCAAATTGACAATACCACAAATTTTAAATTCAAAATCAAATCACATAAATGACTTAGAAACCTGTCACCACCACCTTACACTTTCCATGCGACCCCTTAGGTCCCCTTCCATCCTTATATTATTTTAGGTTAAATAAACATTAGTTTAGGATCCGACCTTAGGTTAGATAGAAAGTATTCACCTTAGGTCATTTTAATATTGTCATAGGTAACAAGCCATCATAGATTAAACCATACCCCATAATATTTCAATATTAGGTAATAGGTTAGAGATAGACCTCTCTTTACCTTAGACGATCCTCACACCCCACGCCCGTAGAGTATACAACTTAGATTAGGGTGCAACATACATAGTTAGGAATAGATCTAAGGTAGGTCTAGCTTAACTTAGATTAGAATTTCAATTAGGGTAGATCTTAAAGATCTAGGACTTAGGTTTTACCTTTTATAGTCTGTAGTAAACCTCTGTCCTTCTTACGCCATTCAGTGTCCTTAAGAAATTATCAAGAAGATCCAAGCACACTATTTACAAAAAAATGTAGAGTAAGGACCTCCAAGAAAGATCAATAAAATTGTGTATATTTAAGGACTCAGTCCCTTACTTCCTTTAATTTTTAAATGTCGGTTTGTCATACAAATCAAACAAGAAGAATTAAAGCATACCTTGGATCAATGGAATTGATCCAGGGTTTTGCTATTATAGAGAGATAAATTTGCAAACAACATTACCAATTTACAACCTTACCTATCTCAAGAAGAATGGATTCCTTGCAAGCAACAACATTTCAACAAAATGAATCCAAGAACAGAATAATTTATCCATTGCAAGCATGATTTCCAATAGTCGAAAGAATACACCTTCTTAGGAAAAATCACATGTCAATGTTTGTAATGTAAAGAGGAAAAGTTAACAGTTTTTCAAAGATGTTACAAAAAATTATTTTACTAGATGTACGAGGATATGCCACCGAAGGAAGCAACTAAATATGTTATTCTTGACTTCCTTGAGGAGATGTCACAAGGTTTGGTGTCCCACAAACCATAATCTCTGATAATGAAAAGGCTTTTCTAGGATCTAAAATTTCTAATTGGGCTCTAGGTCTTGGTATTTATTTGAAAACTTCTTCTAATTATTACCCTCAAGGTAATGGATTGACAATCTACTAACAAGAACTTGATTAGAATTATGAAGAGGACAATGGATGTCAATAAGAGATAATGGCATACCAAGGTGAGGAATGCTCTTTGGGCTGACAGGATTACCATGAAAAAGGAAATTGGCACTTCACCATACAAGTTGGTTTATGGTAGGGAAGCAAGGTTGCCTTTTTCATTGGAGTTTCCTTCACTTGAATTAGCTCAGCAGTTGGAATTTGAAGGTGCAAATCAGAGATAAGTCGAAGTAAAGAGTTGGTAGAGCTTGAAGAACTAAGGAACTCTACAATGACTAAATTAGAGAAGCATCAAGAATCCACCAAGAAATGGTTTGATAAAAGGATAGATTTTAGAAATTCATGGTTGGTGATTTAGTCTTGAAGTGGGATGCTGATAGAGCCAAACCAGGGAGGCACTCCAAGTTTGATGCAATTTGGAGTGGTCCATATACCATTACTTCTTGCAAAGAAGTAAATTCTTTTGAGCTTACTAGATCTTGATGGTTATGCACTACCAATCCCAGTCAATGGGATTTATCTTAAGCATGCTCATTAAGACAGCTTGTTGCATCATTGTAAATATTAGATTAGATTTCAATCCCTCCAAGTTATTACAGCATAGTGTTCTATCATAGTATAGGTTTTCTTTTGTAAGAAGTGCATCGTTCACACTTTGCATGTCTCCACTTGGAATGTTTATGTTTTTGTGTTCTTTGTTGTTTTTACAGATCCATTTGAGTTTTGGGAAATCTTTCTTGGTCAAATCAGATATGGGGAAAGCTTAAACGCTAAATCATTCAGCCCCAAAGATCAATTTCAGTCATAGTTCCCATGTCTCTTCCTTGGTCAAAGTGCAATGTTCTAGGACAAGTTTTCAATGTTTCAAATTAAAAATCTCGAGCAATTAACTTTAAGAGTAGACCAAGGTAGCCCAAGTTCATTTTAAGCGTGTTAATGGTGAAATAAGATATTTGGAGTAGTTTGAGGCTTCATTTGGATCTCTACTGATCAACTTCAAGATTCTAGACCTTTTTAAGTTCATTTCATGTTTCATGTGGGGTTGGGGTAAGGATTTTAATGTTTTGATCAATTTTTTTAAAAAATGGGCTTAACTCAATCCACAATGGACTACATAAGGCTATTGATCTAATATAGTAGAAAAATTAACCCAAGAGGTCACTAAACAAGTATCTAAAATTACCCCTCGGGGTTATTTTGTCTTTAATAGCTTTAAAAATGGACTTATCCAATTTTATAGGTCTATGACGATTAAACAATCATCAAATTACATCTCTAATGCACCATCCACCGACATTTGAAAACCCACGGAACACTAATGTTTAATTCATTGGTGGGCTATATGCTTTACAATTTGTAGAACAAAGGATCTTGGTCAAAGTATTAGGTAGGTTTTGATTAAACTGCGACACATGTAAAAGCCACGTCTACAAAGAAAATAAAAAGGACAAGAGGCGTACCACATTAAAAAGCCAAAAAAATTCTAAGTCCCCGAACTTAGAAATTGTGATGCGAAGAGCTACATGGCACCATTTCATTAGCTCTCCTTTCACAAATCTAACAAATGCGAAGGCCCGTCCAATCAGATCTAAGCATGAAGCAACAGGCTGATAGGTTTTGACACTATGGAAACATGGAGCTTTCTCATTTGCTCGTGTTTTGCAGTTGTCAATGGATATCAAATAGAGGATTGACATGTGAAGTGTGTGGAGCCTTCCCATTGGATCACATTTTGTAATGGTCAGTTGAGGGGAAAATTATGAAGAAAGGTGGTTGTTTCTTATTTGCTTGTGTTTCTATGGGGTCTCGAAAGGTCTCAACGATGTGAAAGAGTGTGGAGTGTTTTCATTGGCCCACATGTCATGGAGATCGCCAAAGGAAAATGAAAGTATGACATCCTCGAAGGAACGTGGCAAATTTTTACTAGCCTTTGTATTCTCATAAAGGGTGTAGACACCAAATTTGGGTCATAATCCCTCTAGCTCCCTCCACTTAAGTAATTAGACACATACACCTAATTATGTCCCTTCTACACATTAGTATTAATTAAATTAATCCTTATCCTCACACCATTATTATTTTAATTATCTTAATCAAACTAATATCCACCTCACATTTCCACCTCATCATATACCTATTCCTATCTTATTAATGAACCTAAATCAAGTCCCCACTTATCCTAACAAATGAGGACTTTTTCCAACCCTAACTATTCATGACCTATTAATCCTCTAACTATTCCACACTCTAATTTATGCCATTCAACACTCCCGGCATGGACTAAGCCAAATATTACACAAAATTTGGGAGAAAAACCTTTTTTTTTGTAAATTTAGACTAATTCTCCTTAATCAACACTAGTTATTCCTCGGTGATGTCGACACCTAATCACCATTAGTTAGGTTAAATAAAAAATCTTAACTCATTGATTTGGTTCTAAATTTGATCATCTATCTTTCAGTAACCTAACATTCCTATTCATGAGTTCTCCAATGAACTTTACGACACACTAGATACCCTCACTACATTTTGAGACCATACCAACCATCAACAAGTAGATCCAAAGCTCCAAGGCACTCTCTGGGAAACACCGTGCCTTCCAATTTGTTACATCTATTCGGGATCACCTTCTTCTATAACCCTCACCATCACCAACATTTCACCTCTATTACACAAGTAAGTAGTGTTCCTTCTTTGTCATTTGTGTTAGTAGATTAATCATTTACTTGTTATCTCGCCTTCTACACTTTGACCATAATGGATCTCTCCCATAACACCTTCACCTAACCATATTTTATTTATCTTTCATACATTACCCCAACCACCCATATTATTAACCTTGAGTCCTCATAAACACCCCCAACCCTAACTAAACCACCCTTACTCTCTGTGTAATCACAGAGAGATCCAAAACAACCAGTTTTAACATTTCTACCAATATTGCCCCTACCGACACCGGTCACCCAACCGGCATCGGTCATTTACCAATATCGTAATCGGTTGCCTAATTGATATATTTCTAAACCACCAAGCTCATATCTCTTTCTACACAACCCCGAGAACCTAACCAAACCTTCTCCGTGCTTCTTTCACATCCTCTCACACACATGCAGCACCTTCAACCACCTACCACCCTTCCCATTTAGTCTTGCATGTATTTATTAGACTAGATTTGAATTATTGTGCTTGTGTAGGATACCTAAACTATACAACTATAGTAGGCCTATTTATTTCATGTTCTTATCAGCATTTAAATTATTTTAAAAGTGGATTGACAACCTTCTAGGAAGAACCTCGCTTCCCGGATCTAGATTTTTCTAGGAAATCCACCAATTGTTGTTTTAATCCTATTTTTTGGTCTTGTGTTCTATTTCAGTTAGTCCTTCCAAGAAAAAAAGGAGTTCTCTACAATCATCCTAGTCTTCTACAATGCACACATACTATTCTATGACTATAACAAGTACACCTCCCTACGTCCTCTACCTTCTATTTGTTTTATCTCATACATTTGTAGTGAAACCTTTTTAAACAAAAAAGGAGTTCTCTAAAATTATCCTAGTCTTATACAATGTGCACATACCATTCTATGACTATCGAGATACACCTCCCATGGCCTTTACCTTCTATCTATTTTATGTCATACATTTGTGGTGAAATTTTTTTAGCACGCCTGGGGGACCCCTTCTTTTGGGTTCTTTTGCATTGTTTATATAAGGCCATTTGTGTGTTTGTTTTCTTTTATGAAAAGTTCATATTAAATTTCTCTCTCATAAATATGCCTTTCCTTCTACTTGTCTAAAGGAAATTCATCATTTGTGCTTAAAATAAACCTTTCTTATTTCTTTTGATACTACATTTAGTGAAAGAACATTCTCTTTTCCTTTTCTCCATTTGCTTCATCAAAAATCAATTTTGATTTGGGTTTAAAATTCTATGCATTTCATCCTTCAAGTGTTGCATTTAGATCACCTAGATTTAATTAGCAATCACATGGTGGAGGTCATGACCACTTAGTGATTGGATTTGGATTAAGCGTAGTTCACTTTGTGCACACACTCCCCAGGCCAAATCACTTGAACAATTTACACACTTCTTGAACAAGTACTTTTTAGGAATAATTCACAAGGAATTAACAACCTATTAATAGTGGGCCCCGACCGTGTGTTCTGGTTGTCATATCGAGAGCATGGAACACACATGCTTGAAAGGTATTTTGGGCCTCTTTATCCAAAACTAGCATGAAACCAGCCATAGACTCGCTTATAGGGCCCTTGCTATCCAAAAATATATTCTATTCATAGTCAGTTTAAAATGGCATAAGCCACTTAACATTAAAATTTGATACCTAGGATTTTCGTGTTTTGTTAGTTTTTTCTTGTTTAAATTGTGTTTTGAGTTGTGAGAATGATTCTTCTTCATTTTATTTTCCTTCACACTCCACAATCATAACTAGAGTATTTTGGTTCTTTCTGAGTGTGTTAGGACTCTTCATTTCCATACTTAGCTTTTGGCTTGGTATTTCTTTTCGAGCGTAAACACTTTAAATTAAAAATTTCATCATCTTCTTAGATTTCACAATGAATCGCATCGATCCGGAATCGGCATCGGTTACCTCATCATACTCGGCATTAGTTAATCGATAGGCATCGATTTATGTCTATTTTGGGTTACTTTGGCAAAAACAATATTCTATTCATATCCATACACTTTACGTGTTCTCGATCCATTTACCACACTCATTTCGAATCTCTATTACCATTAAGAGAGGTCAGCTTTCATTTAATTTACACCTTCATCTCCATATTTCTAAATCTTTCATTTATTCTCTTCAATCGGCATTGGTCTAGCAATGACATTAGTTACCCCATCATACTGGTATCGGTTACGACTAACATCGGTTATCTATGTTTTGATTTTTCTTTCAAAACAACAACCGATTTTCATCTTCAAATTTCTCCGTCTTCGGTTTCTAAGTTTTTGTACCATCTTGATCCCAGTGTTGCTTATTCTATAACCATTCACATGATTTTGACTTGTCAATGCCAACATCCTAGCCTTTTATGTAATCTTCCAACCGTTACTTCCTATCCCTTCACCACCTTCTATTTCTTCACCCATGGATCCCATGTCTTCTACCATTATACTGCGATGATGAGGAATTAAAAAAATTCCTTTATCAAAATACTTTTTCCCTACAATATTACATCGCCCATTCTTCCACTTATGACTCATTAGGTCAGCCCCTATTTGGTATGCCTATCTCGTATTTCACCCGCACTCACCCCCACTTCTATATCAACCAACACTAGTGTAGTGTTACTGCTTCCACCACACCACCTCGTCGTTTCTCAAACCATCATCACACCTTCAAAAAATTTCCCCTTCAACATATGCTACACCATCATCTCGTATCTCTTAGTGTAGGGATACCCACATCATCATCACCTCATGTACCCATTGATTCTCAACCACTTGTAATGTTAGCTTCTCAAACCCCCTTCCGTAACTTATTTCTTTCCATTCCCCAAACTCTCCCACCTATTTCTATGAGATTATTTACACCAACTCCTCTAACCTATATCCTACCTCAATAGATTCCCATTGTCTCTGCCTCTTATTCGGGATACGTTCCTCCATCATCTACTCCCTCTTACATAACCCCATCACAGCTTTCCTTATTCGGTACCACCATATACTGGTGTTATGTCTATGAATTATCTACCTCATCCACCCTCTTATACTTTAGGGGTGCCTGTCATCTAATTCTACAAATGATCTTATAAAAATGATGATGGATAAGATGTAGACTATTGAAGCATATATTTTGGATCTCACAATACCTTAACTTATGACAAAATTTGTAATGAGCCTATTCATCCATCTATACCCATTCATCCTTATCCCACACATTGGGATATGCCTAAGTTCAATCGATTTAATAGCAAGAAACATCTCGTAATAACATTTGTGGTTGTTTAAACACATCTCGTATCTAATCATCAACGATGACACCTTTCATCTTAGGAATTTCCCTATGTCATTAGTAGGACTCTGCCCTAGAATGGTATAGTGCATTACCTAGGAACTCGCTCTTTTCCTTCAATCAATTGGCCTATCCCTTCATTGAACATTTATCCATCAATATAATCAAGAAGGTCACCATAACCGACTCCGTATTCGATACACCAATATGAGGACTAGTCTATTGCAGAATTTGTCTGGACGTTGGCAAGGCCTTATTAATTAGCTCACCTTACAACTTCCTCAAACCAAAATGATAGAGTTATTCACGAGAGCTTGTGCCGGCACATCTCCCCAACTCTTGAAGTACAAACTTCAAAAATTTGACAAGGCAATGGCTCGTGGTTAGAAATCCATGCTATTGAGGTGAAGAAGCTAAAATTACGCAACAATAGTGCTTCGTTTCAATCGAATGAATCTTCTTCTTCTTCTAAACCAAAAAAATCATTCTAAAAATCATTCCAAGGAAAAAGGATCTACTAAAGCGGTGTTCTAAAATCTATCCCTTCTCATCACCAAACCAACCAAAACCTTAGTTGAATATCTCACCTATTCGTAATTTTCGGTATAAATATGACCAAAAGTGTTATACGGCCATAGGAGAATCTTACTCCTCGGTGATGGAAAAGTTTTTAAAATTAGAGTCATTACTCTTCCACCGTTAAACCACATACTAGTTTCGACCCTCCCATCTTGTACCCACATGGTATAAGGAGAATTATTATTGTAATCGTCACTACGTTGTTGGGTTTTAGATTTTCATTTGGAATGAAACCACAGTCAGGGGACAAGAAAGTCCCTCCTCTTTAATGGGAGAGGTTCCCTTATTGAAAGTAGGGGTAAAACCTATGTACAAATACACAATCTTTCATTCAATGGTGGTTTCCCGATATCTTGAAATGTGTTTTATGCCTAGAAAGTTATCAATACATGAGGATAGAAGACTTTAAGAGAGGAGGGAGGCAGAAGAATAAAATACTTTCAGGGAAAAGAGATGGTAGAGAAAACCCTTATATGTATTGAGTAAATGAGATATAGAGTAGAACCATTCATGTTTATAATGGGCACACCATTAAGCAGACTCGGAGTTCTTGACATTATATAAACTAGAACACAAAGTTTCCAAGCATGCAAGGATTAAATGATTCATAGATCGAGCAAGAAGGAAAGAGAAAACAGAGAAAAAAAGGGGGAAACCCTTGTATTGGTTTCTTCGATTCAAAATTACAATTCCGAATATCAAAAGTCCAACCCCCATACAATGGCTTTGAAAGCCCATGAAATAGCTCGCAAGATACAGTTCAACTTCCTCGAGCAAGCAAGAAATGGTTACAAATCATTCATGCCCTTTCAAATTCTTGATTCGTAAAGAAACATTAATGGCAGAAAAATAAGGTTTTCAAATATATGGTCGTTACATTATTTCACCAGTTTAAATATGGGCCATTCGATTTGATTTTACAACTTTAAATTTGGGCCGCCCACGTGGAAGAAATTGATTGGAGCGGGCGCAGGGGAAAAATTTACGCTTTATAACTTTTACAATGAAAAGGCATTTTGGAACATTTTGGCCCACTCACCCGCTTTGACTTTTCAACGGTCAGACACGTGGCGTTATCTTCTTAGTGATAGGGTTACGGATCATCTTTTTACTTTTAACTCTTTTTGATCAAAAAAGCTTAAAACTTCAAAATTCTCCATCGACCTGCATCCCCACTTTGACTTTCCAATGCGGCTATGTGGCACCATTTGATTGGTGGTGGGCCTTAGGAATTCATTTTATATCTCTCTACAAAGACTCGTGGGCCCTCCATCACTAATTGTTCCCTTTTCCAAAAGGTGTTAAGTGCTAAAAATGCCTGCAGCACCTCATGCCACCCCCTTCCTCTCTTCGGCAAATAATACCATCTCAGGTCTGTCAAGCCATAACTTGAAAAATATGAAGATTTAGGAGGACTTCTTTACCTTTTTGGAAATGGGAAGAAATTTCCCATCTGATGAAGAAGTTTCCAAGAGACCACAAGCCCTTAGAAGAACCATATTTTACATTTTTTTGTTTCAATATTTTTAGAGACACCAACTCAAAATTTTAAGTCTAGACTTGGAAAATGAGGGGATTTTGAGAGGTGGCAATACTGGATATTTTCGGGATGACTTGGCTTGGAACAAAGACACGGGTAAGATCAATAACTACGATAACTCTAGGAAGAGAACCAGTGCCTCATCCATTGGGCAAAGGAGTCAAAATTAAAACCAATACAAGGAAACAAACACAAGACATGAAAAGAAACAAAACAAACCAAAACGGAAGACCCAAAATAAAACATACCACACAACAAAGAACAATACGAGTAAACAAGAAAAACTAAAAACCAAATGCAAGGTGTACAAAAGGACTTCCTAGCCACCTAGGACTTGAAAAACTTTAGGTACTTGTCCACTATAAGGAAGTGCGAGAGGAGATCCATCCATGTAATCTAGATAAAAAGAGTTCTCTCCAAAAATTTCTGATTGTAAAAGGACCAAGCCAAATAGAATCAAACTTACCATGGCTTCCTCGTGGCTCATGTCTTTTGTCCCTAGCAAAGACAATGTGTCCCACTTGGAAAAATGGGATTGGATTTCTTTTCAAACAAAGCCTTTACTTTAAACTGATGTGTTGTTATCTTGTCAACCACTTGTAATCTATCCTCATCAAGCTTCGAAGGTACAAAATTCTCTTATCCAAAGAGCTAACACCTTTGACAAACTGTTATATTTCTCTTTTGCATTGCAACATTGTCAAACCACTTTATGCATGAAGCTCTGAAGGTACAAATTTTCTTATCCAAAGAGCTACTTGAAAGCTGTGAACACCTTTGACAAATTGATTTTCTTTTTGAATGAGATTTTCTTGTGTGTGTTCCCTTGATTGTTGAAGATCATGCTTGTTATGGATAAATCATTTCTACTCTTGGATTCATTAGAATGAAATGATATGGCTTGCAAGAATCCATTTTCACTTTTGATAGGTGAGTTGTAATCTAGTTTTGAGGGTTGCAAACTTATCTCTTTTAACTGACTCATCCTTGGATCAATTCCAGTGATCCAAGGAATGTTTTAAATATCCTTACCAGACTGAATGGTAAACTAACATTCATAGGTTGAGAGACATAGCGGATTGAACTTTTGTATGTTACAAATTCTTTGGTCTTGTAAGATCGCTCTCTGCATTCGGTTGTATGTTTGTGCTTGGATCTTTGGGATTGATCTCTTCAGGACATTTAACGACATAAGCGGAACGAAGCTTGCTTCACGACTATGAAGGGAATCTAAATCCTAAACCTATGGGATTATCCTAATGGTATTCTAAACTAAGGTAAATGCACCTACTTCCTAGCTATGTCTACTTATTTGGGTGACAATCTAACCTAAGCTTCATATTCTATGTGGGGATGGGGAAAAACCTAAGGTGATGTTAGGTATACTTTTAACCTATTACCTACTACTAAATTGGTTTGAATTATACCCTATCTTAAATTGGAAAATTACTATGGCAATGTTTTTAAACCTAAGGTAATTACTTTTTAGACTAACCTAAGTTATGGAAATCTATCCTAAACTATTGAAAGGGACCTAGGGTCGCATGGCATGTTGGCGATGGTTCCAAAGGCATTTATTTGATTTGATTTATTTGAATAAATGGGAAGTACTACCAGTTTTGGCAAAGGCATGTAAACTTGGTGGAAGCTTACATGGAATCATAGTTAAACTTAGAAATGCATGCAGAGGTTGAAATAGCATTCACCAATTTTAGGAGGCGGTGGCAAGGAGAGATATGGGATATTGGGGAGTAATGGAATTAATGAACCTCGAATTTTGTGAGAAAACCGTCTTAGAAATAATGAGGGAAGATTTTTGGAGGTTTTTTTGTCTTGCATGCCTTGCCATTTTTTCTCTCATATGGAGCTATTCTGTTCTTCGAACTAGAAGTTCGAATTTCACTTTGTGGCTATTTTTGGTTTCTCTAGTCTATTTTTGATCCAAGGAAAGTATATGAGGCATTGGAGAAAGAGATGTTTGGTTTTTGATATTTCTTGGAGGAGAAAAAGAGTTGGAAGCTCAGCTGGAAGTCTCCTTTGAATTGGCAGAAGCACTATCAGGCATGATAGGCTCTACCCATTAAGATTTCTTGCTTTCTTCTAAATGTTTCATTAAAATAATTCTACTCTCATGAGATAAATGGTTTCATGTTTTTTCTAGTTATTTACTTTCTTGATTGAATGAATCTCTGTGATTTTTGGATATGAATCCATTGCATGATAATGTTAGTCTTTGGATGTTTCTCTCATGCAAGTTCAATGGTGATATGCATGTGGAACTTGTATTTGAGGCTTGTGTTTTTTCTGAACTTATATTTGAGGCTTTGTGTTTTGTTTTGAACTCGTATTTGAGGAACTTTCATTTGTTTGTAACTCATATTCGGGACTCCTCTTACTCAAAAGATCTTGATTAAATGGCTTTGATTTGAGTCTCTTTTGGAATCTTCTCCTGACGCATCTTGAGTTTGGAAGGGTCGTAGAAATTTTGTCCCAGACTGTACCATTACTTTGAGCATATAATGGCGTGTAAACATTGAGGATATTTTCTCTCTCTCTCTATGGGTAACCCACGTCTTGTTTGAAAGTCTTTGATTGTTTGTTAGAAGGATGTTGGACCTTTTATGGAACTGATATCTTGTTGTGGGGATATATAACCTCTGGTTCGATATCTGTATTGTTACTTACCCTTAGGTATGAATTTGAGCTCATTTGAAATAGTCATAATGGGTTCTTGAAGTATATGGAAATGTTGTGTTCATACTTCTTCTTGTGTTAGTTCATTGAACAATTACCTTTTCTATCTCGATCCTTATGTCTTTAGATGGAGTCATGAAAGTTATTTTGTTGTGATTTCTATTTCAATCAAGTTCGAGGGTAATGTTGAAAATTTTCTTGACTTAAATGTGTGTTAGGTTTTTGTACTCTCTTTTAGATCCTTTTTAATTGATTCGGGGTTTTAAAAGAGAGAAGAGTTGAATACTCTCGTAAAATGAATCTTGTTTGGGAGGATTTAGTACCTTTAGTTTGGGATTGTTTTGTAAAATTTGTTCTTCATTATATGTTTCTTTTGTATGGAGTTGTGTAAGTCCTTGTAGTTGGGATTTCAGTTACTATTCGAATGCGTGAGGATTGTAGAAACTTGTGTTTAATCAATGGCAAATAGATGAATAAGGATTTGGCATTATTGCGTCCTAGATTACTTTTTGTATATGAACTGGGGTAGTTTTGATAAGGTTTGAATTCATAAGGAAAATAGAAGTATTGCTTTCTATAACCTATGTGTTTGGTTTTGTATTCTCTTTTGGGAACTAGTGAAAGAACTTCTGAGTTTGAAATAGAAATGGGAATTCAATTGATAATACAAAAGAAATGAATTCTTGATCGGATATTTTCTATTTAAGTTTCCTTTAACTTTTGTAAAGTTAAGTTCAGTTGTTCGAACTTCTCTATAGCTCGACTCTCTTCTTGTTGTAGAGTGATTACTCTCTTAGGCTTGTTCGACTTATTGAATTTAGATTTTTTGCCCTTCTATCTTGTATGAAATAGTGTGAACTCACTCTTCTAAAACGGAAACTTCCTTGTGGAATTGTTTAGTTTTATTTTTTGCTAGTCGACTATGGAAAGTTCATGGAAGTAGTTGTATGTTTAGACAACTTTAGGGACTGTCATTCTTAGTACTAGAAAAACCCAATCGTCCCGTTTGATCTTTCTTGATCTCAGCTAATTTTTATTGAGTCAATTGTTGTATTGATGTGGAAAGTGAATAGCTGAGTCTGTCCTTGTAGAAGGGAAAACGTAATCATGTTTAGACCGACTACTTTGTTTGATTGAGTCATGCTCCATTTGGATTTTGTTATTGAAGGACTCCTCTTTTTGCACTCTATCATATTATGAATCTTCCCTGGATGGACACAAGAAGATATTATCCTTGTGTAAGTCTTGCTTTGATTTTTGGAACGTATGGTTTCAGATCTTTGAATGATATCTTCTATAATGTAGAATTTATTTAAGGCTTGCAAGTAGACTATTTTGATTCTCTCCCTTCTCGGATTGATTTGGGATTCTTGTATTAGATGTTGTCTCTTAATGGTGAATCCTTTTATTGGTTTCCTTGATTGATGCAGTTATGTAGGTAATCAGTTATGTACTTTCTGAACTCGATTTTCTATCTTTCAGATGAATAGTGAATCGTGGATAGTCTGTATTGATTCTTCTTCTTATTTATTTAAGTTGTAGGATGAATCATCCTAAATATGTACTATGCTGAAAGTAACTCTTTTTGTTACATAGTAAAGATAAATTCTATATTTCAATTCAGAAAGAATTATGAAATAATTAGATGACAAGATCTGTTGTTTGTTTAAATAAGTAATTGATTGGGTCAATTCTTATATGTTATAATGTATTGTTGTTGCTGATTATATTATGCTCTTTTCTTAAAAGTGAATTCAAACTCATTATTTATACTTTTTTTCTTGGTGTTATTACTTATGATTATATGTATGATATATTAATTTTTCATTAAAGAAGAGTTGTTTTAATGGAACAATTAGTGGAATGCACTTCATTTTAATGCTTAGTGCTTATCATGCTTAGTTCAATGAACTGACCCATGCTAGCAATTTTTGCATATGGACTTCGTAAGTGATAAAAGAAGGAAAAAAATTTTATGATGTATTGGATTATTTAAGTCTGGATCTTTTGTAAATAATTTTGATTCATTCTTGAGTTGTATTGAAAAAGAAAAGTTATGTTCTTTTATGATCTTAATGTTGATCAACATGCAGTATGCCTGAAATGCATAGTCTTGTAAAGTGTATATTTTATCATGATGAATTGAAAGGTTTGGAGACTGACTCCAAATTGTGGTGTAAATTCTCTTGTACTTTATATGAAGGAAATAGTAATGATATCTTGTCAATATTCTTTATATCTGTTTGTATACTATTATTGTTATCAATTAATAAGTTGGATTAAGGGGATAGTACAATCTCCCTTACTATAGTGAAACTTGTTAAGTTGCAAAGATGTCGTTCTCTATCTAAACAACTATAGTTTAATAATGAAATATGTATTGGACATACAATTAAACTATATGAGTAATGAATGATAAAAATGTTATGTTAACCCTAACATCTAACCATGTAGAGGAAGACTCTTCCTCTCTCAAAAGAATGAAAAATAAAAGAATGGTGGTTATGATCTTTAATCTTTGTACTTTGTTTATATAAAGTAAACACTAGCTGAACCTAGGTGGATGATACACCTTCTTTGGTCAGCTAGGTGGCAATAAAATTAACCGTTTGATGTTTTCTTGCCCTGTTTTTGGGATAACTACTTGTTATGTCGAGTTAATGAACATAAATGCAAACATGAGTTAATGAAGTTCTTAATATCAAATCAGATTAATTGGATAAAGAAATTAATAATGTTGGAATTAGGATTAGGCATGGTTGCTGTAATCTGAATCTTAATCCAAATTTAATTATGAATTAATGACCACCAAGGGGTATGTACATCATGATGAATTAGTTCTAACGGATGTTGGCACATGCCAACTAGTAGGACTGTACCTTCAAGAAGACCAAGGGATTCTTGAGGATATAGTGTTGCAATTGACATGTGGCAACACCCTTCCGTATTTGTTCATCTAGATCTACACACATTTGGACTTGAACTTAGTTTCTCTTTAGGTCAAGTTAGTAGCATGTTTAGAATAGAAGTAGCTTTTCTATGACTCAGGGTACTCTAGGCATATTCGATTGACTTAGGTTGATTGAGTATGCCCATATACCCTAAGTCATCATGAGCATCTACCTATAACCAATTATGTTGCTAACCCAGGCTAGGGTCAAACCTTGGGCAAGTGGACTCGTGGTTAGTAAAGACCATTATGGATAACAGGAGAGTGAGGTGAAGGACGTATTCCGAATTGATGAGTATGCCGTCCAGGAATAGTAACATGAACAATATGTTGAAAATCTTTGGCCAAAGTATCACAAGTTGCTGGTTGTGTTGTCCTATGTCACATAGTTTAAAGAAACATGATGTCGATGAATATTGGTAACAAATATTCAGATAGGTTATTTAAACAGATCACTCAAATAGGGTAGAAAACCAAATATATGTAGAATAGGTATTATATACTTTAAGACAAATAGGAAAACCAAATATATGTAGTATATATAAAGTATTCTATACTTTAAGACAAAACATGAGAGATCGGTTGATAATCTTCATCATCGTATAAAAGAAGAGTCATGAATGAGAGATCGGTAATTTACATTATAAATCATTACATGGCTATACATTATGAGATTGATTGGCATGGATGGTTTCTCATTATGAGATTGTATCCCTTGTTTTTAAAGTCTTATGGAATTGTGTGTTTTCTAAATGATGTTTTAAGCTTCCACACCATACACCACTTGGAAAGGAGACATTCCAATTGCTCTCTTGGGTGTAATTCTATCAGCCCAAAGTGCATCATATAACTTCTTATGCCAATTCCTCTGAGAATCATTTACAATCTTTCTAACTATGTTCACCAAGTTCTTGTTTGTTGATTCTTCCTATCCATTCCCTTGGGGTAGTAATCTAAAGAATGGGCAAGGGAGATCCCATACCCATAGAATAAGTCCATCATCTCGAAAGAAAATTTGGAAGCATTATCGAGTCCAATTTTTTTGGAGTCCCAAACTCGATCAATATGTTCTCCTTAATGAAGTTACAAACTACTTCGAAGTAGTGCTCTTGAGTAGGGATGGCTTCCACCCACTTGGTGAAGTAACTGTGGCATTCAACACATGGGTATGCCTAGATCGGAAGATTTATTGAGTGCTCCGATGAAGTTCAAGCCCCATTATTGAAATGGATCTTCAATTAATACATGCTTGAGAGGAGAAGCATCCAACTTAGGTCTTCCAAAAAATTTTTGTCACACTTCACATTTACCAACCCATTTTGATGCATCTCTCGAATAGAGTGGGCCAATAATAACTAGCACCAAGTATTTTATGAGTTTTTATAGCAGAGGAGAAAATGACCTACACAAGCATGGTCATGAAAAGCAGAGAACAACTTCTTTTGTTTCTCCTTGTCTACACACTTCAAAACCTTCCATCTATGCCTCGTTTAAACAAAGCATTATCCCATAACACATATTGTCTAGACCTCGGTTTGATGGCTCTCTTCTATTTGGCACACAAGTGATATGGACATTCTCCATAGGTCGAAAGTGAGCAATGTCAACATACCATCCATCTATCAAGTTAAGGAACGAGAACAATGGGGACATCAACTCCATGTTTGGACAACTCCTTGGTAGCACCCTCAAAGAATGAATTCACACAAATCCCTTACCCCAAACCAGCATTGTTGGCCGATGTCAATATCATACTCTTGCACCTTTGTTACCCAATTACCTCTCTTGGTTCCAAATTCTTGCTTTGAGTAAGAATGGATTTAATTGTTGTATCGTGGCACCAACACCACAGAATGAGAATTAAGGATGTAAAACCTAAATCTTCCACAACTTTAACAATCGTAAAATAATGTTTCTCTATCATGGTGTACTTTAGCTCATGATTTTTCAATACATAACTCATGAATACAATTGGGAGCTCATGACCTTCAACATTCTTCTCGGGTTAACACAAAGCAGCTAGGGTATTTTCGGTGGCATAACAATAGATAATGAAATCTTTGCTAAAGTTAGGGCACACCAAGATTGGAGTCTTTGCAATAGCCTATTTAATGTCCTCAAATGATTTCTTTCCTTTAAAGGACTAATCAAAAGTTTTCTTCCCTTGCATCATGTGAGCAATGCTCATAGTAAGTTCTGCAGAAATTGGGGATGAATCTTCTTAGGAAATTGATCTTACCAAAGAAATAATGGAAACCTTTCTTACATGATGGAAGAGGAATTTTCTGGATGGCTCGAACTCTCTCTGGATCAATTTTGATCCTTTCCTTTGAAACAATGTGACCCAACAGCTTTCATTCGTGACACAAAACACAGACTTCTTAGGTTTTAAATAAATCTTATGCTCTCTACACTTGTAATACTATTTCAAGGTGTTGAAAGTGATCTAATCTTGTCAGTAGAAAACATCTGTCAAGACATTCAAATACACAACAACGCATTTCCCTTTCAAACTGCAAAAGCCAAGTCTATGGCCCTCTATAAAGTGGCACTTAGCATTGATGAGGTCAAATGTCATCCTCTTGTATGCAAAGGTTCCCAAGGAGTAGTAAAGGCATTCTTATGTTGATCTATAGTATTAAACTCTACTTGATTATACCCAAGAATCCATCTAACATAGATAGCATCTCCAAGCCTCACAGACACTTGAAATACTTGGTCCATCATGGGAAGAGGGTAGTTTTCCTTCAAAGAACCCTGATTTAGATTTCTGAAGTCCACAAAGATTTAGATCTCACCATTCTTCTTCCTAACATGCACTATATTAGCAATCCATGTTGAATGGTGGATGGGGAAGATGATCTTAGCCTTCAAAATCTTTTGTATTTCTTGGAAAATAGTATCATCTATCTTTGGATTATATTGCCTTTGCTTCGCTTTTGAAGGGTTTGATCCTAGGCTTAAGAGGAATGAAATGTTGCATTTCTTTAGGCTGAAAATCCTTAAGATCATCATAAGAGTAAGCCATAACATCAACATACCTCTTCAACAGATTCACCACCTTCTTTTTCTCTTCCTGAGTGCAGCATTTTCTAATGTCGACCATTTTGGGATCATCAAGACTCCCGATATTCACTTTCTCGATCTCACCAGATCGTTGGGATCCTTGGGAAACTTTAGAATTCATATTCCTATCATGTTTATAAAAAGATCCTCCAAAGTCACCATCCCTTTAGGGATATTTTTTCCTTTCGGTTTGATGCATGCATCTTGATCTATCTCTTCTTTGACACCCTCTTCATTTGATAACACACACTCTCTAGGTAGATTGCCACTTCCTTCAAAGTACAAAATGATCAAAGTTGTCTTTGAGCTCTAAGAAAGAAAGAAAATGTTGGTCATCATTGAAAACTTGCCAATTATTTGCATTATCGGCACACTTTGGGTCTATGGATCATCTCAATGGTGAATTTCTCTTGAGGGAAATCGGGATGAAGAATCAACAAGGACCCCAAAACATCTAGAGAGTTAGTCCTAGTGTTCCTTTCCCTTGGCAAAACCTCAATGGAAAAGCATTAAGGAATTCAATGGAATTCCAAACCAAATTCCTATAGTGCTTTAACCTTCTATTATTTACTGATAAAGGTATCTAACTTGTTGTACAATTGGCTCTACATCTCCATGAGAAAGAAGGTTCTTCACTCCCATTTCCTTCACCATGCTCAACCCAACAATGAGGGCCTTATACTCAGCAGTATTATTGGTATTTTCGAATTGAAACTTGAAGGAGAAAGGATGAACCTTACCCCGGGAGAAATGAGCACTACACCAGCTCCAACCAGTGAAGAGTAGCTTCCATCAAACTCGAAAGTCCACACACCATTAGGATCAAGCAACACTCCCTTTGGAAAACTTGTCTCCTCTTGTGACATGATCATGTAGTTACCATGCCCAAGATCTTCATACATGATTTTTTTGCTTTAGGATCATCTCGTCTCATGCACAATATACTCTGTTCATTTCTCGGAAATAGCTTCTTCATCTTCCCATTGTGACAGGATCAAGGCATGTGACCAATCCATTTGTATCTCACCTCCAACATCTTTACAAAAGTTCCTACTTAGCGAGCATGTCATAGAAAGGAGAGATATCAGCAACCAAGATGGTAGCCAAGACCTTCTTCTCTCGATAAAGCAACAAAATCTACTTGTGCATCCTTGATTCTCCCAACCAAAGGAACTTCTTTACTCTCCATATAATAGCAAGATCCATAAGTGCGGGTTAGGATTAGACCCAAATCATGAGCCACTTTTGTGGGCATTACATTATCATATGCACTTAATCAATGACACAATTGCTAAGCTTGTGGCCAGCTATGAGGAGAGTCACATACAAGGGTCTCGATCTTCTCATTGGGTGAAGTGACCGTAGCCATAAGGCTAGGTTGAGTTGGAGAAGGAGTGGGAAAAAGGCCTTTAGAAGAATGGGTTGGGGTTTTAGATTTAGAATTTACAAAGTTAACCATTTTGGAAAAGACTTTAGGATGGGTTTGATAGAACTCGCCTTAGAAATATGAATCTTGGTCTTTTAAGATGGTCTATAATGTCAAACGATCCAAATGTGGGTGGGTAATCACTTCTAGGAGTAGGAGGATCTTTTGATCTATCGCTTTATCATTTTTGGACAAGAATTATTAGAATCAAGTAAAGGGAGAAGGACTAGCAGAGCTTACCTTTTGGGTGGAAGTAGTAGGAATAGGATCTCCTCTTCTTCTTACAATCACCGGGATGGTGATGGGGTACTCCTTGGGTATTTTTGTAGGTTACACCATTTTTTCCTTTTTGTTGGTCTTCTCCGGGTCATAACAGACATATGACTCATTTTTAATCTTAGCCACTACATCATCACAGTCATCTTCATCATACACACCTTCATGGTGAGTAAATGAACTCGAGAACCACCAGATCCTCCATTTCTTCATCATCTTCCTCTTCTTGTTCACCATAGAGCCCATTTTCTGCCTCATCATTAGGCTCAAGAACCTCATGAGTAGCGTTGAAAAAACCCTTGAGGGTGAACCTTCAATGGCCAACCTAGTTTGAGAAGAGGGCAAACAGTTCCTAGGCTGAAATTTCTTCCTTGGAACAACTTGATATGGAGCATGTTTAGCCAATTGTTTCTTGATGGAAATGAGGTCATTAGCCACTTTTGTACAAACTGGTTTGCATTACACTCTAGGGAGAAGAGGAAGAAGAAGATGCTTTGGATTTGAAAGGATCCCTTTTCAGCTTACTAGACATGATCAAGTCATCTTCCATACCGACGGCCAATCTCTCTCAAAGATCCAAAGTTGTAAGATTTTCTCTCCTCAAGGCATATCTTACTTCCGCAATTGAGCATTCAAGAAGAAACACTTCTAAATCTGATCAATGGGCCTATTATTTTGTGCAATCTTGTTAATCAACTTGATGAACTTGGCCAAAAATTCTCTCATAGGCGCATGTGGATCCTTCTTAATTTGAGAAATGCGAGCTAACAAAGCATGCACATATTGAGCATGTTTGAAACACTACTCAAATTCAGTCCTCATAGTAGTCCAATCGGTGATGGTCCCACTGTAGAAGATGGTAAAACCAATGTGCCGCATTTGTCTTGCAAGGTCTCCACAAATAGCATAATAGAGACATCCTCATGTTCAACTCCAAGGACCCCACATGTAACAATGAAGGCTGCAATGTGTTCACTAGGGTGCACTTTTCCATCACCTCTAAATTTGGGAAAATCCTTCCCGTTACCCTTAGGTAACTCATGCAATTGTTGAGGAAGAGTCAAAGGCCCAACTCTTTATCCCCAAGGCGAGGTATTTCCATCCTTGGAAAGATTACTTGAAGTGGAACCGAGACACCAACAATAATTAGGGCACATAGATCAGGGCTAAGTTGTGCTTGAGGAATGCTACTACCAAAAGCTTTGTCTTCAACAGGAGGTGTGCTTGCAAAATGAGCTCTTCTATTTCTTCTTGTTGGAGGAAGTTTAAAACATTGTTGATCCGTTGAAATTATGGATCTTCAATTCCAAGAGCCTTTCTACCATGAGTGTATCTTAGATTCACCAAATCAAATAAATGATCAAATTAGTTGTTCTTTTTAGAAAGGAAATTTATTGAACAAATCCCCAGGAGTCACCAAAAACTATTGGGTTTCATATTTTCACTTGGAATGAAACCATAGTCAAGGGACAAGCAAGTCCCTCCTCTTTAATGGGAGATGTTCCCTTATTGAAAGCAGGGGAAAACCTATGTACAAATACACAATCTTTCATTCAATGGTGGTTTCTGATATCTTGAAATGTGTTTTATGCCTAGAAAGTTATCAATACATGAGGATAGAAGACTTGAAGAGAGGAGGGAGGTAGAAGAAGACAATACTTTCAGGGAAAAGAGATGGCAGAGAAAACCCTTATATGTATTGAGCAAATGAGATATAGAGTAGAACCATTCACGTTTATAATGGGCACAATCCGCAAACTCAAAGTTCTTGAGATTGTATAAACTAGAACACAAAGTTTCCAAGCATGCAAGGATTAAATGATTCATAGATCAGAGCAAGAAGGAAAGAGAAAATAAAGGAAAAAGGGGAAAACCCTTGTATTGATTTCTTCATATTCGAAATTACAGTTCCAGAATATCAAAATTCCAACCTCGTACAATGGCTTTAAAAGCCCATGAAATAGCTTGCAAGAGACGGTTACAACCTCCTCGAGCAAGCAAGAAATGGTTACAAATCATTCTAATCATTCGTGCTGTTTCAAATTCTTGATTCGCAAAGAAACATTCATGGTGGAAAAACTAGGTTTTCAAATATATGGTCATTACATTATCTCACTGTTTAAATATGGGCCATTCGATTTTATTTTACAACTTTAAATTTGGTCCGCCCACGTGGAAGAAATTAATTGGAGTGGGTGCGAGGGGAAAAACTTTACGCTTTATAACTTTTATAGTGAAAAGGCATTTTGGAACATTTTGGCCCACTCACCTACTTTGAATTTTCAATGGTCAGACACATGGTGTTATTTGCTTGGTGATGGGGTCACGATCACTTTTTTTACTTTTAACTCTTTTTTATCAAAAAGCTTAAAACTTCAAAATTCTCCATGCCACCCGCATCCCCGCTTTGACTTTTCAACGTGGCTATGTGGCACCATTTAATTGGTGGCGGGCCTTAGGCATTATTTTTTTATCTCTCTGTGGGCTCTGGCCTGCCATTGCCAACTGTGCCCTTTTCCAAAAGGTGTTAAGTGCTAAAAAACTCCCACAGCCCCACCAGCCCGCCTTGGGCAAATAATACCATCTCAGGTCCACTTCGGGCCATAACTTGAAAAATATGAAGAGTTAGGAGGACTTCTTTACCTTTTCGGAAATGGGAAGAAATTTCCCATATGATGAAGAAGTTTCTAGGAGACCACAAGCCCTTGGAAAGAACCATATTTCACAATTTTTGTTTTCAATATTTTTTAGAGGCACCAACTCAAAATTTTAAGTCTAGACTTGGAAAATGAGGGGAATTTTGAGGGTGACAACACACGTCAAAGGTCATTGTGACGATAATTGTAAAAATTTCAAAAACATCAGCCAAAAATGTTAGATAATGGAAATATCATCCTAGATAATCCTTACGCATCCGAAACTCAAAACCTTCGTATCTTCAAGAATTTATTCCCAAACCTTACATCTTCATCAAACCAAAGTTGCGGATACCTCAACCAATGACACTAATGTTCACAAGGTTCATGTCATATTTGACTTAGTACATGCCCCTTTGGCTCGATTCCTCCCATCCCATCTATTGAGGACATTCCCGCACAATATCCTCTACCCATGGAGGATCCTGTTTTACCTACTCCTCTACCCATGGAGGAGCTTGCCTCACCTACTCCTTTACCCATGGAGGAGTCAAACTTACCTCACTGCTTTATCTACCTCAGTAGCCTACCTCACCTACTTTTTCATCTATAGAGGAGCTTACCCCACTTTTCCTTCCACCTATTGAAAAGCTCACACTACCCATTATTCTACCCGCAAAGGATCCTATCTTACCCTCTTCTCTACCTAAGGAAGATTCTACACCACCTACCTTGTCCCCTCTTTACCCATAAAGGAGCCACTTTCATCTCCCTTTCCCGTCAACAACCATTCTCCAACAAAGCCTTGAAAGGTCCCGTTAAACTTCTAACATCACTTCTACCCACTGATTTAGAAGCCAAAAATTCCCTGTCTCACAAACTTCATAATTCTTCATACGGATTACCACCAAGGTGTCATCATCCACCTCTATCTCTATGCCATTCTCTCTTTGACCGATCTCTTAGAGTACATGGACTAATCCATGATTTGGGGCCACATTCGACTTCCTGTATCGACTAAATACAAATAATGTCTCCGGATACTTAAAGGATTTATCCTAAAGTATTCAAGGCAATCGAATATATTTCACATGAGTCAGGATTGTATATTCACCACAACCTTCCGACATTACTTCTACCCACCGAGTAAGAAGCCAAAAACTTCCTTGTCTCACAAACTTCAAAATTATTCATAGAGATTACCACCAAGGCATCATCACCTTCCTTTATCTCTATGGAATTCTATCATTTGACCGATTGCTTAGAGTCGTGGAATACTCCACGCTTGGGGATGCATTCAACTTCCCATATCGACTCAAATGCAAATGTTGTCTCTGGATAATTTGATGATTTATCCTAATAGTATTCAAGGTAATCAAATTTATCTCACTTGATTAGGTCGTATCTTCACCACAACCTTCACTTGCACCCAAAACTTCACTGCACCCAAACTTGCCACTAACTTGGGGGCCTCATGCCAACACCTAGTCTAGTCCATCCCTTTGTAAAGCTAGATTTGACTACCTCTTTGTAAACCATTAGCAATTCTATCCTTGCACCTACGAGGAAGACCCAACCTATTAGGCCTCATGCCTCCTCTGTTTCTCCCACACCTCCTCTTTCACCTTCACCTCTTCCATCAATCTTAAACCCACACCCATTGACCTTGGTCAAGAAACCTCCTCCCCAAGGAAAAAATAAAGTGAAACAACCCATACCCTCACCCGAATCTTCTATTTCACCCATGCCTTCTCCATTACTCATACCTTTACCTTCTCTTCGACCTACACCTTTTGTATTACCATCTACCCCAATCTTACCCACTTCTCCATTATCACCTTGGTTGACTCGCATACCTAAATCCTCTACCTCTCCTTCTTCTTCATCCACTACCTCAACACCTTTACTAAAGAAGATGTAGCCCAAGCCAAAAATCACACTACCTACCAAAAAGTTATTTAAGATAACCCAACCCCCAACTTCACCTCTCTGATAGCACCTCTTCCATGAAGGTCACCCAAACCTCCATCCAAACCCACTTGCACTTCTCCCGGTGATCTGCTAGTAGGGTATTATTCTAACATCCTTGCTTGGCTATTAGAAACTTCTGTTATTACATTTATGTCTCTCGGCCTTATGACCCACTCAAGCCCAAACCGAAGGGTTTGACAATACCAAGATTTGTGCCTATCATCATGTGTCGGACATGATGTTGAAAAATGTAAGGCCCTTAAAACTATTCTCCTTCAACTAGTTGACACTAACGGTTTCTTTGATGAAGAGAACCTATTGGAGGAGAATTTCATTCCCCTTCACCTACCACCACATGATTTAACCCTATATCTATTCGAAGCCTTCACCTACACCTTCAAAGCCATTTCCAAATTTTGAAATCAATGTGGTTCGATTTTCCACTCGATCATAAAAGGACAAAGGAAAAGATAAAACTGGTAACCCAACCAAAGACACCTTCACCTACCATTCCACTTGCACTTGCCCCCAAGGTAACCAACTATGGGCTAGCTTATTCAATTTCTCGATGGAGTCACACTTCGTACCATTATAAAACAACTTCACCAATCTCCCTTAAGATTTCTTTATATGACCTCATCCAAACCTCTCGAGTGCCATTGTCGGGCCCTCATTCAGTCCTACAATCTAATGAGTTTCCACCTAATGACCCCACACTTGTTTTTACCATTATTACACCTCATCATGTGGCCACCCTCACCCCTTCATCTCCAAATTTTTCTTCCATCTCCTCTCCTCAAGTTTCGATGTTAGTTTCTCTAATAAAGAGATTGTCCCTCTCTAATCGATGATCCCCGACTCGCCCTTTTCAACTCTACCTACACTAATGATACACGCATTCAACGTGTTATGATAAATAGAGGTTCTAGTATTAACATCATTTCCTCCCATGTGTATGAACAAATGTGCATACCTGCCAACTGCATGCATAATAACCCAATTATGGTGCGTTCCTTCAACGATGTCATGACTTCTACACTCGGAACCCTTATCCTCCACATTCGCGTGGGTCCTCGTACCATTCTATAACTCTTATATGTCCGTGATGGGAGTTCCAATATAATATACTACTTGGACGACCTTCAATTTGTGCCATGGGATGTGTACCTTCCACTCTTCATTGTTGTTTAAAGTTTGAATACGAAGGGCACCCCTATACTATTTGGGTGGATCCCTCAACTGTTTAAAACTTGTAACATGTTTTACCTCCCAAACGATGTCCTCATTCCAATCAAGGCATATACCAGTTCACTTACTACATCTTTCACCACCACTCGTATATCCCCACCACAACCACAACTTCTACCAATAATCCTTCTACCAATCTTAATGTGCCACCAATAACCGATGCCTCACCTTCTTAGACCTCAAGTGATTCATCCATCCATGTTATCCACATACCGACTACTCGATCCTTTAGAAATTTTTTTCAATTCCTAACCTTGGGGATTATTGCCTCTCAACATCGATATCTTCCTTACTCATCAGAGTATGTAAGCCTTCACCAACACCCACATTATGACCGACGCGTGGGAGAAGTTCTCCCATATGGTCCTCCCCACCGTAGTACCAACCTAACATATGGGGGAATCGATACTTCTTCCTACACCCTTGAACCACCTTCCTAAACATGACCTTTTTCATCTGATTTCTAGGACCTCACCAATCGCCGCTTCACCCGCACCTTCCTTCATCGTTGTGCTGCAAAGGCTTTGAATTTGTTCGTTATGAGAAAATTCATCATATTGTCATTCCTTACACTACCCATGAAACTCAAAGACTTAGGGTTATCATATTTTCTCGAGCCTCCATCCAAGAAGGCTAGAATTGAACTCGTCGAGGAGGATAGGCCTTCTCCATGTCACTCACCTACCACACCGCCTTCACCTACGGAGTCCATAGATCTAGAATCCATCCCTTCTAAAACAAATCATGAACACCATATCCTTGGGACCTATGACCTATCAACATGATGGTGAGGCTCCCTCTTCCCTTCTTGTTATGTATCATGACATGATCGATGATGACACACCTTATATAAATGTCGTTCAATGTTAGGATGATGATTTTATACTCACCTATCTTAGTGTAGAGGATTCTTACATTCACCGGTCATTAGCTTCTAAGACCCAAACCATGTTGAATGAATCGACCATAGAGATCAAAATTCACACTCATGATGACCCCCAAATTCTAAAGATAGGAAAATATTTAGATTCCACTATACAGGAATCTTGCACCTCTTTCCTTCGAGATCATAGTAACACTTTTGCTTGATATTATGCATATATGCAGTATTGACCCAAATATTGTGGTACACAATATTGTAACTATTCTTGATGCTAAACCTATGAAATAGAATCTGCAAAAAAATGCATCCCGCATTTCCCTTCTTGTAAAAGAAGAACTCCAATGCCTCCTTTTTGTTTCTTTCATTATACCCATTGACTATCCATAATGGATTTCTAACATTTTTCCTATCACCAAAGCAACAAGGGGAATCTGCATCTACACGGACTTCCATGATCTTAACCTTTCTTGTCCCAAGGATGACTTTCCTCCACCTATCATTGACCAACTAGTGGATCTTACAAATGGCCATGAGATGTTATCTCTTATGGAAGGATTCTTGGGTTATAATCAAATATTACTCGCTCCAGAAGATCAACACAAAACTGTCTTTATCACCCCTTGAGAGACCTTTTGTTATCATGTCATGCCCTTTGGCTTGAAAAATGTGGGTTACATTTATCGACGATGTGACCTATATATTCCATGAAATCATGCATGAAATATTGAAAGATTATGTCGATGACCTCTTTACTAAGTCAAAGCATCGGGCTTACCACCTCACAGTTCTTAAATTCATCTTTGATCATCTCATCAAATAGTACATTCGCCTTCAACCAAAGAAGTTTGTCTTTTCCATTCTCTCCAAAAACTCCTTGGTTTCATCATTTATTTGTGAGGCATCGAAGTTGATCCTACCAAAATCAAGGATATTCTTGAGATGCCTCCACCTACTAACCTTTGACAACTTTTTAGTTTACAAAGCAAGTTGCATTTTATTCTATGTTTTATTTCCGAAATCTCTCAATGATGTCACCCTTTTCATCATATTCTGTAAAGGATGTTTACTTCAATTGGCACGATGAGTTCCACAAAGCCTTTGAAACATTGAAGAGATACCTTCTTTAACCCGCACACCTCGCCGCAACTAAAGATGAAAAACATTTTTACCTCTACATTTCTACCATTGACCATTCTTTGGGTGCCCTACTCACTCATCACGATGAACAACATAGAGAGAAAGTGGTTTATTATAAAATCCATACTCTTTTAGATTATGAGACTAGGTATACCCACACTAAAATTTTTTTCCTATCCTTAGTCTTCATAGCCACCAAGATTCACCATTACTTACTAAACCAAAAACCTTTGTCATCACTAAGCACTGACCCTTTGCATTACATGTATGCTAAGCCTTACCCGAAGATCGCTGCACCACGCGTTGGCTCATGTTTCTCACAGATCTAGACCTAAAATTCATCCATTAAAAGTCTTTTAAGGGACAAACTATTGTGGATCAGCTTGTAGATGCTCATCTTCCTATAAACCAATTTTCTAACTTTGACTTTCTTAATGAATCCATCTCCACCCTCTCGCTTAATGATATTGTCTTCCAAATGTCATTATTTTTCAATGGATCTAAATTTCAATGAGGGGGAGGCACAAGGGTCATCCTTATTCCTCTCGATGGTGAGACTATGCCTTTATCCTTAAAACTTGACTTTGATTGCACTAATAACATAGCCGAATATGAAGCACTTATATTAGGTCCTAAAATTGTCATTGACCTAGATGTTAAATCCATTAATAAGAAATACAAAATAAACATCATCTCTATCTCTTCTCTGGGAAGGGCTAAAACCTCTGCTGATCTCTCCAAACCCTCATCTAGCCCCCCCACCTCGCTTATTAGTCACCTCTCCTGTCCATGTGTATGACAGATCTATGAACTACTTTGGTACTTCGATTCTATGAGGTGGTCTTGCACTAGCTTCTGTTATGCTCTATATTCTCCATTAGTCACATATGTGATACCACTCTCTATCAAGTGGTCCCGTAATACCTAGCCTCCAAAACTACATCTCTGTAGCTGGTCATGGATATCACTTGAGGTGGTTTCATAGCTCGCACCTACCTATGGACCATGTACTTGTACCATTGGTTCTTTTTATACTATCTATAAAACGGGACCTTGTTCCGCTACCGTTGCATGTGCATGTTCTGAGACTATGCCATCTCGGCCCTATAATGTGGCAACTTGCACATGTAGTGTAGAAACATGTGCCTATAGCTCTACAACCTTCTCCCCATCCCTTTCCCGAGCCTATAACATGGATACTTGTACCTATAACCTTGCCACATGTTCATGCAATGCAGAAACCTATCCCCATCTCCTTCTAGTGGTTGTGTAGGAACCTAAGTCTCGAGCTTACACTGTGCCAATTACCCTTATAACCCATTCACCTATCCTCAAGGATGGCCACCTGCGTGCCTATGCCTACATGAGTTGTAACTATAAAGCATTCACCTCCCTCTCGTAATATCACAATTTTTAAATCAGGATATCTTGGCCTCGGCGATGTAACCTATAGTTGGGCTACCCACTTAGTGCCTATATCCATCGGTGGCACTGCATCATCAATTCATCTATCGCCCACCCACTTCTCCTACCCTATTGGCCCTTTCGTATGTGGTGGAGATAAAGGACTCTCCACATCATCCTGCGCGATATCCTGTGGAAATGGTGGAGGCACATCCTGCTAAAGCCCGAAATGGCATTAGACTCAATCGAATGGAATCATCTCATGTTCCTCAGAGCCATTGTCCCTATATCCACTTGACTATATGTAATCCTCTCAACTCCTCTACCATGCCACCATAGGAAGGAAAATAGACATACGGGTTTCATACATTATCCAAAGCATATAATCCCTCTAACATTCACCGATAATATGTCACATCTCATGACACATCCTCCACTCACGAGATGTGCCCCTAGTGACACCCACCTCTTCTATCTAGCCTGTAAACTCCCACGTGATAATCCTTTCATTGAAATTCTTGTGGTTGAACACATACTATGTGCTCATATGCCCAACAATGTAGTAGATAAGTGCAACAAATACCAAACACCCACGCTTCTACGACACACCCACAGTTCTCTATATAATTGTACTAGGTAGGCTAGCACCCATGCAAAACATACTCACTCATCTATCATATCCTCCAATACACCCATCAATGCCTGGGGAAATATCCCACCCTCTGAATCTGGGAGAGCATAACATCCCACGATACCATCATCAGAAATGCCAATCTGGTCTCCTAAGGATGTGCAACATACATATCCCCATAACTGATGCTAGCACTATGGTATCTCAAGTCAATCATTGCCTCACCAAATATGGTCATCATAAGATTAAGTGACTCATCTAAAGGAATCTAATATAATGACTCCCCAAAATCGATAGCCACAAAATCCTGTAGACATCCTCCAATGATGATCATCATCTCATCGGTAGGTAAATGAAAGGTGTTGGTCATTGAGTCCCATCTATCAATGAGAGTGACCATCAAACTATGATCTTGTACAATGCATTGGTATCACCTCACAGTACCAAGCCCAACATCCTACATATGTGACTACTCATCATCTATAACACTAGGCCGCATATGTACCAAAAAGAGGTGGCACCCTATCTCACATAGTCAATCACTGTTGATGTGCCTACATCATTACCATTTAAACTTGTCAATCAACTATGCCCTTTTGATCATTTATTCTATCCTACCTAGTCACACCCCACCTACGATTTTACTAGCCTAACTACCTTCTACCCCATTCACTTGCCTACCATATATTCTACCTTGCCTAAACATTTACACTTATTCTTATTCACTATTTTCCCTCCTTCATTCCTTTTCCCAACCTGTCACCTAAAACCACCCATTGTTACCTACATTAACTCCAAATCCACCCAATTCTTTTATTCCATACCCCTAGTCCATCTACGCCTACCTCCCAACACACTCAACTATCCTACTCTTCTCTATTTTTCCATCCCACCCTCCATTTTTAGGCCTTATCCACTTTTTATAGTGACCGACATCGGTCAACTTGATCGATACCGGTCCCCTATAGCCCCACCGATGTCATCGATGCCCGAATGGCATTGATCAATGGTTCAGCCCAAAGGCCGAACCACCACGTCCCCATTCTTCAAAATTTTGACAAAACAAACACCTAAAACCCTACCCCAATCTCCCCAAATTACACCTAAATTCATTTTACCACCTATTTAACTAACATTGGACTTTCCCCATATCCAAATTTCCCTTCTTCTACCTAAATTTTAAATCAAAATTCAAAACCAAATTCTTATCCAAAAATAATCAATGGAGTTCAAATCCTACCTCTACTTAGCGCCACCTCCATGGTGGGATGTTTGGTCTATGAACTGGAGGTCCTCCTTCTCCCTCTCCTACCTCTGCCATGTCTAACTCGCCCTCTCAACAATCACCCAATCTGTCACTCAGGAAAGATCTTTTGGGTCCACAAACTCCACTCCTAAACCACAAACTCTCACTAACTCAACCTAGAAAACAACCCCTGTCCTTTTCATCCACGACACAAGCCTAAATTCCCTCTCTCTGTTGTTTTCCAAATATAGAAAATCACAAATGAGTCATTTTCAATGTGGATATCTGGTTTTAAACCCAAATTTTCCCGATTGACGTCGGCCGTGTCATTCCCTTGGTGATCGCGATCGGTTATCCTTACCAACATCGGTTCACCTCAACTGATATCGGTCATCCAACCCAATAAATTATACCTAATTTTCCTAGAATATTAATGCAGGATGCATTTCTTGCTACCATTATTTTACAACAGCCCTAGATGCTCAAAATCACTTTATCACCGGCACACAAATTTTTGTTTCATTTGGGGCACACTTTTTCCCACACCCCATGACCTTACCTATACACCCACACTGACCTCGCCCATTTGACACTTGAATTTGATTACTCATTTTACCTTGGATGACACGACTCGTGTTGTTTAGCCTACCGACCTTACATTACATGATGTCATGTCATTTATCCTAACCAAACCTTTTGGTGCTTTAGAAAGCACCTAATTCCTATTCACACACCTTTCCTCATTGTGTTTCAGGACCGTATCCTATACCTTGATACGTGGAATACATCAACCTTGTTTAGATAAACCTATCGACCTTTGATGATGTAGATTGTGTGAGCTCTTTAACCTAGTGCCTTTTCACATTCTATACATGTACGTACGTTTGAATTCCCCACATATTACCCATACCGATATCACTTGTACCTACACACATGCCTTACCTCATTTTTATTACCACATACCACTTTGTCAAACCTATCACCAACTCAACCTGCCACTTCATCATTTATTGGTTTCAAGGGGATCACCTCCACCCATGTTTGGGGAAACCTAATATTCACCCATACTTGGGGTAAACTACCTCTTGTTTTTATCATCATTGCTTATTAATACAAGTTACATAACAAAAATGGCAAATGTAGACACCAAATTTGGGTCACAATCCCTCTAGCCCCTTTCAATTAAGTAATTAGACACATACACCTAGCCATGACCCCTTCTACACATTAGTATTAATTTAATTACCCATAATTAAATTAATCCTCATCCTCACACCATTATTATTTTAATTACCTTAATTAAACTAATATCCATCTCATTAAGCCACCTCACCTTTCCACCTCATCCTAGACCTATTCCTATCCTATTAATGAACCTAGACCAAGTCCCCACTTATCCTAACCAACTAGGAATCTTTCCAACCCTAACTATTCATGACCTATTAATCATCTAACTAATTCCATGCTCTAATTTATGCCATTCAACACTCCAAACCCAGACTAAGCCAAAGACCACGCAAAATTTGGGATAAAAACCCTATTTTTGGAAAGTTAGACCAATTCTCCTTAACCGATGTCGGTTATTCCTCAGTCGGCGTCGATCACCTAACCACCATTGGTTAGGTTAAATAACAAATCTTAACTCATTGATTGGGTTCTAAATCTTGTCATCTGGATTTTGTGACCTAGCATTCTTGTTCACAAGTTCTCTAGCGACTTTGCGACACACCAGAGACCCTCACCGCATAGAGATACCATGCCAACCATCAACATGTAGATCCAAAGCTCCAGTGCACTCTCCAGAAGCATCGTGCCTTCTAGTTGTTGTTGCATCCATTCGGTACCATCTTTTGTTATAAATCTCACCATCATCAGCATCTCACCTCTATAACAAAAGTAATTATTGTTCCTTCTTTGTCATTTTCATTAGTAGATTAATCATTCACTTTTTTTCTTCCTCGCTGCACCCGACCATACCTGATCTCTCCCATAGCACCTTCACCCAACCGTCTTTTATTTATCTTTCATACATTACCCCAACCACCCATATTATTAACCCCAAGTCCTAAAAAACACCCCCAATCCTAACTAAGACACCCTTACTCTGTGTAATCACGAAGAGGTACAAAACAACTAGTTTTATCATTTCTACCAATAATTCCCCTACCGACACCTTTGGTCACCCTACCAAAGATCGGTCATTTACTATATCGAATCGGTTGCCTAACCGATACAAGTCTTTGTGAATGGTAATATTTCCAAACCAGCAAGCTCATATCTCTTTCTAAATAACCCAAAACCTAACCAAATCTTCTCTAAACTTCTTTCACATCCTCTCTGTCACACATGCAAACCTTCAACCACCTACCACCCTTCCCAATTTTAGTCTTACATGCATTTATTAGACTATATTTGAATTAATGTGCTTGTGTAGGATACCTAAACTATGCAACTACAATATGCCTATTTATTTCATGCTCTTATCAAAAATTAAAATATTTTAAAAGTGGATTGACAATCTTCTAGAAGCACTCACTTCCTAGATCTATATTTTGCTAAGCAATCCACCAATTGTTTTTTAATCTTATTTTGTGGTCTTGTGTTCTATTTTAGATAGTCTTTCCAAGAAAAAAAGGAGTAGTTTATAATCAATGTGGTATTATACAATGCGCACATACCATTCTACGACTATCACAGTACACCTCCTATGCCCTTTTCCTTCTATTTGTTTTATCTCATACATTTAAGGTGAAAATGAAAGGAGAGATGGCGGAGAAGTAAAGCTCCGACATTGTGACCAAATGAGGGGATGACCCTTGGAAAAGGGGGAATCAAGAACACGTGATAGAGGTCAATCCCCAAACCCATCAAAGGATGCCACGTGTCAAATTATTGCGCCTTCTAATAGGAAAAACTTTAGATGGCCATATATTTTGATCCCGATCTCTAAATCGATGAAATTTATATCACTAGAAAGCTCTCATCGAGATGTTCACTTTAACATCATCAAAATTTTATTTTGGTGGAATTTGGGGGTATAAATTACAAAAAAATTCGAGGCAAAGGGGAGTTGTTTTGGCATGCAATTAATCTAATCAAGTTGCTTAACCACCGACTTGATGAAGCATGGATTTTTTTCTAGGACAAAATAGACTAGATGATGGCCTGTAAGGTGTCCATGTGCTTAATGTAAGGTTTTAATGTGGTATGTTTGTGGTTAGAAATTAGAGAAGGCATCCCTTCTCTCTTTTGTCTTCTTTCTCCTATCTCGGGCTATATATAGAAGGGGATTTCATTTTTTTTCAAGGGAGGATAATTTGAGTAACAAAACCTTGTCATTTTGGTTTTGTGAAGCTAATGTGCTGCAGACCTTGATAGTGGACTCCTTGCATGGTGATCCAGGCCTTTCATTTGTAAGAGTTTGAACTGTGCATATCAATGAAGCAATAGATGCAAGTTTGTGGATGTATCTTCCCTTGTTGTGTTTATTTGCATTCTTCTTTCCTCTTCAATCTTATTGCAGGTGTAGTGTGTCTATTCTATGCTCTTGCAAGGTTCATTATTGTTGTGTTTCTTTGGAAATGTTGTTGTGAATGTTGCTTGTTAGATTGTGGAGAACTATTATCATCCCTTCTAACCTGCATTTTATTCCAATTTTCACACATTGGAGAGTTATTCTCATTCCCTTTTCTTTTTCATCACCTCTATAGTGTAGATCTAATTAATTTTTGTGCTCCTTCTCTCTCCTCCCTTATACAAAATAGGATAGATATAGTCTGTATTTTTCTTTCTTTAGAGTTATCTTGCATTAGATTAGGATGAGGAACCAACCTTCTCTCGGTGGTCTATCTCGAGTAGCGATTCCCACAATTTGGAGATAGTACCCATGTTGCATCAGAATTCTTTATCTTTCATGATCATATCTAGGGTGAAATTTTGAGCTCCAATAGGACCCTTGTTGTAACTGCAACTAGAAGCAAGAGACAAATAAACATTTGAGGTATACAAGAGAAAAATGCAAGATAAATAATGGGGAAAGAGGGAGAGGGAGTTATGTTAATGGTAGTATTGCAGATTCCATCAATCGATAACCTAGAATACATCCAATTCAATTAGAAGACACATGAAAATATACACACAACTACGCAAGCTCCATGAAACAACAATCACAATCAACAAAACGTTTAATTGGTAATTTCATTCCATGAAAGAAAATACAAATCTTTTCATTCCTATAATAGATTGCAATACATTCGGTTTGAATATGGAGTTGAGAAAATAGAGAAAATTGTAGACACCAAATTTGTGTCTTACGACCCCTTGTGACCCGCATCTCATTTCGCAACCTAACCTCATCACCTAAACCTTACACAATTATTTATTAATTACCTTGTAATTGATAAATCCACATCACCTTACCTGCCACCTCATTTTGCCACCTCATCATGACCTAGTCCTAACCCTAAACTAACCTAATTAAGACCTATAACTTGGTCCACACCTACACCCATGACTAATGACCCCTTTCTCGCACCCAAAACCGACCTTCTAGTCACTTGACCAAGCCCGCAACTAATCTCTCGGGAGAAAAGCAGGGAAAGTGGGTGATTTTACTAAAAATAGCCTGCTTTTTCCTAACCGATACCGGTTCCTACTCGACCGCCGTCGGTTACGTAACCGCCATCGGTTCCCTGTAAATGGGCTCCCCAAACCAAAAACAAAGGTGGAAGGATTTTTGGATCAACAGAGATCAGCAGGAGCGATCAAGAGAATCCGGATCTTTACTTGGCCGAGCAGAGATGAGTGAAGAAACTAGAAGAGTTTGCAGCAAAGGAGATCAAGCCCAAAACTGCAACGGAATAGCCAGAAACCTGTGATACTCAGCTGATCATCGGGAGGGAGATCTCTCATCTTCTGTGTGTCAAGCCATCTTACCTAAGTTCTGCCTTTGTCATCAGAGTTCCTGGACCTGCATCTTCGTCAATAACCAGTAAGTTACATCTTGCATGTCCTCTTTAATAACATTTCTTAGACTTTTTGAATCACAGTCCCCATAAATCCATTCCTAGATCCACTACCCAACGTGTCATTGCATCTAACTATCATTCATTTACCTCTCACCATCTCATTACCTAATATCACTCATATACCAGCCTTACCAACAACACCGTTACCCTACGACACAACCACCCCATAAAACAACCAACCTACAGATCCTAGACCATACCGATATTGGTTATCGTGAAGAACAGGTATCGGTTATTGTGACTCAAAACCAGAAATCAGCCTTTCCCCTACCCGTCTCAACGAAGCAATTTAATTGATATTTTACAGTTTTTGGTGTTAATTCATATTAGCAGGGGAACTGACCACCTTCGAAAGGAAGTTTTATATTTCCTGGGCCCAAGGCAGTTCCCTCATTTATTGTCTAATCAAAATCTTGTGGTCTTGTGTTCTTATTTGCAGGTAGTCCTTCCAAGACAAAAGGAGTTCTTCGCAGCCAACCCGATCTTTCTACCAGTACGCGCACACCATCTCGACATTCAACAGGTATTCCTCCTAGCCCTAACCTTATCTGTTTCTAAAAGGAATGAAAGGATAGAAGTAACTCTATTCCCAGAAGCCGAAACATTCCGAGTGAAACATTTTGGCACGCCCGGTGGGACCCATTTCAGGTTTCTGTTTCTCTTGCTTATTTTCATTTTAGGAAGCATACTTGCTGTTGCTGTTTTTGTTATATATTTAGTAAAGAATTTGTCTTGCTTTCCTAGTTTCGCATTAGTGAAAGTCATCTCTTTTGCTTCATCGAACATAATTTTCGATTTGGGTTTAAAACACGTGCATTGCATTCCTGCTTGTTGTTTTTCAATTCTAGTGAACGTAGATTAAGTAATAGGTCGTACACATGGGGGTGATATCCACGATATTGACAGGAAATTAATCTTACTTTCACTGCACAACACATACCGAATCACTTCACTATTAACACAACAGCTCAAAACATCCCCCTTTTCCGCGGTATTCCTCCGCCCGATTGAGGTAACCTTATAAGCCAAAACAACTTGACATTTCCCCTAAGTCTTTTGTTTAGGATTGACATCATTCCGCATCTAAAGGCATAAGCCCACAATAATTAAAATTAACCCTAGGGTTAGTCTCTGGATTTACGTGTGCATCTTGCTTGTTTTTAGTTCTGTTTTCTTTCTCATACTCTGTCTTCTGTGATCAATAATTGGACAAGTATACTAAACGTTGTTAAAAATAAAATTAGCAGCCTTTTATATCTTGTTAGCCTAGACTTCTTACACCGACATCGGTTACCTGACCGACGTCGGCTATAGTATAACTAACATCGGTTCTTAGGCGATATCGATTCGTCTTTTCCATTCCCCGACAAACCAAAGAACCTACCAATTTTACTAGTCTCGAGTTTGTTTCGCTCTGACAGATTGAAACCCTACTGTGAACTCCTGTCCATGGTTGTTATCACTCGAAAGCAAGCCACCGCCATGGTTTCACATGCTTGCTCTGTTTCTTTGCCTGAATCACCCCCTTCACATTCTGTGGGGAATCCTACGGATACCAGCGAGGTTCCTAAAATTCCTGTGGGAGATAAAGAATTTGCCAAGTTTCTGGATGCTAATCCTAGTCTTTGTCTGATACTATTTGTCTCATGCCTCGACCAAACGCCCGATGGTCAGCTCCTTGTTGGTATGCCTATTAGTATAGCTACTCATTTAGCTCCCACTCCGCCTGATGATACCACCTTGCTTCCCGCATCTTTAGCCCCGTCTCCCAATCCGATGGCTTCAGAGGTTCATACGACACAGATTAGCTTTCCTTTGGTTAATCTTGGACCCCACATATCACTACCACCGATCGCCCTACCTCATCTCTCTTGCAGGCCGCTCACATTCATGACTTGCTCTCTTCGCCACCTATCCACACGAGCTTTCCTTCTCAAGCTCTACCTACCTTTTCATTCCCATATACGATCCAAAGTGACCTCAACATCCTATATGGGACATCCCTATTCGGTCGCCTCAACATATTCATCCTCCATACCTTATCAACACTTAACCCCACCATTGTCTAGCGGAGGCCCTTGGCCCAATTTGCCTCCGTTTACCACAACCACACCCTCATCTCATCCAACCACAGATTTCATCAAACAAATGATGGACAAAATGCATAATCTGGAGGCTTCTGTTTCAGGAAGTCGTAGCACCTTGACATACGAGAAAGTTTGTCGGGAGCCTATTCACCCTTCTGTCCCCCTTCATTCATATCCTCCTCAATGGGAATTACCAAAATTTACCCGTTTTAACAGTAAGGAGGACCCTCAACAACACTTGCGATCATTTAGACATGCTTGTTATTTGATTGCTCATGATGATGCCTTGTTACTCCGCACCTTTCCCATGTCCTTATCAGGACCCGCCTTGGAGTGGTATAGTGCTTTAACCCAACACTCAATCTTCTCTTTTAACCAACTAGCCCAATCTTTCTTGGATCATTTCTCCATTAACATTGCCAAGAAAGTATCTATCACCAACCTTTATGCCATCCGACAATTCGAAGACGAATCTATCGCAGATTTCGTTGGACGATGGCGTGGCCTTATCAACCAACTTACATATGCCTTGCCTCAGGCTGAACTTATCGAACTTTTTATGCGGGCCTGCGCTAAGCACATCTCTCCTACCCTCCAAATTCAAACTTTCCGTACATTTGATGAGGCCTTTACCATGGCTCGGAAATTAGAAATTCGAGCCTTAGAAGAAGAGAAATTGCGGTTGCGCAACAAAAACCCCAATTTCTGAACTCCAGATTCTACCAATAAGCCAAACACCACCCCTCCTCACACATCCACTTCTTCGAAATCAAAAGGAGCTGTCCACGCGGTGATGGTCAAATCTCAAACACCGTCTAATACCCCACCAAAAACCACCTATAAGTACAAAGCCGAGCCCATCAATTACACTCCCTTGGGAGAAACATATGGTGTGATATTGGAAAAATTGCTCAAAGCAGGAGCCATTACCTTACCTCCTGTTAAACCTCATTCCGGGTTTGATTCCACTTGCGCCATACCTTCCTGGGTACAAAGAAAATGACTTCAGTAACTTCCACCACGTGAAGGGACACAACATGAGAATCGCAAGATGCTTTGAAAAACATAGTGCAGGAAATGGTTGATGCGGGGGATATAGCCCTCGATAATCCTAACGCCCCTGCTAACCAAAATTTGAAAATATTCAACAAACCATTCCCGAATCATTCTTCTAACAGTAATCTAAATCAAGATATCTTAGCCGAGGAGAGTGTTCATGAGATCCATGCAGTCTTCGATTCCCAGCCAAAGACCTCTATCGAACAAATTCTCAATCAAGCCTCTTCACTAACGCAGGAAACCGAACCCCCTTCCTCGCCATCAAGACAAACTGAAATCCTTGCCGTTCCTTTACCCATCAAGGAATTAGCTGCCCAGAGTTCCCTTCTCACAAATGAGCCTTCTTACACCACGTCCTTGCAAGATTGTGAGCGGATGTTATCTAATTTATCTATTTCCCAGACGTCTCCTTCTACCATTCTTGCTATACAAGAGGAAGGCTCGCCACTTCTTTTGTCATCCTTAGATGAGAAACCTCTTGAACCGACATCACCATATTCTTTAAATATGACAGATCCTCTCAAACACGCCCTCCTACCTATTAGTCCTTCATCACCTAAATCTTTTCAACGACCAGTCGACCTCTTAACATCTATTGATACAGTGCCTCATCTACCCCCTGTATCACACCCACAGTGGACTGGAATCACAACCCGTCTTTCTTACGTACAAAAGTTCCTATTCACACGTGAGGACCGTGTCATTCCACGTAAGATAGACAGTCCTATGGGAATGTTTGAGTACGCCGTATTCTACTCAAATGCAAATGACCGATCCACGACACCTCTACCATATACCCTAAGTGTTTACGAAACTCAAAATCCCTATGTCCTCATCTCCATCCCCGCATCTATACCAAGTACCTCGTCCACTTCTATTAACTTAGCCAAATCTTCCACTACACTTGGGACCTCACCAATACCCACTTAACACACCCGCCTAAGCGACTAGATTTATCCAAAATAAATCCGCCCCGCCACTTAGGAGACAAACTCCATCCGTGCCTCTATCACAATCAAAACCATCATCGTCACACCTACCTTCCATATTAGGACCTCATCCCTCCACCTTGCATCAATATATCATACCTCCCGCGTTTTCTTCAAAACGACCTACACCTCCTACACCCATACGAGAGATCAAAGGATATATCAACGTTGTCACCCCATGTATCCTGTCCACCCATCAACCCTAAATGAACTCCATCATCAAAGGATTTATTTTCTCTCTCACTCCCCTTTCTCCGTGGTTGTTCCCGCTACCACGTTATCTCGTAGCCTCATCATCTAACCAATTTGACGTAACTCCCGCACCAAAGAAACCACGTTTAGTGAAAACCACATGTCAACACCCTTGGCTAAACCACCACCTATACGAACCAACCATGCCCAAACATTACCAAAACCCGTCTGACCAATGCTCTCATCCTCCGCTGATTTTGACCCACTCAAAGGATCTTACGCCAAAATCCTTTCTATGTTGGTGGAGAATGCGACCATTTCCCTACCCCCACTTAGACCTTATGACCCATCTAAACTTCGACCTATAGGTTATGATGAGTCTAAAATCTGCGCTTATCACCGCACACCAGACATGATGTGGAGAGATGCAAAGCTTTAAAAGCCATCCTTCGTCAGGCCACCTCTCTCTCGAGATAGAAAGGTTAAGAAAGACAACTACGACGGGAGAGACCTTTAGCTTCAATTCCCTCTCCTATACCATCTCGTCCCGCCTCACCAAGATCTATCATTATTACAACCCCACCTCTTGAAGACCATGATTTATCCCAACCATCCTCCTCATCTCAGTCTCACGAGATTAATATGATTAGTGTTGCTACTCGAGCGCAGAAAAACAACGAGAAAGCGAAAGATAACACGCCGTCCTCTCTTTCTCCGTCCACCATCCCGATTGCACCACCACCCAAAGTGGTTATTCGTGACCCGCTTACCCCATCTCCATGGAGTTTCCCATTGAGCCATGAGCAAACAACTTCACCAATCACCCGTAAAATGACACTATATGATCTCATTCGGACTTCAATCTCATCGACAAGATCTCATGGAAATTCTTCAAGGATAGAGGTTTTACCTAATGAAACATTGCACACTGCTACCTATATTCTAACACCCAATCATGTTTCTTCACTCACTAAACAATCTATCTCCCCAACCACTTATGTCTCTCGCATACAAAGACGCTGCCGCGGTTTCTCCAAGACGAAATTATCGACTTTGGTGCCGAAGATCTCGACCCTACTTTTTTCATCTCGGCAGTACGTTCGGGATATCTGGTACGCTGTGTTATGATTGACGGGGCGCGCAGCTAAACATCATCATCTTTCAAAAGCCTTCCAACAAATGAATATCCCTTCTAGCTACATGTGTGCCAATCCCATCATGTTGCGGTCATTCAATGACGCTATTACCTCTACCTTAGGCACCATGATTCTTAACATTCGTGTAGGACCACGTACTTTACCCGAACTCTTCTATGTCCTTGAGGGAGAGTTTCAATACAATATATTGCTAGGTCACCCTTGGATCCAGGCTATGGGATGCGTTCCCTCAACCTTACATAGATGCATAAAATTTGAATACGAGGGGAAGTCCTACACCGTAAAAGCTGATCCTCCCCTTCAAAACTTGCAATATGTTGTATCGCCCTAATGATGTACTTGTACCAATCCAAGACACCCATTCATCCAACCCACCATCTACTTCGACACACCTACACCTTCAACCAATGAAACCGTTCTGAAATATTACTTCCTTTCCCATGAGATAACATCCCAACCTCCCGACCCCTTAGTAGATGTTTTTCAACGCCTTACGCTGGGGAGTATCGCTATATAACGTTAGTTCTTTCCATACCCACAGGAGTATGGACAGTACATGCACATCCTACTTATGACCGCCAGTCGTGTGGGGAAGTAATCCCTACGGACCACCTCACTGCCGCACTAACCTAACATATGGGGGTGTTGACGCATCCTCCATTACCCCTGAACCTCCCCTTGGTGTGGTTCCTTCCAATCTGATTTTCAATACTTGACAAATCGTCGTTTCACCCTCACCTTCTTGACTCACTATGCTTGGAAAGGCTTTGGTTTTGGTCTTTATGAACAAGGCCGACATACACTCATTCCCATGACTACACGTAAACACAATGATCGCGGTGGTCTCGGTTTTCTGAAACACCTACACGGAGAGACACCTCATGTCACCAGTGTATCACGGAAGAAGACGCACGTCACCCCTACCAAACCATCATCACCCACTTTGTCATCATCACCTGGCGCAGTCGATAGACCACAATCTATCCCTCCTAACTTTTTTTTTTCATAAATGCTATCTTCATAGGTCCTCTCACTTATCAACGCGATAATGAGGACCCATCTTCTCTTCCCCTTCTGTATCCAGACATGATCGAAGAGGATTCACCTTCGATTAATGTTGTTGAGTGCCAAGATGACGACTCCATCCTCACTTACCTTGGGGCGGACGACTCCTATATTCAACGCACCTTACCGTCTGAAACTCAAACCATGTTGAATGAGTCGACTATAGAAATCAACATCCACACGGAGGAGGATCCTCACATTGTGAAGATCGGACAATCCCTTAACACATCAGAACAAGCCGCCTTTACTACCTTTCTCCATACCCACAACCAAGCTTTCGCTTGGTCCTACGCTGACATGCCGGGAATTGATCCTACCATTGCCGTCCATAACATCACCTAAACCCCGATTCCAAACCAAGTCAAACAAAATTGAGAAAATGCATCCACGCATTTCCTCTTGGTCAAAGAGGAGCTTCAACGACTTCTTTCTGTTTCCTTCATCCTGCCTATTGACTATCCTCAATGGATTTCTAACATCGTACCTGTCACTAAAGCGACGGGGGGACTTCGGATATGCACGGATTTCTAAGATCTCAACCTCACTTTCCCTAAGGATGACTTCCCCTACCTAGTATTGACCAACTTGTTGATCTCACTGCAAGCCATGAGATGCTCTCTCTCATGGATGACTTTTCGAGATATAACCAAATTTTGGTTGCCTGCCGATCAACATAAAACTACCTTCATAACTCCTTGGGAACCTTCACATCGTCGTGTAATGCCATTTGGCCTTAAGAATGCTTTGGTGCAACCTATCGGCCGGCTATGACCTACATTTTTCATGACATTATGCACACTATCCTTGAAGATTACGTCGATGATCTTCTTGGCAAATCTACACATCGCAGTTGAACATCTCGATGTTTTAACCATTATTTTCGATTACTGCTACAATATTCTGCATTCGTCTTCAACCAAAGAAATGTGTCTTTGGTGTCCTTTCAGAAAACTTCTCGACTTTATTGTCTCTCTCGCATGGCATTGAGGTCGACCCATCTAAAGTCAAAGCTATCCTAGAAATTCCCCCACCTACTAATCTTAAACAATTGTGTAGTTTACAAGGTAAGCTCCAATCTATCTGACGTTTCATCTCCCAACTCTCGGATCGATGTCAACCTTTCCATCACCTCCTTAAAAAAGACATTGACTTTCAATGGAGTGAAGAGTGCCACTAAGCCTTTGAGGCTCTCAAAGCTTATCTCTTGCAGCCACCCATGCTTATCCCACCCCAGGATGACCGCCCTTTCTACCTTTATCTTTCCACCACCGACCACGCTGTAGGGGCCATGCTTGCACATCGTGACTCTGAGAATTGAGAACAAGCCATTTATTATATAAGTCGTACTTTGGTGGACTATGAGACTAGGTATACACATGTAGAAAAGTTGTGCCTAGCCCTATCATTCGTGGCCACCAAACTCCGACACTACCTTCTGAATCACAAAACTTTCATCATCACCAACACGGACCCCATCCATTACATGTATGCCAAACCTCATCTAAACCAACGCACGCTGGATGGCTCATGCTCCTCACCGACCTCGACTTAGAGTTTGTCCACCGAAATCAATCAAAGGACAAACCATCGCAGACCACGACTTGCGGAAGCCCTTTACCAGGGAACAATTTACCAATTTTACATTCCCCGATGAACTCATCGCCACTCTTTCACTCAGGGAGGAGTCGTATCCAATGACCCTCTTCTTCGATGGATCCGAATGCCAAGACGGCGGAGGAGCCGACGTTGTTCTCATTCCTCTTGGCCTGAGCCTATGCCTCTCTCATTCCGACTCGATTTCCTTGCACTAATAATACAAATGGAATACGAGGCCCTTGTTCTGGTCTCTAAGTTGCGTTACACTTAGGTATCAAATTTATCAATATTTTTGGTGACTCTCAATTGGTAGTCAATCGAGTTATGGGCATCTACCAATGCAAAATGAGGAACTTCAAAAGTACAAACACTACATGGATTCACTTCTAGCCTTATTTACTCACTATTCTATCCAAACCATTCCCCGCTCCACTAACAAATTTGCGGATACTATGGCTTGCTTAGCCTCACAAATTCTAGCTTCATCAACTGACTCTGACATTTTCGTCTTGGTCCAACAACTCTTTGCCCCATCTTATTCAGCCTCGGTTGTTTGTACGATAAATAATGTGTCTGTTAATTAAATGAGGATACACAGTATCACCAATTTCACGACTACCTTACAACCTCTGTTCTCCCATCTGACCTTACTAGTACCGGCAAACGCGCGTTTCTTAAACGTGTTTCTCGTTATGTTGTTATGGGGGGACTCCTTTATAAACATGGCTTTGATGGCATCCTCCTTCGATGTCTCACTGGTGCGGAGGTCACCCATACCATCCAACAAGTCCATGATGGTATTTGTGGCAGACATTTTAGCGGCCTTGCCGTGGCCAAACGAATCCTCCGCCTAGGTTATTATTGGCCTACTCTCAATAACGATTGCTATGAATATGTTAAGCGTTGTGTTATGTGTCAACAACATGCCAACCTTCAACATACTCCTAGTCACCCGCTACAGTTGCCCAAGATCTTTGGCCTTTCTCACAATGGGGTTTAGACCTTATTGGTGAGATTCATCCATCCTCTTGCAACGTCACCGATGGATTATCACACCAGAACTTCGAATATTACACAAAATGGGTGGAGGCTATTCCGCTCATTTCAACTAAAAAATAAAATTGTAGAGTTCATTAACCACCACATTATCTCTGTCATTTTGGCGTTCCGCATCGCTTTGATAACAAATAATGGAAAATCTTTCAAAAACAAGTTGTTACGGGACCTTTGCGACAACTTTGGTATCAAACTCACTCGACTTCTCATCACCCTACTATCCACAAGCAAATGGACAAGCTGAATCCTCTAATAAAACCCTAACCAAAATCCTCATCAAAGTTGTCAATGAATCCGGAAGAAATTGGCATGATCACATCCCTTTGCCCTTTGGGCTTATCGTACTAGCATTCGTACCTCCACTAATGCCACACCTTTTCTTTGGTATATGGTACCGAGGCTATCACGCCTCTCGAGGTACAAATACCCTCCCCTTAGAATATCTCTTGGGATATTCTCACCAACGATGATTTCCGCCAAGAGCGGTTAGCCCAATGGAGCTTCTAGACGAGCGTCATCTTACGGCTCTTGATCACCTCCAAATCTATCAAAAATGTATCAAGCATGCTTATGATAAGCGACTTCATGAGCATACCTTTAAGGTTGGTGATCTTGCCCTCAAAGAGAATCAACATGTAACCAAACTAGAAAAGAGCAAACGTGGAAAATTTGCTCCTAATTGGATTGGGCCTTATATAATCACTCACACTTATGGATCAGGCACTTATCGTTTAGCTTCACTTAATGGTAAACCTGAGCCTGAACCCCTTAATGCCTTGCATCTTCGACCATTCTACTGTTGAATTTAGTGTTATATCACTTCTTATCTACCTGCCGCTTGTCCCTTGAGCTCACTTACCACCACATACACTTTGTTTCCTACGCCTCATAATAAAAATCAAGCTCACATAGTTTGATTCTCACTTATGCCTTCCCTTTTTAGTCTAGTCCATGACTTCAAAGTATTAAAATAAGCCGTATTCTTATGGGATTTTCTTGAGTCAAACTTCTGCAAAACTAGATGCTTCATGTCGAAAGGACATCTAGCTATCTACCTTATATATATTGCTCCTCGAAGGACAACTATATATGCCAAACTATTCTTCTATTATATATAGTTGCTCCCCAGAAGGACAGCTATGCACTAAAATCATATCTGCTATTATAAATAGATGCTCCTCGAAGGACAGCTATACACGGTCGACCTTTATCGAAGCTTCTCGCATGGATCAGCTTTGTGAAGACCTCAAGAATAGTACAATCAATATCCCTTGTAGACTTCCCGCATCGATCGAGTCTATATTCGATAAAATAAAAGCCTCATTCAAAAGAACTTTTGAGTCATGGACTTGTCTATTTAGGGTAGGTTCTCTTTCGTCGTAACACTCACTTTGTAATAAGTTCTTTGCACCTCGCCCACATCAACCACCTCACCTCACCATTTGTTTCAACTTAAGGGACGTGACATACACCCGATATATTGTGATCATACAACTCTTTTCACCTATTGACTTCTTGTCTATGCACGATACCTAGGGCTTGAAGCTCATTCTACGTTGTGTGGTTTGTTTAGCTCTTTTCACCTACGGAGCACTCTTTCCTCTTTGCCTCGCATCTAGGATTGTGTGTTGATCTTAATCGGGACATGGTTCCCTTCTACTTGGGTAGGCTAACTTTCGCTTCCCTATACCTTTTACAACATCACCAATTCATTACCAACACCAACAACCTTACCTTACCAATATTAATATCAATATTTTTACCAACCAACCAATTGCCTAAACCGTAGTACCAAATTGCTGAATTCACCTCTCCTGATCCTAAGGAGAACTACATCGATCGAGGCCCTCTCCTTGCTTTGTGCAATGGGCTATGTAGGCAGCACTTCGGAGACATGGGGTCTCCCAAGGTTAGCTCGACCACCCCTACCATAACCTATCATGTGTGGTAAATATAAATATTTTTGTGTATTTCTATTTAATCACATTCCTCTTTATCCTTTTTCAAAACACCAAAAATCACAACGCAAACATTCTTATTATTATCATAACTCAAATCAACATACATATTCAGTCTTATTTAGATGTTAAACAAATACATCTTCTCTATCATCGACACGTAGGTCGGCATCCTTATTTATTCTTATACCTCATAACATTTACTTAGACCCTCACGATTCATCCCGACCCAGGAGATGATCATGATCGTCGACGCCTCTCGCCGGGCCTCTCCGTCCTCAAAGGTACCGCGCATGGTGTGGTACCGCCCACCGATCTACCAATCTCTCCTGTAACATATGAATACGCCTTCTCGCATGGAGGAATCCAGCCTCTAGGCTCTCTGCTCGCGACTCATGACCCGCTAACAATCCTCTTGTCTCATTCATCTGCGTTTGGAGCTGATGAACTAAACTCTGCAGACGATCTCTCTCATTGTAATCACAACTATGTCGGGGTGATCACATACACATTACAGCTCACTTACCCACCATAACCTATAGGCCTCTGTCGTTCCTGCATCCATTACCTGCGATCGGGCTGCTTATCTCCTCTGGCCCTTCTGGAGGTGTTGGCCGGGAGGTGAGAATGCTGCCTTGGCGTCGATCCTCATATATGGTCTATAAGCCAGGGGTATATCCTGCACAAATCCGAATTGTCGCGCACGTGATCTAGAGGAATCCTCTCATACTCACAGTGCATGCCTGCGATCCACCTCAATCGCTCTACACCCTCAACTCCTCGGCTATGTTCTCTGTTACCATATAGTTCCCGTAAGGCCTCAGCCAGATATCTCTGCAATCGCACCCTCTCCCATACTCACTGTAATACTCAATGTCACCTATCATGGCACGGGATCTTGCCTCTTGTTACGTCTGCGGACCCATCGTCAATCCCAACCTCTGCGTACTCCGGTCTCTCGATTTGGATGGGTCGGCCTTTATTGGTCGCACACAAAAAATGTGCTCATAGGCCCAACGATGTAATAAGTATGAACAATCCGGTGTCGTCTGTGATTTCGCCTCTGAGCCCATAAACCCCTGTATAACTCCGCCAAATATGTAGGTGCCCATGCAAAAGTCACGTTTCTTTCTATCATCTCCCAAATAACACATCAATGCCTTTGGAAATATTCCCCATCCGCCTCGGTAATGCATAATACCCTACCGCTATCATTAATATCACTGCTAACCTTGTCTCCTCAGGGTGTGCTGCATACATTATCCCATATGTGAATGTCAAACCTCGCTGTGTCAAATCTCGTGCGTATGGACCAAATACTGTTGTTATCGCTCCCCGCTGTCTTGGCTAGGTAATGCACGATATACCGATTTTCTGTAATAGGAAGTCTCAAAATACGGAACACATCTTCCATATTCTTGTCATCTCCCTGTTGGCGGATAGAAGGTATTCTTCTCTGGATTCCATCTTTCAATCAGCGCTGCAACATAGCATGGTTATGTGCGATTCGTAAATAATAGCGGATTCCACTTAACCCCAAGCGATTTATCAATGTCCATTCAGACTGGTGTTACATCCGCTCGGATTAAGTGACAACAGCGTTGGTACACTATCATTCATCCTCGGCCCTACCTCGCCTACATACGTCCATGACAACAAATAACCATTCAATCCATCCGAATCCCTAAAGGTTTTTTTCTCACATTCGGAAATTCCTCCGATGAAAGGTATCGGTTATAAATAACGATGCCGGTTCGATGCCAAGAACTCGATACCGGTTACACCTAACGTTACTTCTCGGTCCTTGTCGATTACATACACCTTGCCTAAACAACCACCTACGACAATAAATTGATCGTTTATTCCTCTCTGTATACACGGACATACCCGAAACCCCGATTACCTACCCCATAACACTCACCTTACCTATAACCCTTGCTTTATCACGTTTTCTTTATCATATTTACCCACTTAATCTCCCTCCTCCTATTTACAAAACATCACGAAACACCAAATTACAACCAAATCGTTTACCTCTTGGGCTGCAGCGACTTGTGGTGGAACTTGTCTTCCCTCTCGTCCATGCCTACTCTTGGATGCTTCTCCTCGTTCACCATGCTCACCACCCTCTTCAAATATAGCTTGGATTTACTGTCTTCTTGATCTCAGCCCACAATCACGTTACTGTCTCTTTCCTCCTTATCACTCAAATCTCTCATGCATTACTTGTCTCGATCGTTAAAACAATCGCATTCGCATATTTAACATCTTGCATGCCTCTCAAATAAGAACTTCGATTGCCACCTACGCTTTTCTATTTTTAGAAAAATCTCATTTTGGAATAACCGGTATCGGTTACATAACCGATATCGGTCTATCTTATACCGACATCGGTTAGCTAACCGACGTCGGTCACATACCCACCTTTTTCAAAACATAGTCCTTTTCTTTATTTTTATCTAATTTTTGGGCGCCCGCCTCTTTTCCTACGTATACCAACACCGATAGCTATAATCTTTTCATAAAATCCACATCTCATTACGATTTCATCCATATCATCTATCCAATTACCAAAACACACAAATCATCAACAAACGATATCAAAAACCATTAATCTATATACCATTTGGATCCAACTTAACAGCTACATACATACATTTTCATAAAATCAGCGACAAAACATACAACATTTCATAATACAACATGTCAATTAAACTCATCATTTATATCTACATACATCCCATCCACAAAAGACATCAACATCATTAATATATAACACCATGTAAATCCAACTCATCATACATCAAATATCACAAACCATCGACAAAACATTTAACGCATTTTTAAACACAACATGTGGATCAAAACATCATATCTATATATATACAAGGTTTCAAATATACAATGTGCCCTGCATCGGGGCCTCTGTGATCTCATAATACAACAAAGCCGGCACGCAGGCCGCAATAACCATCAAAAACCTCAACACGGCTCGCAGGCCGGTCTCTCATATCAAAAATAGACTCGGCTCGCAGGCCGGTATCAACTGTACAACCCGTACTCGGCTCGTAGGCCAGTATAATAAATAAATGAATGAATAAATGAATAATATGTAGGCACGTAGGCCTCTATCAACACAACCGGTTCGCAGACCGGTGCCCATGTCCAATATACAAAATGTGCAGGGACCCCTCAGCTCTCTCCACCTCCCTCTGCCTGTCTGCCTGCTGGTCCCTGTCCTGCCTCTCGCCTCCTACCTGTGACGGACCCACCAGCTGTGGCTGCACCTCCCTGAGACCTCTGGCTCCGAGAGGTCTCTGCTCTATGTGCCGCATATGGCTGATAATCAGCCCCGGTACCATCAAGAATATCCTGATAATACCGGGCCTCCGCTCTAGCCTCCATATAACGATCCCGAGCCACCGTAGGTGCTGGGGCTGGTCCCCTGACTCCTACTACCAGTGCCCCACATTGCTGTCTTTGGTGCGCTATTGGTGGTCCTGTGGGCTGGGTGGTACACATGCTGTAAGGCTATTGGTGGTGGTGGTACTGTGCACTGTGCTGGGGCTATGGTACATCTTCTTCTGGCGGTGGTGGTGGTGCACATGCTGTGCACAATAAGCTCGGGCTAGTTGCCCCTGTAAAACACCTATCTATGCAATGCAGTTAGCAATCTTTGCCTGCCTATGTAATATGCTTTGACCCCTGAGCTGATCTCGCTCTCTTGCTATCACCAGTTGCCAGTGCAGGTACATGCGGTGTCTTTACCCTCGTTTAAGCTTCACTAGCCCACCAAACCATATATGCTCCCGTATAGCCAAAGACATCATCTACGGTGTCATCTGTGGCCTCTCCATGACCCAGTCTAGATCCACGGGCTATGGTGTAGGTAGTGGGGCCTCACATCATCCCTCCGTGCGAGGAAACAAGGGGGCTCATCTGTGTAGCCCCATCTCTGCTGCATACCCTCTCAGGGGTATCCTCTCATACTCTCCCGACCTCCGTCCCGCTATCCGAGAATGTGTCTGGATCCCACTTTGCTTGACTATCCTTGGGCTCCTCCACGGGGGTGATGACCTCTATACGGTCTCCATACAATATCTGCCGCTGTCAGGCCCTCTAATAAATGCCTGTAATAAGCGATGTCCCATCCTGCAAGCACTGCTCGTGGCTGGCCCACGACCCCCAACCACCTCTGAAAGCCATATCTATATATGACCTGTGGCCCTGGCTGCTGGGGTAATCCTACTGGTCTAATGCATATGATGTGCTCATATGCCCAACAGTGAAGCAAAAATGTCGAACAAATCCCAAATCGCCTCATCCGTGATAGCCCCACAGCTCTCTATATAACTGCACCAGGTATACTGGTGCCCAAGCATAACATGTGTGCTCCTCCACCATCTCATGTAGCACCCCCATCAGCGCCCGTGGAAAGCGGCCTCCTCTCAGTGCAGGGAGGCGAAGCGGGTGATCCGATCATCATCAACACGACAAGCCGTGTCTCATGTGTCGGTGCGCATTTACATATCCCCATACCCGATACTCAGCATGGTGTGATATGTCGATAAGCGCAGTTGCATCCCAAAACCTGTAGGATGCTATCCATGGTGTCTCTGCATCCACTGAAAGATGGCCTCTCCATCGATAGGTAATCGAAGGATGCGATACACATCCTCCAATGTAATGGTCATCTCTCGGTCGGGAGATGGAACACATTGTCGCGGATCCCATCTCTCGATGAGGGCAACCATCAAACTATGATCTCTGTCGATCACTCTATATTCTTTGGACTCCGCCGAGTCCCACCTCGCGCATGATAGCCGGTGTCTGCTGCATTACATGTGGTCGCATCCGGCTCAACGCAGTGGGGGCATCTGTCCCGCATCGTCAATTTCTTGGACGTGCTGCGCAAAACCAACCCACTACATTAGCCCTACTCTTTATCACAACATCTACTTTACCCTCTATACCCCTTTTTATCCCCCGAGGCCACACCCCGAGGCTCCCTAACACACCCCTCTACCCACCTATCTTCTCCAATATCCCACTCCCTCTTCACACCCAAACAAACAACCCCCACCATACTACCACACAACCAAAATGATACCCAAACAACCAAATCCAACAACCAACACAACCTAAATCATATCAAAACATCCCTATCCACCCCAATCATGCCAAAACACCAACTCAACTCAACCACACAATCCAAACCACGCCCACACCCAAACCACATAAACAAAAAAACAAAAACAAAAACAAAAACAACCAAACCATAAAAACAAAAACAAAAACAAAAACAACCAAACCACAAAAACAAAACAAAAAAACAAAAACAACCACAACATAAACACACAACACCCACCGCCGGCCGATATATGACCGACACCGTCAAACACAAAGCTGCCAGTGACACGGAAATTTACAACCGACATCGGTGTTGTATTTACCGGAGCCGAACCCCGTGCGCCCCTGACCTACATTTTTTCATTTTCTCCTCTCTGCCCACCCAAACACCTAAAAACCTACCCACCCAATTGCCTCGGCTTATTTCACCTATCTACCCTCTCCTTTTTCAAATTATTTCCATTTTCTAATTATTTCCTAAAAACATGTATATTCTACCCAAACCCCAAATCTAGCTTAATAACATCAAATGAACACAATCTGAGGTTTCGAACTTACAGGTGCGGACGAAACGCGTCGTGGTGGGATGGGTGGTGGTGGTCCACCTGGTCCAGCTCCTCTTGCTCCTCTGGGTGTGCCATGGCTCCAAATGTCCTCTTACGGGTCTCAACCAATCAACTACTCTTGCCTCCTCCTCACTCGGGCCCACCAATCACCTCACTTCTCCACTCACTAGTGCCACCTCAGCCAACAAATACACCAATATCAATATTCCACCTCGGATAACTTAATTTGGTTTCCAAATTGACAAAGTGACAATGATGGCCGTATTTTTTCTTTTTATAGGTTTTTAACATAGAACCAATCTTGGTCAAATCGTACCCCAAGGAACCAGCGTCGGTTATCTAACAGGTACCCAGATCATCATAGATAACCGATATCGGTTTTGTCCTTTTTACCCAACTTTTTGCCCTTATTCACTACTTTCCCTTTCCACCACATTGCCTCTTTACCACATCGCTATATGCTCCATTGCTCTTTAGCCATTTTTTGACTTCACCGGCCCGACCCAAGGCCGCAACCAACCACTCCGGCTGACCCAGGCCCCGCCACCCCACCCATTTGGCCCGACCCAAGGCCCCACCCTACCCATCCGGCCCGACCCAGGCCGCACCCAACCATTTGGCCCACCCAAGGCCTCACCTAACCATTTGGCCCGACCCAGAGGCCCCGCCACCCACCCATTTGGCCCGACCAAGGCCTCACCTAACCATTTGGCTGACCCAAGGCCCGCCACCCACCCATTTGGCCCAGGCCCAAGGCCTCACCCTACCCATTTGGCCGACCCAGGCCTCACCCTTCCCATCCGGCCCAACCCAAGGCCGCCACCCAACAATTTGGCCCAACCACGGCTGTACCACTTCAATACCTTACCCAACATCAGAATATACACTTTTATCCACCCATCATATAGTTTTTTTGTTCAATCGAGCTCACTGTTCGTGTTTTAGCACTGATTAGGGTCCTTGACTTGATCATGTCGACCAACTTTGCCTAGACCTGGACCGTGACGTTTATCTCGAACCAAACCAACCATTTGGTAATTTGCCGAACATGCCTAAGCGTTCTGTACCTTACCGTTATATACCGTGGAGCTACTTCTATGCTTTGGATACCGGATTATATCACCCTTGTTTGGATAAACTATCGACCTTTGCTATGCATTGTTGGTTTTCTCGTCAAATCATGTACCCTAGTCGCACTATTGCATTTCAACGTGCGTGCCTTCCTTGGACTTACCCCACCCTTTCCCCATCATCTCTACACCATTTACCCTTTATCAACCCTATCCTGATTTCAAGTTCTCTCAATCGTGATAGATCTCGAGGGGGATTACATATACCCTTAACGGAAACCACTTCATATTATTGTCAGTGCGACTTTACAAAACAAGCTACCACGATAATAAGGGGCTAATGTAGACACCAAATTTGTGTCTTACGACCCCTTGTGACACGCATCTCATTTCGCAACCTAACCTCATCACCTAAACCTTACACAATTATTTATTAATTATCTTGTAATTAATAAATCCACATCACCTTACCTTACCTCATTTTGCCACCTCATCATGACCTAGTCCTAACCCTAAACTAACCTAATTAAGACCTATAACTTGGTCCACACCTACACCCATGACTAATGACCCCTTTCTTGCACTCCAAAAGCCGACCTTCTAGTCACTTGACCAAGCCCGACTAATCTCTCGGGAGAAAGCGAGGAAAGTGGGCGATTTTACTAAAAATAGCTTTTGCTTTTTCCTAACCGATCTGTTCCTACTCGACCGCCGTCGGTTACGTAACCGCCATCAGTTCCTGTAAATGGGCTCCCAGAACCAAAACAAAGGTGGAAGGATTTTTGGATCAATAGAGATCGGCGGGAGCGATCAAGAGAATCGAATCTTTACTTGGCCGGCGAGATGAGTGAAGAAACCGAAGAGTTTGCAGCAAAGGAGATCAAGCCCAAAGCTGCAATCGGAATAGCGAAACTTTGATACTCGGTGATCATCGGGAGGAGATCTCTCATCTTCATGGTGTCGAGCCATCTTACCTAAGTTACGCCTTTGTCATCAAAGTTCCACGGACTGCATCTTAAATCGATAACCAGATGAAGTTACATCTTGCATGTCCTCTTTAATAACATTTCTTAGACTTTTTGAATCACAGTCCCCATAAATCCATTCCTAGATCCACTACCCAACGTGTCATTGCATCTAACTATCATTCATTTACCTCTCACCATCTCATTACCTAATATCACTCATATACCAGCCTTACCAACAACACCGTTACCCTATGACATAACCACCCCATAAAACAACAACCTAACCTACGGATCCTAGACCATACCGATATCGGTTATCAGCAACCGGTATCGGTTATTGTGACTCAAAACCAGAAATCAGCCTTTCCCCTACCCATCTCAACGAAGCAATTTAATTGATATTTTACAGTTTTTGGTGTTAATTCATATTAGCGGAACCGACCACCTTCGAAAAAGAAGTTTTATATTTCTGGCCTAAGGCGGTTCCTCATTTATTGTCTAATCAAAATCTTGTGGTCTTGTGTTCTTATTTGCGGTAGTCCTTCCAAGAGAAAAAGGAGTTCTTCGCGAGTCAACTTTGATCTTTCTCTACGTGCGCGCACACCATCTCGACATTCAACAGTATTCCTCCTAGCCCTAACCTTATCTCTGTTTCTAAAATGAGTGAAAGGATAGAAGTAACTCTATTCCCGAAGCCGAAACATTCGAGTGAAACGAAATAATAGAGGGGAACAAAAAAAAATTGCTACAAGATAGAAAAAAACTAATTATATTTTTGGAATGGAGATAGCCTTACAATTTATAGTTGAAACAATGGCTCTTCACATTCCCAAGTGACATTTCAACTTAAAGTGCAATCTCAACAAAGAAATAGAAACTTTAAGTGACTTAAGTCACTTTTTACAAAATTTACTCCTTAACGGAGAAATAGAATGTTAGATAGAGAAATAGAGAGAAGAAGATAGAGAAGATAAATGTTGTGGGATGAATTCTTTCTCTTCCTCCATTGTGGAGATGAATTATAGAAGTAGATATGATCTTCCTCAAGCTGCTTCTATGATTACAACACATCTATTCTTGGACCTAGAAATGATGTTTCACACCTTATCTTTACTGATCATCATTGGTCATGCTTGGGAAGATTTTTTTCAACTCTTCATCTCTATGAGAAATTGTAGGATGAACAAATGAAATCATTTTCATGAAAATTATATCATTTCTTACATATGATAAAATACTCATCTTATGATCACCATGAAGAATGCACTCATATCACACATGACCCAGACTCAGTAACCATGAGCCTTATTGGATTTGATTCTTAAGAATCATCAATGGAAACATTGCAATCCTCTAAATAGAGACGCCTCCTCTTGGTGAGATATAATCAAACACTAAGCTGAATGAAATATGCCTTCTTAAAGAATGCAGAGGTCATGTCATGCCTCTTGAATGGAGATCAATAATATACCACAACCATGGTTCCCATCATGAAAATATTTGAATGATTCAACTAGATGTTTCATGATAAAAAATCCTCTTATGCACTCTGAATCAAGTTTGAAAACAATTTTTCCTTCTTTCATCCCCTTCTTTAGATCATCAAAATCCACATGCTCCACGTTGTTGTCTCTAGTGTCTGGGTTCTCAGACATTAAAACTAAAACGGGCTTGTATCCTAAGTAGTGGAGCTTCATTGTGTGTTTTTATGATCTTATTTGTCTTAGAAAGTGGTGAAAATACTATGGTGTAAGCGAAAGTGGATTCCACAACATTTTTCGAAAAATTCACAATTTTGAGAGGATTTTAGTGTTATAGGAAACTGATTTCATATTTCAAGAAAAATGAGATAAAATCAACTCCAAATTGTATGTGGCTCAGTGTTTTGGAAATAGATTCCAAAGACAAATAAATTCTCTAAATTTTGTCGATTCTCTTGTCAGAAAAAATTGAAATTTCAAAAACAAGTTCTAGGTTTGTGTGGAAGGCTTGCAAATTGGCATTAGTTGAGGGATGGGCAAAATTTCAAGTCATCATTCTGTGAGAAATTATTGTTCAATTTGATTGGTTTTCAATTCGTTAGAATCATATCAACAACAGAAAATTGTGCTCTATTTTTTGAAAGGATTCTCTCCACGAGTTTGAGAAAAATGACAAAAATAAATTTTGCTAGTATATGGGTTTACAAGTGTTTTTAGCATGGAATGCTGATTTTTTCATAATTACAACCATTCTTAGTGTTATATCATTACCAATGTCTCAAAATGACGGGATTACGAGAGAGGAAAGGATGCTCCAAGTTTGGTGATATTCCCTCCAGGGATTTTTCACAATCTCCTTTGCAAAATCAATGTTTTTGGGTAAACTAGGGGTATGATGGATAAAAAAATCATGAATAAATTTTTGATGGAGTAAAACCATGAAACAATTCTTGGGTCACCATAAATGAGTTTTCAAGAGGAATTGGTGGTTAAAATTTGGAGTGATTTCATCTATGGGATCATGAGATATGAGCAAAACACCTCTTGGTCTTCCTAGGGCACATGAAGGGTTTTACAAGCATGGAAGGATGAATAACTAGATTCAAATGTGTTTTAATGGATTCCTTAATGTTTTTTAATGCACTTTTTGGAGATTTTGAGGGAAAACAAGTCCTGGTCATGTTATATGGTGGAGGTGAGGAGAGCATGTGCAATGTTGAAGTGCATGGTGCATGTGTAAATGAACATGGCATCTCCACCAGGTCTAGGTGCACTTTTGGGGTGAAAACCTCAAAATTGCTCCCAACTTGTGCAAAGGGATGTTGAAATTATGCCAAGGGTGCATTGAAGGGGCCCACATTTCATGAAAAATCATGTTTTCCTTTACTTTTGTGTTTTTGCATTAATTTTTGAGTTTTTGTTTTAACATCTCTCCTCCATCATATAAAGGTACACTTATGAGGTGAAATTGCACCCAAGGTGTAATGATACAAGCAAAGTGTGTCATTGCACCAATGTGCACTTTGAAACCTCATTTGTATCATTTTCTTACATGCAGAGACTTTCTTTCACCTCGTAGTGCATTTTGGTGAATTTTGGCCATATAATATATGATTTCACATAGAAACGGGAAAATGAATCTAATGAGCCTACTTGGGAAGTCTGAAAATGATTGATTCAACATTTTTTTATCGTACCTCTATTTTTCTTAGGGTGGTATGTCAGTGAGCTGTGTTGTAAGAAGAGTTTTTAACAAACGTGAACCGAACCAACTTATGAATCATAAAGAGGTGAATTTTATGTTACTTAAAATTTTGTTAGCCTCCTAAATCCACCCAGGTTTACGAAACCTTCGATGTAAAATCTATGTGTAGAAATCCCACCTTGCGCCCAGTGTTATAAATGTTTCCACTTTCTATATTCCCAAAACTCCTCCTTACTTATTTCATCTTGTATTATGCTCCAAAATCTTTCCAATTATTAGGATATGATCTCCAAACACCATACGGGTTTCCGAAACCTTTTACCAAAGTTAAATCTTCAATGGAGCATGTGCAATCCAAGGTGCATATACTTTTCCTATTTTGTTACAAATTATTTACATAATTATAGTGATTATATACATGTTAATCATGGTTACTTTTTATGGTGATCTCATAAAATATCCTAATGACATTAAACATAATGATACTTATTCTCCCATGACTATACCTATTTCTAATACATCAACGGGTCTATATCTTTGGGGTAACTCATATCCCCCTTCATAATGTTGTAATACATAATTACCTTGTGCATACTATTGTGCACGTGCTTGATTCCAAATCTAATGCATTACAAAATGTCAAAATGTTACCATAATTTCCTCGATATTTATTTTACTATCAATTATGCACTTGTATATTTTATGTTTGATATATATCATATACATAACACTTCTCATGCTCATATCACATATGCTACTTAATTTTGAATTGGTATATTTCTATGGGTCTCAATGATTCTATATCACTTTTATTATCTTGGTGGGTAGCCTTTTGTATCTCCCTCTTTATGAGGTTGATACAAATAGCCATCCTAGTAATTAGTCTATTACACATTGCTTGCAACATTGGCTTTATCTTACTCATATAACACTACTTATTCCAAATTTGGTTAATCCTTTTGTCTATATAGGGTTATCCTCACACTCTAATTCATTGATCATTCAATTCACATTCTTATTCTCCTAGGAATTTAAATCATCTTTTACATCTATTTCTTTACATTCTTCTTCTTTCCTAGTTCTTCTTTAACGCATACTATGGATTTTACACTGAGATCATACATGAGCATCATTTGTATCCTTTATTACTTGAGGGGATTGCATTCCCTTAGCTTACATCTGACATGCCTCTTCATGAGGCCCTTATCGATCACTCTTGTGTTATCCCCACTTCATGTACATAGTTATTTTCAAAACACTATAAAAATATTCAAATAATCAATTAATACAAAATTATTTTAAATATGAGTAAAAATGCGAATCAAGACATGTTCTAGTTTTATTGGCTATCATGTATTCTTGTATACTGATGTTTATCAAATTTATTTGATACATAGAATATATATTCTTTATACACGTGTTTATAAGGTATCTTGAGCTTGATGCAGGACACTCATAGATAATTACATGATGATTGGAGTCATCTTGGTTCCTTCCATTATTCTCATGGAATAAAATCCTTATATGATACAAGCTATTATGTTTCATTATATGTTACATTACACCTTACTCATCGAGACTTGATAGTGTACATGTTGAGTGCATGAAATATATCTCAAGTATGAAAATGCACAAGGATTGGGTGTGCTCAAACAAGGAACATAGGAAGACATGGAAGTGTGACAAAATAGGGCACATGCCGAAACAATTTGAATTCAAGACTTAGTCACTTTTGCGGGTCAAGGTTATTTTTTAAGTTGGAGTGTGGAGCACGCAGGTATGGAGACTTGCGGTTTACACAAGGCTATTTTGGGACTAACGGCAGTTTGAGAACCATGCAAATTTTTGGTCTAATAATAGGATCGATTCTTAGAGTTAACTATAGAAGATCTATTATTAGCACTGCATGCTTTGTACTCCTTTGTAATGTGCATGGCTATTAATAGCATGTAGCCTATTTTGGAAGGTGCATGGGCGGTGTCGTCATCCTCCCAAAAATATGTGTATTTCTGCCTCATTTTTCAAAAAATTTGGTAAGATGCCTTATCCATGTCCTTGTGAAGGTCTATGAGAGAAGAAATGATTTCTAGTAGTTAGTCGTTTCCTAAAAAAATTGAGTTTTGGGACTTTTTCTATGTTTTGTGGGAATTTTGGGTTTTAGTGTTCCTTATGTCCCATGTTCCATTGGGCTCTCAATTCACCAACTCTCTACCTTCCCCACATCCTTGTGGTCACTATGCAACCCTCAAATTCACTAAGTCCTTCTTGCACTATGGGTATTTCGGTTTCTGAGAGAACTCATGTCCTAATGTCCCCAGGGTCAAACGTGAATTTTTTTTTCAACTTACCTGATTTTAGTATATTGAGGACATTTCGGCTTTCCACGTCACACATGTCCCTAGTACTACTCCGGCCTTCATTTCCCCCTTGCGAACCTATTTTTCCACACTCTATTTACACTTGAGATATTTTAGCTTTTCACGTCCCAAGTTTCCTAGCATCACACGGATCGGTTATGCACAAATATTCCATCATATCCACATTCCATAGTCTCAAGTTTGTGTTTTGTGACCAATCTCATATGTTCTCCATAGTACATTAATTTTTGCATTCAATTTCCCCCCACCTACTCAAAATGGAATGTGTGTATAAATACCTAGGGTAATTGGTTATTTTACTGATTTCTACAATTTTCTACCATTTTACTTCGAGTTCACCTCTCCATTGTTTGTAGCCATGGAAAATCCTTTTCTATTATTTTTCAAAATTTTCAAGTACAACGTGTTCTCGTAGAGATTGCATATCATTGAGAGAAAAGTTTAGAGGATCGAGAATTAAATTGCGGGGATCTTTCTTCCCACTTGCCACATGAGCATGTTCATGAGTATATTTTCCTCGACCAAGTTGTTCAAAATTCACATTCACTATAAAGGTCCATTATAAAGGGCATGAACATCTCTCTTCATTGGAAATATTCATACCTTAGAATGGAGATAGTGATGCTCAACACTTTTTCGAACTTGGTCATTTGGTCTTTTTTAGGTTGGGCACAGTTTTTATTCGTGTTACATCAACCAAAACTGTGCCCTTCTTTTCCTTTGGCACATCCTTTGGAGTGTCGACACTCCCAATGTTGCACCTTCCAATGTTGCACTTTCCCATAATGCCAAGTGCGCATGCGTCGGCTTGTCAACATTCAAAATGTTGCCCCTTTATGGTGTGCTAAAGTGCTTTGAAAAAAATGTTGTGAATCCCAAATCCATTGCCTAGGGCGCAAATATTTTCATGTTGGCGTCTATCTGGGTGTGCCTTAGAAAAATTTGGTGGCACATTTATTGCACCTTTTCTATATATAGGTGCATCCGACCTATCATTTTCACGATTGAAAAAATGTGAAAAAGTTATTCTTCTACACTTGTCAGCCTCTGTCAGCCCCGTGTGTTGCTTTTCGTCACATTCGTGGACCCCACATCGTTTCCTCTATCTTATATATTCTGGTAAGTGGCCTTTGCTCTTCTTATGGATTTGTTGTGGTATCTTTGTTGTTTTGGAGGTTGGTATTATTAAAAACAAAAAATGAACCTAAGAAGATAATACAACTCCAGCCCATTTTGCAAATCAACCCACCTTCACCGGTTTTACTCTCCTTCCCGGATCTGCTAACTTTGGAAGGCCTTGTCTCAAAATGGATCCCTGTCCCTTTTTCCTCTGTTTCCTCCTTTGTCAAAATCTTAGTTAAGAAAGGCTAAAAACCACAAACCTACAAAAGAGTAAAAATTCTAAAGTTGTTGGCAATCAAACCCACTTTTTTCTTTGGCGCAAACTTCATTGTTGTTACACTAAACACAGTCATGCCAAAGGGCACACTTGTCCCCACATGCAACATTGGCCTTTCCACCTTACAAAATTCCTAAAACCATAACACGGCACAAGTGCAACTACAGCTACACCACATTTGAATGTTGTGCAAGCCCTACCTTCTGCGCACGAAAGCCAAATCTTGGCACAACTTACCTTAATGATGCACCCTTTGAACTGCACCCTTGGCACATCATAATGCTTTGCAACATGTACCACATCTGCGCTAAAGGTGCACCCTGAGACCTTGCTACACCAAAAATATATCTGCGCCCAGTTAAAACCCTTCATATGGCGCAAGCGCACATCTATGACACCAACATCTAAATGTTGTGTGTAGTCTTTCCGCGCCCTGCGCCCCTTTTGGCGTTGTTTTCTTCCATGCAACACTCTCCCAAAGTGCGCCTTGCTTTTTGACCTACTGACCTACGGTAAATTGCACCTTACGCCCGCAGGATTCTAAATTGATAACTTTTCATTACATAGATTTGATGGATGATTTAACAACTAACATGGCTCTTCTGCGATGGACTTCCCTAATTCTTCTTGCAGATCAGCAGCTGAACTCAGATACACACATGTCTTCATCGAGTAAGAAGCCAACTAAGTCAAAGGGTAAAGCTAGACTAACAGAGGAAGAAATGAAGTATAAATACCAAAGGGTCAGGATGCTGAATCCCTTGCGAGTGTGACTGGACATCGAGAGATTCAGAACTTGGTCACATCGACATGGAGGACTTTTGGGCGGAACCAAGAAAGGTCACGGGTAGCCCATGGATGGACAAATTGGTCGGCGATGGTCTGCATTTTCCACTAGGGAATTCCCATGAGTGCGATTAACAATGAGTTCATGATCTTTGGTGGGCCATTGTTATAATAAAGACATGAGATGTGTCGAAAATGAGAAGGGTGAGGTAATAATCAACCTCCTCACTGCCAAACATTTTGAGATTATGTTGGGTATCCCCACCACCATTTTGTGGCAATAAGCGAAAGAAGATTGCATAAAGGCATGGAATGAAAAATGAAGACAAATGCATGTAGTTGATGAATGAGGTATACCTAAAAACAAAGAAGGTGGTGAGCGGTGGCCTGAAGTCATTCATCGCAGCGTGACTTCTCGGAAAGAGTTGAGTGACACCATCACTTTCTGAAGTAGGGTGTTTGGGCTTCTGATGCCCATTATTTTCACAAGTGGATGCTCAGATACTTAGAAACAATGAGCAAAAATGTCTGATCAACGTTTTGAATGGGTGGAGATTATCGCAGCACCATCTCTCGGCGGCTTCAACAACTCTCAACAATGCGGGAAATTCTACATGAACTCCTATGTGGTATATGTTGTTGCCTCTGAAAGAGACTACCCAACATCAATCGATGATGTGGGGTATGGCCCCAGTTAGAATATATGAATATTATCCAGAGTTGAGACTGGAAAATAGTATTACACAATTCAGCAAAATCAATGATGCCTTCTTCTACGGCATCATCTACCTGTTGAGGCCTAATATGACTCACGGTTGGATGACCAAGAGCGTGGTAACTACCACGAGAGAAGTGGGGAGTTTATTTACGCAATTCCCCACTTTCACCTATCTCGAGCCACCAAATTCTTGGGGAGCCCACCAAGTTACTAAGGTATGCGGGACCCAAGTTGATCCTATTGGAGCTGTCTAGACAACTTATCACATACCACGAGAAAGTTTGAAAAGAAATAAGGGTGGAACTCCATTCCCCCTCACGGTGGCGGTACACTACACTTCTCATAGCAAAGCCCAGAAATGTTTGCGGAGCTTGAATTGCTTAACTTGAAACACAATTTCCCGGCAAGGCCAACCTTTGATCCTCGTGATTACCTTCCAGGGCGAAAAGCTTGATCCAATTCACATCCCATAGATCGAAGATATCTACATCGATCTGTATCATGAAACCAAGCTCAGACGAAAGGATCACTCTTGCACAGCCTGGCAGAGATCATCCAATATGGTGTGGCCATCATCCCGAAAGGTTTCCAAGTGATTGATCAAGAAGTTGATCAAGTCTATCTAGACACGGATGGGGACAATTGGCCATTTGCCGAGATTGATAGAACAAGGCACTCAGACTATTGAGGAAAGAGTCAAAGGCACTCTGCAGCGCATGAGCATTGGTGTAGGAAAAATGGTCTCATCTACCTTGGGGTGGACTTCACCACGTCTCCCTTGGGTAATGCACCTGCCAAGCCAAGCACTTGCCAAAGGGAAAGGGAAAGATAAAGAGGAGAAACAAGCAACTTGCTCAGGAGGAAACTCCCGAGAGTCCTCCTTCCACTGAGGAATAGGTAGTAAGCCTGGATCTCCCTAGAAGAAGAAGAAGCGGTAACTGTTCCAACGGGCACATCCACTCAGGATGTTGCCACTACTGTATAACTACTGAAGTTCCCACCATCCCATCTCCCTCCTCCTTCCCCCTCATGTCACTCAACCAACCACTCCTTTGGTTGTGTCTTCTCCCCATCTTCTCTTTGTTCCCCTTCCTCTTCCTCCATCTTCTCTTCCCTCGTGGATCTGTCCCCCAGCATTTCTTCTCTCATCTCTCAGATCCCTTCCACCCCCATGGTTTCCTCTCCTACGGTGACTCCTACCCCCGTGAGCACTATGTTGGCTTCTCTCTCGATGCCACCACCAAGTGTCTCGACACATTTCCCGTGTCCACTTTAGCTGCTCCTTCTTCCACCCATGTTCCCTCCTCTTCCCCTGGTCCCACTCCCTTAAGTCCAGAATGGATCTCCAAACACCTGAGCCAACACAAGAGGAAAGTCCCCATTGCACCTATGGACTTCTCTGTTATTCCAACTAAAGGAGCTAAGAAGCAAAAGGCTATAACCCGCTTCTCTCAAAGTGCTTCAGGTGAAAGAGTTATGGAGATCGCATACCCTGATCCCACAAAGGAGAAAAAATCTCTCTCTATATTTTATAGTGACTCGAGTCACAATGGGAACATCCTCGAAAATCCTACAGGAGAGGCCTTATCATGCGTGGATGCCCTTTGCAAAAATATTTTAGGAAGCGAAAGAAGAGAAGAGGATATTGAAAGAATAGAACAAACATCTTCTCCAAGCCTGCAAAATGGGCGGTGCACCTCCTTATAGCCACCATTGAAACTCCTAAAGCCCTTAGTCAGGAGAAGATAAATGAGTACGCCAAGATTGGCGAGCAAGGTATGGCAGTGTCCTGGAGAGACCAAATCCTCAAAGATAGTGAGGAAGTGATCACAAAGTTCACAGAGCTTTATCACAATATAGATCAAGCTAACAATGAACTCCAGGCAATAGCAGGGCCTATCTCGAAGAGTTGGACCATGCCAGGTTGCAACATGAGACATTCCAAAAGATGCTCGACTGCCCGGTTGATGACTTGGTGAAATTCGGCATTTTTGATCACCCGTGAGCACCCAACAAAGTCCTTGCTGCTTTGGATTATCGGGTTGATCAAATGGAGTTTGTCTTGGAGAAAATAGACAAAATCAAGGAAGAAGCCCTGGAGGCCATGCATCAAATGGAACAAATCATCTTGAGGATGTCTTCGGGTTACTCGGTGTGGATTACACCTGAGGAAGGCAGATGATACAATTCGGCTCTTTAAGGAGATCGTGTCGCGAGGTTTGGGTCGAGGCCACTTTTGATACGAATCTATCAAACCTTCTAGGCCTTCCCATGACTTTGTTGGATACCTGATGGAGGTAGGTAATGAATACTTCAAACTCCCGAAAGACTCAGGGATGAATGGGAGACTTGCGAAGTCATCGGGATCACACCAAGGGTCTCGCTTAGGATCAACTTCAAATGATGATTAACAGTTCATGGAGTATCGAGCTCAATTTCACATTTCCTCTCTGGCGAGCGAAACAGATACTCCTTTCCAGCCATGGGATGACGACGAATAGGCTCCCTCCTCCTGGGATTTATCCCATTTTTGTAAAATATTTAAAAGAATGTTGGCACAAATGATGACATCATCCATGTTGCACCATGGGATGTTGTCATCCACCAAATTGCCCCAAAGTCAACAGTTGACTTTTAGATATTTTGTAAATAGTTGTTGGTTCCTTTTTGCCTTCTTTCTCCTTCTCCTTCTATATATACTTGGATACTTGTTGTATTCAAGGTGGTGGACATTTTTTAGATGAAAAATAGAAGTGAGAAGAAAAGGCTTTGTACTTTTTGTAACAGAAAATATTAATACAAAAATTAAGACTTTGTGCTCAATGGATGTGTTATGTGCATTAGATCTTTCTTAAGTTAGATCTGTGTTACTTTTTTATTAGATCTATCTCTACTTTTTGTCATTTGCTCATCAGTATTGCTTTGTTCATTTATGCAAGTAGGTTTGGCTCTATTTACTACCAGCCCAAAACATAAACCCTCTGACCTTTCTGCTTTGGAATTCATTTCTTTTCTCCCTTTGGATCTATCCTATCTCCTTCCTCCCTTCATTCCTTTCTATTCACAATCGGAAATACCCCTACTGGGATGAGATCCCAAACCCCTGAAGGTAGAATATTGTAGGACTTGCATAGATTCCTACTAGGTAGAATAGCAATAAACCAGTTTCACTTTGTTGTCTCAAAGAGGGCTATGCCTGCACTGCTGTTGGCTCGTCTATCCATAGATCTACCCTCTCGATAGATTTTGGACCAACAGTTTTTGGTGACTCTATTGGGGAAAGAACCAGATCTATGTGAGTGTTGTGTCAGTTAAAAGACACTAACAATTTTTTAAAAAGTTGCTAAGGTAACTAAGAAAATAGATAAAACTATAAAAATCACTACTAGTTTGCAAATCTTAACTCTTTGCTTAAAATCCAAAATTTTTGCAAAAGTGATCCAAACTGAAAATTTTCTTCAGAGATCCATAGATCTGGACCAGTTAGAGATCTTTAGTTCACTGAGTTTTTATAAAAACCCATATATTTCCATAGATCTGAGATTCTGATAGTTTTACAAATAATTTCAAACCCTTACAAAAAGTCAAATCTAAGATCCAAAATCAACTTACTAAGTTGACCATCATTTTATCCTCATTAATCTTTGTCATTAAACCACAATCGGTTTTCAAAAGAGGGATAAAATTAAATATTTAGAAAAGTACATGCTGCTGATTTTTGTCAGAAAAATCAGAAAATCAACAAGTACAAACAAAAAGAGTTTTTATAAATCTGCTCTAAAATCACTGTAGATCTGAAAAGATACACTGGCGGGTGAGCCATTTACCCATAGCAGGAGAGCTCATGGAGAAGTTGATCCTATTTTTGATCTACTTCAAAGGCACAACTTCAGTATTACACCAACACACTTCTCATTGCTAAGTTCAGTTGATCGGTCAGCCAGAAGTGCCTCGCCTCCACGAAAGAACCGGTTTTCACAAGGAGCCTCCACATCCCTTTGCAGTGCTCTGTTACTCAGTGGAACCACACTTCCGGCTCGTCCTCTTTCCATATTTTTCAAATGGTAGTACCATGGGGAAACACTATGGGCCCTCTTGCGTTACCACATCCTATTCACGCACTCCCTCATGGAAACCACAAGAATTTCCCAAGATTTGATGGGAGTGGAAACCAAAGCACAGATTCACATATATCTGCATTCATTATGTCATGCAGCATCCTAGATGTGACCCATGAAGATGTGTTAGTATGCCTCTTTCTAGAGACCTTGCAAGGACCCGCAGCAGAGTGGTTCCAACATTTGCGGCGGATCTATCACCAGTTGGGCCACATTACGAACTACATTTGAAGACAGGTATAAGCCTTCAGAGGACGCATTTGCATTACTATCAAAGATCACTCACTTGAAGAAGGAAGTCAATGAAACCATGTGTGATTTTATCGCTCGTTTCAATTCACTAATTAACCATGTGCCTGCCATCCATCTTGCCAACACCAAAAAAATCAAAGTGTTTCTTTGTGAATGCCATGAGCTCAAGAGTAAGTTTCTTACTCTTACAAGAACAAATCACCACCCTAGTCCTCACTCAAGCTACAGCCATTCGGATAGAAGATAACCTGCTTATATCTAGTGAGTTAAAATGAGAGTCGTCCAAGCCTAAAGCTTTGACTCCTTCTCAAGCCACTTCGTCAGATCTGAGCATTCCAGAAGATGGCAAATGACTTGCTCGCATTAAAGAAGTAATTAGCTCAAGCTTCTCCTAACACTCCATACCAGGATATCCCACGGAGAAATTTCACTCCCAACAACACCCCACAAGGGTCACGTTTTCCTCTGACTTGCTCCATGGTTGGCACTTGAGGCTCCTCCAGTCAATGCCCTAGTCGAGATCGAAGAAGAGGAGAAAATTATGAAGAACCTTCATCATGAGGTGAAGATGATCAAGATGTCGGTGAACCATTGGTGACTCTACTGATCGGGTATATGGAATTTGAAGATGAGAATCGATGAAGAAGAGGGTACCCAAGGGTATGCAAGTGGACAATCATATGTTTTTTCACCCACTCCCAAGGAAAAGAAGCGAGAAGTTGCTTTGCCGGGATACAAAAGAAGAAGACTGTGTCGAAACACATCTCCAACCATTGCTAAAAGAGGTAATCCTCTTCTGCTCAACCTCTATTAAGTCTTTTATGAAAAAATCTTTTCCTCCCATCTCTCCTCCAAATCAGCCTTCTTCTATTTCCATAAAGACCAGTAACCCTACCCTACCATCGCAAAATGAAGGACTCATTCCTTCATCAACGCAACCCTTGGCCGCATTCGACATAATCGATCATGCTAAAAAGACCAAGATTCAAATGTTTGAAGCTGAATATCTTGATCTAACCACTAAAGCGGCTTGTAAGATTGACCAGAGTATATCCAAAGCCAAGCTTTCCGTACCCTCTCATGTCTCCCAAAAGGAATCCTTTCCACTCCTCTTGCATCTCACATAAATGTTACCTCGACTTCCGCATCAGGAAAAATTGAGCCTTTTTATCTCTCCCTCCTAATCAATGGTCACAAGCTAAGCAATTGCATAATTGATTAGGGCTTTCGATAATGTCATGCCGGTAAAGGTCACCCATGCTTTGGGCCTCACTCTTACCAAGCCTTTCGGCAGATGTTACTCCATGGAAACCAAACAGGTTCCATTGATTGGTCAGATCAAAGATGCACAATTCACGTTTGCATTTCCCGGAGAAAAGAGTGAAGATGACCATTCTCGTTGCTTTGATATCCCAGTGGCATATGAATTCTACTAGGAAGAAGCTTTTGTAGAGGTTGGTGGAGAGATTCATATGGACTGGTCCAAATCCAGAATCCCCATCAAGGGTGTAATGCAGACTTTGGAGCTGAATCACAAAAGAAGTACTTGGTCACCAATTTTGACGACCCCAAAGCCCAAATTCTTTTTGAATCATCGGGATGGGAAACTACTTCTTATCCACTTGAGTCGATAAAATGGAGCGTTCTCATCCAGGGAGGAGGACCTTAACAAGATATGGACACTGCTGCGGTTTGATGGCGTTGTGTAACTAGCGGATGTGGTGTTTGAGTTGTCTTAATATCTCTGAAGAGGAGATTTTTCTCTCTTTTCAAGTTGCAGTTTTCAATACAAATAATATCTTTGCTGAATATGAATCTTTCTACTTGGCATGCAAGTTGCAAAAAAGAAAGGGAATTAAGAACCTAAAAGTACAGGGCGATGTTGAGCTGATCATTAATCAAGTGAAAATAATATACCAAGTAAAGAATGAAAGGCTCAGACACTACCACAACATAGTATGGGACAACATTGAGGAATTTGATGCTTTCTCAATAAAAGCCATTCCAAGAGCTCGAAATGACAGCAGGCGATTCATTGGCCATCTCAGCATCTCTTATGCTCCCTCACCCAGGGTTGAAAATAACACATATACCATTGAGGTAGTCTTCCACCCAAGCGTGCCAGACAATTCTCAACACTGGCAGGTATTTAACAATGACAATCAGCTTATTGCCTTTCTAGAGAAAGTAGAAAATTTCAATGAGCTTCATTTTGAAGGATCTACTTCTACATGTCGTGAATCTATCACTGGTCAAGCAAAACAAATCAAAAGAAGGTGATGGCATATGTCAGCTCAAGGGAAATAAAATTCCAAAGGGTTTAGTCTCTCTGGAATGTTTGTTTGACAAACATGATCATTTTGTCAAGAAGAAGTGACAAGATGACCCTAACTCCTCTCCAGAGACCGAATCGGTCAACTTGGGTTCCTTGTAGAACATCCACAATTTGTGAACATCGGAAGTGTTGTACACCCAGGAAAAGTGGAAGTTTGTCAAATTGCTTTGAAGAAATATATGGACGTATTGGCATGGTCTTATGCTGATCTAAAGTCATTCAAGCCTAAGGACGTTCAACATGACATCCCATTAAAGGATGATGTCAAACCCTTTCAGAAATCAGAGGCACTACAATCCTAAGATCTCAGGTACCATCCAGGAAAAAATACGAAAGATGTTGGATGTGAGGATTATTTTCCTATCCATCACGAGTACAGGTCATGAACATCATCGTACCGGTGAAAAGAAGAATGGTGAGATACGCATATGCGTAGATTTTCACAATCTGAATCAGGCATCCTTGAAGGACAACTACCCGCTACCCATAATGGATCAAGTTCTGCAGGTAGTAACCGGTTCAGAGATGTTGTCCATGCTTGATGGTTTTGGGCTATAATCAGATTGAGGTCTCACCTGAAGACCAATTCAAAACAACATTCACTACTCCCTGGGGCACATTCACCTACAACAGGATGCCTTTTGGTTTGACCAACGCTGGTGCCACCTTTTAGCGAGAATGGACTTCATTCAAAGGTATGATGGGAAAGGTCATCGTAGTTTATTTAGATGACTTAATTGTGTTCTCTAAAAAGTGAAGTGATCATTGTGATCATTTGGAGCAAGTATTGATTAGATGCCGAGAACACGGGATCTCCCTAAATCCAAAAAAGTCTATTTTTGGGGTCACTGAAGGAAAGTTGTTGGGACACGTTGTCAGTAAGGAAGGAACAAAGATAGATGTCGAAAGGGTTAAGGCTATTTAGAGCCTTACCTTACCCACAAGCAAGACCGGTGTTCACTCCTTCTTTGGAAAAGTGAATTTTCTCAGACGCTTTGTTCCCGACTTCATTTGAAAAGACTCATCACATATCAAATATGATGAAAGGGTCACAAACTTTCCATTGGAGTGAAGAAGGAAAGGCGTCATTCGAGGATATAAAAGCCTCCATCACCCATGCACCCATCTGGTATGTCCCGACTTCTCCAAGAGATTTTATCATGTACAGTTATGCATCAGCATACTTGTATCACCATCTTAATGCAAAAGAACTTTGAAGATGTTGAATCTCCAATCACGTTCATGAGCTCTCCTCTCAAGCCTCATGAATTGAAGATGTCTCAGTTAGAAAAACACGCCTTCACCATTGTCAAAGCAGTCAAGAACTTCTGGTACTACATCCTAAACTCTCATACGGTAGTGTTGGTTCCTACATGGCAGTCAAGTCTATCCTAACTCAACAGGAGTTAGGAAGCTTACGAGGGAATTGGATCGCAAAGGTCCAAGAGTATGATCTAGACATAAAACCAACCAAGCTAGTAAGAGGCAAAGGCCTATGTCAGCTTATGGCTGAAAACAAAGATTCAGAGATCCCCAAAGAGAAAGATGATTGCATCGACGGAGCATAGGATAAATTGAAGCCGATTCTCTGCCTATGGTTCTATTTGTTGCGACCAGCGACGAGTGGTATTCGATATCACTTTCTTTCTCACTTACGGTGAGTGTCCAGCTCATCTAACTTCAAAGGAGAAGTAGATATAAAGCTCAGGGCAGCCAGATATGTCATATGGGATGACGGTTTATACAAAACGGTATTGATGGCATCTTCTTGCGATGCGTTGACAAACCGCATAGCAGATCAAATTGCTTGAAAGTTTTCATGACTCGGCTGCGGTGGTCACTTCTCCTCATCATGATAGCACATAAGATCATTCGGGCCAGGTACTACTGGCCAACACTATTTCAGGATACAACCACCTGGGTAGCAAAATGTGAGCTCTGCCAACAGTTTGTTGGCAAACCAAAATTGGCTACTTTTCCCCTCAGGCCCATCATTATTGATGAACCATTCAGCAATGGGGAATTGACTTTATTGGAGCACTACATCCCCAATCAAGTGCGAACATAGTTATGTCCTAACAGCAATAGATTACTTCACCAAATGGGTGGAGGCCATACCTATTAAGAATGCCACCTCTGAAGTTGTTTGCAACTTCATCAAAGAAAATATCATTGTGAGATTTGGCATCCCACACAAGATCGTTGTTGATAATGCTTCCAACTTCTCCTCATGGGAAGTTATCGGTTTTTTCTATGAATACGGGATAACCTTGGCCCATGCCTCGATTATTACCCCCAGGAAATGGTCAAGCAAAATCTAGTAATAAGAACCTAGTGACCATCATACGGAAGCTAGTCGATGAGAATCAGTGGTTCTGGCACAAGTCATTGTATGATGCTTTGTGGGCAGACCATATTACTCCCAAAGAGGTCTCTCGGTATGTCACCTTTTCAAGTATTATATGGAATCGATTTGAGCTCCCCATTTCCATGGAACTTCTGCTCTGCGCTTGGCACGAGCGATTGAAGATGAGACTTTCTAGAATTCTCTTGAAAAGAGGATCATGTATCTAATAGAGCTTGAAGAAAAGAGAGTAAGAGTGGTTGACAGGATCACCAACATCAGAATCAAGTCAAGAGACTGTTCGATAAAAAGGCTAAGTAGAGGATTTCCAGGTGGGAGATCTCGTCCTTTTATGGGACAAGCGAAGAGAGCCAAAGGGCATGCATGGAAAATTTGACTCTCTTTGGAGAGGGCCTTTCAAGATCAAAAATCTCAATGGAGAGAATAGCTTCTATCTCTCGTATCTAGATGGAATTGAGCTCCACTTCCCTATAGTGGGCAACATCTCAAAATATTTAGGAAGTAGAGCTTGCTCTCTTCTTTGTATAGTTTTCTTTAGTTGTGTGTTTGTTTTTGTCGTGTGTTTTCTTTTGTTAGTTGTGTGTTTTCCTTTTTCATCACCCTTGTTTTTGACTCTGTAACCCAATGGATAGGCACATGTAGATCTGGGATTCTCTACCCTTAAGCTTCACTCAAAGATAGTCCCCAGAAAGAGCCAGTTGTTATCCTGTAAAATTGACAAGGGTAATTTTGCAGGTAACCATACCAAATTTCCATTCTGGTTCCCGTTGAGGTCCCTTAGCGTTCGGAATGGCATAAAATCCCTTTCTAGAAAATCTAGTTTTTTGAACTTGATCATTTGCATCTTTTTGGGTTGGGCGTAGTTTTTATTCACATTACATCAACCAAAACTGTGCCCCTCCTTTTCCTTTGGCGCATCCTTTGGAGTGTCGACACTTCCAAATGTTGCGCCTTCCAATGTTGCACCTTTCAAGATTGCACCAAGGCGCATGCGCCAGCTTGTCAACATTCAAAATGTTGTGCCCCTTAATGGTGTGCCAAAGCGCTGAAAAGGTAATGTTGACAATCCCAAATCCATGCCTAGGGCGCAAATATTTTCATGTTGACATCTATCTGGTGCGCCTTAGAAAAAGTTGGTGGCGCATTTATTGCACCTTTTGCTATATATAGGCGCATCCGACCTGTCATTTTCACGATTGAAAAAACATGTGAAAAAGTTATTCTTCTGCACTTGTCAGCACTCCTGTCAGCCCCGTGTGTTGCTTTTCATCATTCGTGGACCCCACATCATTTCCTCTATCTTATATATTCTTGGTAAGTGGCCCTTGCTCTTCTTGTGGATTTGTTGTGGTATCTTTTTTGTTTTTGGAGGTTGATGTTGTTAAAAACAAAAAATGAACCTAAGAAGATAATGCAACTCCAACCCATTTTGCAATCAACCCACCTTGACTTGTTTTACTCTCCTTCCAGATCTACTAACCTAGAAGGCCTTGTCTCAAAATGGATCCTTGTCCCTCTTTCCTCTATTTCCCTCATTGTCAAAATCTTAGTTAAGAGAGGCCAAAAACCACAAACCTTCCCAAAAGAGTAAAAATTCTAAAGTTGTTGCAATAAAACCCACTATTTTCTTTGGCACAAACTTCATTATTGTTACACTAAACACATTCACGCCAAAAGGTGCACTTGTCCCCACATGCAACATTGGCCTTTCCCGCGCCTTACAAAATTCCTTAAGCACTAACACACAAGTGAAGCGCAACTACAGCTACACCAACATTTGAATGTTGTGTAAGCCCTTCCCACGCCGCGCAAAACTAAATACTTGGCGCAACTTACCTTAATGATGCACCCTTTGAACCTGCACCCTTGGCACATCATAATGCTTTGCAACATGTACCACATCTGCACTAAAGGCACACCACGAGACCTCTTGCTACACCAAATGATCTGTGCCCGATTTAAACCCTTCATATGGCACAAGCACACATCTATGACACCAACATCTGAATGTTGTGTGTAGTCTTTCCACACCTTGCGCCCCTTTTGGCATTGTTTTCTTCCATGCAACACTCTCCCAAAGTGTGCCTTGCTTTTCTAACCTATGCCTGTAGTAGAATAATTATGCACTTGTGCCCCGAGAGCTTCTAAATTCATAACTTTTCATTCCGTAAGCTTTGATGGATGATTTAACAGCTAACATGGCTCTTCTGGATGGACTTCCTAATTCTTCTTGTAGATCAACGGTGAACTCGAGATCCACACATGTCTTCATCGAGTAAGAAGCCAACTAAGTCTAAGGGTAAAGCCAGGACTAACGAGAAGAAGAAATGAAGTATAAATACCAAAGGTCGGGATGCAGAATCCCTTGCAGAATGTGACACGGACATCGAGAGATTCATAACTTCGGTCATATTGACATGGAGGACTTCTGGGCCAGAACCAAGAAGGTCACAGGTAGTCCATGGATGGACAAATTGGTCGGCAGTGGTCTACATTTTTCCACAGGAATTCCCGTGAGCGCAGTTAACAACGAGTTTATGGTGCTAGTGGGCCGTTGCTATAATAAAGACATGAGATGTGTCGAAAATGAGAAGGGCAAGGTAATAATCAACCTCACTTCTCGGCATTTCGAGATTATGTTGAGTATCCCCCACCAACGGAATTTTGTGGCAATAAGCCAAGAAGAGTGCATAAAGGCATGGAATGAAAATGAAGACAAATGCATGCAGTTAATGAATGAGGTATACCTAAAAAACAAGAAGGTGGTGAGCAGGTGGCCACAAGTCATTCATCGCAGTGACTTCTCAAAAGAGCTGAGTGACACCATCACTTTCCTGAGTAGGGTGTTTGGGCTTCCTGATGCCCATTATTTTCACAAGTGGATGCTCAAATACTTAGAAACAATGAGCAAAAATGTCCTGATCAACGTTTTGAATGGGTGGAGATTATCAGCAACACCATCTCCGAGCAGCTTCAACAACTCTCAATGAATGGGAAGTTCTACATGAACTCCTACGTGGTATACATGCTGCTGCCTCTAAAAGAGACTACCCAGCACTAAATCGATGTGGGGTATGGCCCCATGTTAGAATATATGAATATTATCCAGAGTTAAGATTGGAAAACAATATATAGCACAATTCAACAAAATCAATGATGCCTTCTTCTACGGCGTCATCTGCCTCTTGAGGCCCAATATGACTCATGGTCGGATGACCAAGAGCGTGGTTACTACCACAGAGAAGTGGGGAGTGTTATTTACGTAATTCCCCACTTTCACCTATCTCAGAGCCACCAACTTCTTGGGGAGCCCACCAAGTTACCGAGGTATGCGGGACCCAAGTTGATCCTATTGGAGCTATCTAGACAACTTATCACATACCACGAGAAGTGTTTAAAAAGAAAGAAGGGTGGAACTCCATTCCCCCTCACAGTGGGTAGGTACACCTGCACTTCTCATAGCAAAGCCGAGAAATGTTTGCGGAGCTTGAATTGCTTAACTTAACTTGAAGCATAATTTCCCGAGGCCAACCTTTGATCCTCGTGATTGCCTTCCAGGGAAAGCTCGATCGATTCATGTCCCTCAATCGAAGATATCTACATCGATCGTATCATGAAACCAAGCTCGAATGAAAGGATCACTCCCCTTTGGCCTGCGGAGAGATCATCAATATGGTGTGGCCATCGTCTGAAAGGTTTCCAAGCGACTTGATCAAGAAGTTGATCAGGTCTATCTAGACACGGATGGGGACAATTGGCCATTTTCTGAGATTGATAGAACAAGGTGCCTCAGACTATTGAGGAAAGAGTCAAAGGCACTCTGTAGTGCATAGAGCATTGGTGCAGGAAAAATGGTCTCATCTACCTTGGGGTAGACTTCACCACGTCTCCCTTGGGTAATGCACTGCTAAGCCGAAGCACTTGCCAAAGGGAAAAGGGAAAGATAAAGAGGAGAAACAAGCACTACTCAGGAGGAAACTCCCGAGAGTCCTCCTTCCACCAAAGAATAGGTAGTAAGCTTTGATCTCCCCGAGAAGAAGAAGTGGTAAGTGTTCCAACGGGCACATCCACTCAGGATGTTGCCACTTCTTGTAACTACTGAAGTTCCCACCATCCCATCTCCCGCTCCTCCTTCCCCTCCTCATGTCACTCAACCAACCACTCCTTTGGTTGTGTCTTCTCCCCATCTTCTATTGTTCCCCCTTCCTCTTCCTCCATCTTCTCTTCTCTCGTGGATCTGTCCCCAACATTTCTTCTCTCATCTCTCAGATCCCTTCCACCCCTACGGTTTCCTCTCCTGCAGTGACTCCTACCCCCATGAGCACTATGTTGGCTTCTCTCTCAATGCCACCACCAAGTGTCTCGATGCATTTTCCCATGTCCACTGCAGCTGCTCCTTCTTCCACCCCTGTTCCCTCCTCTTCCCCTGGTCCCACTCCCTTAAGTCCAGAATGGATCTCCAAACACCTGAGCCAACACAGAGGAAAGTCCCCATTGCACCTATGGACTTCTCCGTTATTCCAACTAAAGGAGCTAAGAAGCAAAAGGCTATAACCCACTTCTCTCAAAGTGCTTTAGGTGAAAGAGTTATGGAGATCGCATACCCTGATCCCACAAAGGAGAAAAAGATCTATCTCCTACATATTTTACAGTGACTCAGGTCACAATGGGAACATCCTCAGAAAGCCTGCAAGGAGAGGCCTTATCTGCAGTGGATGCCCTTTGCAAAAAGCTTCAGGAAGCAAAGGAAGAGAAGAGGATATTGAAAGAATAGAACAAACATCTTCTCCAAGCCCTACAAAAATGGGCAGTGCACCTCCTGTAGCTGCCACCGAAACTCCTGAAAGCCCTTAGTCAGGAGAAGATAAATGAGTATGCCAAGATTGGTGAGCAAGGTATGGCAGTGTCTTCCTGGAGAGACCAAATCCTCAAAGATAGTGAGGAAGTGATCACAAAGTTCACAAAGCTTTATCACAATATAGATCAAGCTAACAATGAACTCCAGGCAATAGCGGGCCTATCTCTGAAGAGTTGGACCATGCCAGGTTGCAACATGAGACATTCAAAAGATGCTCACTACCCATCGATGACTTGGTGAAATTCGAATTTTTTTGATCACCCGAGCACCCAACAAAGTCCTTGCTGCTTTGGATTATCGGGTTGATCAAATGGAGTTTGTCTTGGAGAAAATAGACAAAATCAAGGAAGAAGCCCTAGAGGCCATGCATCAAATGGAGAAAATCATCTTGAGGATGTCTTCAGGGTTACTCGGTGTAGATTACACCCTGAGGAAGGCAGATGATACAATTCGGCTCTTTAAGGAAATCGTGTCACAAGGTTTGGGGTTAGAGGCCACTTTTGATACAGAATCTATCAACAACCTTCTAGCCTATTGTGACTTTGTTGGATACCTAATGGAGGTAGGTAATGAATACTTCAAACTCTCGAAAGACTCAGGGATGAACGGGAGACTTGCGAAGTCATCGGGGATCACACCAAGGGTCCCGCTCAGGATCAACTTCAAACGATGATTAGCAAGTTCATGGAGTATCGAGCTCAATTTCACATTTCCTCTCCTGAGCAGAAATAGGATACTCCTTTCCAGCCATGGGATGACGATGAATAGGCTCCTTCCTCTCAGGGATTTATCCCATTTTTGTAAAATATTTAAAAGAATGTTGGCACAAATGATGACATCATCCATGTTGCACCATGGGATGTTGTCATCCACCAAATTGCCCCAAAGTCAATAGTTGACTTTTAGATATTTTGTAAATATTTTGTAAATAGTTGTTGGTCCTTTTTGCCTTCTTTCTCCTTCTCCTTCTATATATACTTGGATACTTGTTGTATTCGGGGGTGGACATTTTTAGATGAAAAATAGAAGTGAGAAGGAAAAGGCTTTGTACTTTTTGTAACAGAAAATATTAATACAAAAATTAAGACTTTGTGCTCAATGGATGTGTTATGTGCATTAGATCTTTCTTAAGTTAGATCTTGATTTTTTGTTAGATTAGATCTATCTCTATATGACTTCTTATTTGATGTACACTATTACATCATATAGGGAGTGGTTGGGGTTTTCTCCTAATGAAGACAAAAAGATGCTCTATTTATGAGTATTGCCCACAATTGACTTTGAAGATTAGTAATCACCATTTTCGAAGGGTGAATGATGCCTTCACCAATCTATATTGTCATGTTGTTAGAGGGCAACACATCTTGAGATTCTCAGAGGAGGCTAAACAATTGATTGATGTCTATGGGAGTTATTATATTCAATTCAAGAAATTTTCTTACATATAATTAGTTGGCATTGAAGGGACACCCCTAAAACTCCCAATTTACTGCAGTGGTAAAATGACTCTAGTAGAAATCTACAAAAAGTTGGATAAAATTAACATAACTTGTAGAGACAAGAAGATTGTAGGCATCCAGTTTCCAATCACATTGGGTAACTACACTTGCAGGACTACTTTGATGCACAAAATATTGACAGACAATTTCTCCCCTCACACTTCATTATTTCAAGCCAAGGACTTGCTTTGACATCAAGGGCTTTATTGCTAATAATTTTAGAATGGGTTTTCATCATCTTGTTGATAATGAAGATTATTGGGCTGATTGTTTCTGATGATTATGAATCCAAAAGAAGGTATTATGGCAGATTGTCTCTCTAGCAAATCAAGGATTTTGAGGTGTACAAGGTACCGATGGAACTACAAGATGATGATCAGAAGCTATAGTCCCTTAATATGAAAGGTTTAATCAGACATACTCCCATTGAAACCATTGATTGGTTTATTAAGGAAAGGGATGATTTGAAAGAACTCATAAACCCTGTCTTGGTGAGGACCAAACTTTGGTTCGATAGAAAAATGAAAATGTTCAGAGTAGGTAAGTCTAGGTCTTCCTCCCAAGAAGCATCTACTCCTCGAAAATACAATTCCTGTGGTGACCCCTATAGACACATGTACAATCTTCCCCTCTCCACTCGAACCTTCAACCTTGGTATACATGAAGAAAGGGAAAGCTAAGAAGGATGAAAAGATGGAGGAAGTAATTCAAGAAAGTGAGTAGTTGTCTTCCTTAAAGCAATTGGAAGTAGTACCTAAATTGAACTAGTTATAGACCTCTGTAATGATGATAGTGATGAGAAAGGAATAGAAAATATGAGGAAAGTAATCTTGAAGGAGGTAGTATAGAGAAAGAAGAAGGAAGAAGATGATCAACAAAAGGATCATACTTTTAGAGGCGAAAATAATGGTTGTTCTGAGAACCCTCACTAAAGAAATTCCTAAAGGAAGTACCTTTCCTCTCCAAACTGAAATCATCCATGTTGGAAGTATCTATTGTACAAAATTTAAGTGTAATGGGCACACTTGCACTTGGGCCTCTCTTTCCTCTTGCTTCTAGTTCTTTTTTTCTTGGGTAAACATTGGTGAGAGAAGAAAATAAAACCACATCTCATATTGTTGCTCCAAAGTTTGATGTTGTGGAAGATCTTCTAGGTACTACTCCTCCCCCATCCATAAAGAAGGCTAAAATCACATCCAGGTTAGTATCTAATTCTCAAGGAAAAATTTATGGAGATTGCTAAACCCAAGATTGACAAGGATGAAAGAGACATGTTGGTAAGTGATTTAGAATTGACAAGAATTCCCCTTGGAGAATCTACACCTAAAAGTGAAGTGCACAATTTGAAGGAGACAATGTCAAAGGTAATTGAAAGATTGAGAAAGGAAAGAAAACACATGAGAAGTTGGAGGAAAAAACTAAAATTCTTTCAAATTTCATCTGGTCCTTATTAGCAGAAGATAAGGTACTTTATCCAACTCCACTAGCCTCAATTCCACCACCTATTGTTTCTAACTAATGATGAAGTTCAAGCTATCAAAGATATCCATAAGCATGCCACTTATGGGAAGGAAATGGAGGCCTTGGTTGATGATATGATAGTCATAGGATTAAACTTCATTGAGGAAGCATATAAGTCATATGATAAAGTCACTAAGACACAACTGAAGTTTACCACAACACTGGTTTGATAGAGAATTGAAACTGTGGAGTGAATGCATTCAAGATCTTTAATTGATGAGTGACACAAATGTGCAAGTCCTTTTGGCAAAGTAAAGTATTTGATGATGTAAATTTTAATTTGTCTAAATAATTGGTTTTCATCATTGATTATAAAATAAAATTCTTGAGGAATCCATTGGTGAACTTAGGAATATGTTACAAAAAGGAGAGGCTTTTAAAGCCTTGTGTCATATCTACTTTTTAATGATATTCACTTGCCAAATCTTCAAAGAAAATTCAAGGGATAAATTCATAGTCCAAGAAATTAAGTCTCAATTTAGGAAATTTGTTAAAGAAGATTTGTTTAAACAAGATACTATGTCTAAGGATAAGATGAGGGAAATTTGTACACTTCAAGCAGCCATCACTAAGGCCAATAAGGATTTTCTAGAGAATGTAGAATTTGGAAAAAAATGGAGAAGTTCCTGGGCAACTGGACTCATGTGATTGCAAATACAACCATTCCTCGAGGCATGGACATAGCTGAAGCATTGAAGAGATTCAAAAACCAAGTACTTAAGGTGAAGAGTGCCACAAGCACTCCTTCGAGTTTCCCAACTCCTAGTTCTTAGTCTCTTCTTTTAATTAATGTATCTAATTAAGGTGGTTATTTCTTTTCTAAATCATGTAATATGGATGTAAAATAGAATTTGATATTATAATGCTTAATTAGATATTAATCCTTTGATTAAAAGAAGGAAAACTAAAAGAAACTTTTGTAACTTCCTTGAAAGGTTATTTAAGGAACTTTTTTTCATTTAAGGGATTGGATTCTGATGTTTGAATGTAAAAAAATGAATTAACAATCAATACAGAATAAGTTCTCTCTTTTCTTGAGTTCTATCTATTTATTCTCTCAATCTAGTTTTATGGATCATTATATGTTTGAATAGGAAACTTTGTGTTCTCATAGTTGATGTTATCTTTATAACTTTGTGTCTATTGATTTAATGTCCTATATTCAGATGTGTATGATTCAATCTTTACTTTTCATGCATGCATAAGTAAGATATCATTATGATATCTATATGTCTGAAAGTGTTTCCTTCCTTTCCTCTTCATATCATTAATTCATCTACATCCTTTTCTTCCGTATTGAAAATATTATGAGATGAAGACATTTAAAACATCAGAATCCTCATTTTAAATTGATAATTTGTATATTTGTAAATAAGTAGTTTTTTTTTTTTTTGTGTGTTCAATAAGGGAACCTCTCCCATAAAGAGGAGGGATTTTCCCCTAAATTGCTGTTTTCAAAAAAATCTAACAACCAACAGTTTTTGGCACCCACCATGGGGCATGTTTTGTGCATCCCACCAAAACAACTTCAATCAAACCAACAACAACAACACACTTGAGATAGAAGATATACATGAGGCCAAAGAGCACAAGGTATTGAAGATCCATATTTTCAATCACTTGGAACAACAAGGTTTCATTTTACTCTCTAGAAAGAAGGAATAGAAGAATGAGATCCACAAGCACTCCTCCTACTAAAGATAGAGTTGTAGAGAACATTGATTCCCAAACACAATCAAGCCCTAACATCCAAGCTTTAGTGTTTGTTGGAGTTGTAGTTCCTTTTAAACAATTTTTCCTAGAATGGCAACACCTCTACCTTGGGGAAAATGGGTTGGGCCTCTGGCTCTTCCTCAACCATTACATGATCTACCCAAAGGAAATAGGAAGAATTTCCCAAAATTTAGAGGTGATGGAAAAGTGCACCCAGATGAACACATTGTTGCATTCATTATAGCATGTGGGATACTCATGAGTGGAGCATGAAGATGTTTCTATTATACATTTTTGTGGAAACACTACAAGACAATGTTGTTGACTAGTTCTATCATCTCCCTGCTGGTACTATCACTGATTGACTACCATGAGAACTCAGTTTGAAAATCATTTCAAACCTATTGAGGAGGATGTGCATGCTCTCCTTGCTCAAATTTCTTAGATAAAGAAAGAACCATATGAGCCCATGCGAGATTTTGTGGCCAAATTCAAAAAATTGGTAAATAAAATTCCAACAGAACCACCCATCTTGTCGACCAAATTCAAAATGCTTCTTCCTAAATGCTTAATTACTATAAGTAAGTTATGCATTGAGAAGAGATAATATTTCTACTTTGATGATGATCAATGCTTGGCCATAAGTGTTGAGGATGATCTAATAATGTCTAGAAAATTAAAAAAATGAACCTCCTAAATCTAAGGCTTCTCCTTCAGAACCAATTCTAATCAGCTAGTGCAAAAGCTTGGAAAATGATCTCATAGCTATCAAAAAGTAATTAGCTCAAAATACTCCTTACAAAGACATCTCTAAGGAAGAATTTTCAACCTCAAATCATTTTCCTCTACTCAACCTAAACTAGCAATTGAAAGGACCACCTCTCAAAGTTCCAGTCAATGCAACATGTGAAGGTTTAGAACTGGATGATGAGGTAGAAGCTGAAGAATATGAGGAACCTGAGGATGAAAAATATGAGGCAAGAAGAAGCAATGATTCTCAAGTTAACTTCCTCACCACTAAGGAATTGATGATGATGAGGATGATTATGATGAGGTAGTGGCAGACATGAACAATGAATCATATGTTGTCATGACCAGAGAACAAAAGAACAAGAAGAAATAAGTGGTGCAACCCATGAAAAATTCCAAGGAAGTTCTGATTACCATTCCAGTTGTTTGCTAAAAAGAGAGCTCCTATCCCCACCACTTCCACCCAAAAGGTAAGCAATGCTAACACTCCTTCTACTTCCTCTTCTTATACCTAAAGCCAATGTAGCTTCAATTCCTATGTCCAAGACAATCCCAAATGCCAAAGTTGATAGGCCTAAGTTTCCCACCTCCTCTAGTGTAGATGCCCCATCTACCTCAGGATCTTTTGACATAATTGATCATATCAAGAAAACCAAGATCCAAATTTTAGAGGTTGAGTTCTATCAAACACCTTGATGCCTTTTCTCAGGTTGTCAAATTTTTCAAATCCAAACCCAATCCTTCACCTACCACTTCTAAAGGCCTATTTCCTACTCCCACCTCTTCACCCCAAAAAATATCATGGCTGACAACACCTTCTTCTACAAATTGAAAATATTGATCCCTTATATGTCACACTACTTATATTTGGCCATAGGCTTAGTAATTGTGTTATTGATTCAGAGCATCAGACAATGTGATGCCACTAAAGTTTCCCATGCTTTAGGCTTGACCTTGACACACACATTTGGCTCATGCTATTCTATGGAAAGTAAGGAGGTGTCATTGGTAGGAAGGATCAAAGATGCACAAGTAGCCTTTGCTACTTTCCCAGAGAAAAGGGTCAAAGCCACCATTTTAGTAGTAGATATCCCTCCATCCTATGGTATGTTGCTAAGTAGAAATTTTTACAAAGAAGTGGGAGGAGAAATTCAAATGGATTGGTCACATGCTCTCATCCCAGTGAATGGGAAGATTAAAAATTATTACCTGAAAGACAAACCGAGTATATTGTGTATAAAAATAGATGACCCTAAAGCACAAATTCTCTATGAAGACATTGGTCATGGTAATTACATGATCATGTCAAAGATGAGGTGAAGGCTCCTAGGGGTGTGATCAATGATCCTAATGGTGTTTGGATTCTTGAATTTGATGGTAGTTTCTCTTCAGCTGGTTCTAGAGAAGGTGTAGTCTTGTTCTCTCCTAAAAAATAAATCTTACCCTTTCTCTTATAAGCTCAATTTGAAAACACAAATAATACAACAAAATATGAAGCTCTTCTTTTAGGTTTGGAAATGGAAGAGAAATGGGAATTAATAATATTTTGTATGGGGAGATGCATAACTCATTTCAAACAAGTCAGAGGGGTTTTTCAGGTTAAAAAAAAAGGCTAAAGCATTATAGAAATATTGTGTGGGATTCAATTGAATTATTGGATGCCTTTTCTATTGAAGTTGTGCCTAGAGAAAAGAACACTAGAGTTGATGCCTTAACTATCTCAGGATCCTTTGATCCCTCATCCTGACTTTTCTCAAGAAAAGTTTACAATTGAGATGATACATAGGCCAAGTGTGCCAGATAATGTGAACAATTGCAAGTATTTAATGATGATCAACATTTTCTCTCTTTCCTTGAACTTCAAGATAATTTCAGTCAGTTGTACTTTGAAGGAAGTGAGGCTCCCCTCATGAGTTCTATGTATCATCTGTCTCCGTTGAAGAAGGAGTCGAAGAAGAATCTAATAAGGATGGTTGCATCAGATTAAAGGTAACAAGATACCCAAGAGGACTAGTAAGCCTAGAGGATTTGTTTGACAAACATGACATGTATATCAAATCAAAGGTATCACATGGAGTTCATCAATCAAAGAGTATGAAAAAGATCAACATTGGGAGTGAGGAAGAACCCAAGCTTGTTAATATTGGAAAATGTTGCACTCGGGAAGAAAGAATAGATGGTAAATTATTAAAAAGATATGTTGATGTACTTTCTTATTCATATGATGATTTGAAATCTTTTAAACCAAGGGAAATGCAACATTACATTCCTTTAAAGCCAGGATTAAGCCTTTTGGAAAAAAAAAAGACAATATAACCCCAATATTATAGATACCATTCATCAAGAAATTCAAAATTTATTGAAGGCTAAGATAATTTTCCTATTCATCATTCAACTTGGATAGCCAACATTGTGCTAGTAAGAAAAAAGAGTGGAGAAATTTGATTTGTGTGGATTTTAGAAATTTAAATCAGCTTCCCTTAAAGATAATTATCCACTCCCCATGATGGATCAAATCCTACAAGTTGTCACTAGCTCTGAAATGCTATCTATGTTGGATGGTTTCTCAGGGTATAATCAGATTGAAGTTGATATCCTAGATCAACACAAGACAACCTTCACAACTCCTTGGGGTACTTTTTCTTATAAGAGGATGTCATTTGGTCTTATTAATGTTGGTGCCACTTTTCAATGGGAAATGGATTTGGCCTTTTGGTGCCTTAAAGGAAAATGCATTGTTGTATATCTTGATGACTTAACCATTTTCTCTAAAAAAGGGAAGATCATTTCAAACATCTTGAAGTTGTTCTCAAAAGTGTAGGGAGCATGGGATATCCTTGAATCCAAAGAATTCCATCTTTGGTGTTATGGAGGAAAGTTTCTTGGACATATTATTTCCAAATAAGGGACCAAGATAGATCTAGAGAGAGTCCAGCTATTCAATAGATTCCCCTCCCCATGAGCAAAAAAAAGGTGTGCACTCTTTCTTTGGAAAATAAATTTTCTAAGGAGATTTATCCCTATTTTAGAATTACTATGAGTATAGCTCAAATGATGAAAGGAAAACAATACTTTTGTTGGACATCAAAAGGAAAGGAGGATTTTGAAAATATCAAGAAAGTAATTGTCAAACCCCATTCTTGTTTGCCCTGAACTTTTGAGAAGGATTTCATAATCTATTGCTATGCCACCGAGAATACTTTGCCAGCCATTTTGACACAAAAAGAATCCTGAAGGATGTGAGCTTCCCATTTCTTTCATGAGTTATGTCTTGAAATCTCATGAATTAAAATATACACAAATGGAGAAACATGTTTTTGTGTAGTTAAGGTAGTCAAGAAATTTTGCTTCTATATCCTCAATTCTCACTCAATTGTCTTTGTGCCTGATACAATTATTAAATCAATTCTCACACAACAAGAATTTGGGACTAAAAGAGGAAATTGGGTGGAAAAGGTGCAAGAGTATGATTTGGATATTAGGCCAACCAAGTTAGTCCGAGGCAAGGGTCTCTGTGAATTGATTGCTAAAAGTGCCAAAGGTGACTCACCCAAAGAAGATGTTGACATTCCCATTATCCTTTTCCTCATTCGACTAATGAATGGTATGCTGATATTGCTCATTTTATGACATATGGAGAATGTCCATCCTCATCTGAATGCTAAAGAAAAGAGATCCATTAAGATAATATCTACACAATATGTGCTTTGGGAAAATTCCTTATTCAAAAGAGGGATTGACAAAAATATTTCTAAGTGTGTGATAAAGAACAATAGAAGAGGTTGCTCAAGCATTTCATGATCAAGCTTGTGGAGGACATTTTTCATCTATCTAGTGACTACTCATAAAATCCTTCGTGCAGGCTATTACTAGCCAACATTGTTCCAAGATGCAACTAAATGGGTGAGAAAGTGTGAGGTTTCCAAACTTTTGTGGGAAGACCCAAGCTAGCTACCTTACCACTTAAACCAGTAGTAATTGAAGAACCCTTTCAATAGTGGGGTTAGACTTTGTAGGAACCCTCAATCCCAACTCAAGTGTTGGGCATATGCATGTTTTGACTACTACTAACTACTTCACAAAGTGGGTGGAAGTTATTCCTATTAAAAGTACAACTTTTGAAGTAGTATGTAATTTTATCAAAGAAAACATCCTGATCAGATTTGGAGTACCAAAAAAATTTTCACTGATAATGCTCCTAATTTCTCTTCTTATGAATTGATGGATTTCTACTATGGGTATGGAATTTCCTTGCACATTCTTTTGATTATTATCCTCAAGGGAATGGATAGGTAGAATCAACAAAAAAATTTGGTGACTATCATCCAAAATCTTGTGAATGAATCTCAAAGGAATTGGCATAAAAAATTTATGATGCTCTTTGGGTAGATAGAATCACACCTAAAAGAGAAATTGGGATGTCTCTTTCCAGGTGGTGTATGGAATGAAAATCTTACTACTAAAGTGATATGTAGAATTTCCAACCTTGCAATTAATGAAAGCTATCAGGACTCAAATTTCACTAGTGCCTTGGAGAAAAGAATCATGTACTGTAGAGGTTGGATGAAGACAGATTGCAAGTAGTAGATAGATTTCTACACACCAAAAAAAAGGTGAAACAACTATTTGATAAGAAATCCAGACCCAAGAGACTTCTAGGTTGGAGATATTTCCTACTCTAGGACAAGAGGCGAGAACCTCAAGGAGCCATGGTAAGTTTGATTCTCTCTGGCTGGGTCCTTTCAAAATTAGACACTTTTCTAGTGAAAATTCATTTTATTTGAGCTATATGGATGGAACCTCTCTTCCATTTCCATATAGTGGGCAATATTTGAAGTTGTTTCAGTCCTAGGTGACTAGGCAATCCTTTGTATTTTTGTATAGTTCCTATTTTTGGTCTTTGTTTTGTGGTTCCTTGTTGTGTGTGTGTGTGTGTTATGTATTATTTCCCCTTTCTTGACTCTATTTTCCAATGTTTTGACATGGTATTTTCCTAGAGATTCTAGGTTCTTTTCCTGTCTTGTTCTCTTTTTCCAAGTCATTCATCCCTTCAAAAGAGCCAACTTGTTGTCATCCTCCCAGAAATATGTGTATTTCTACCTCATTTTAAAAAACAATTGGGTAAGATGTCTTTATCCATGTCCTTGTGAAGGTCTATGAGAGAAGAAGTTTTTTCCAATAGTTATTCATTTTCTAATTTTGAGTTTTTAGGACCTTTTTTTTTTTTCTGTGGCATTTTGGGAAGTTCTAGTGTTCCTTATGTCCCATGTTCCATCAAGCTCTTGTTCTTTGATTCCCCACCTTCCCACCTGAATTTCAAATTTTCACTTTTCCTTTTAAGGGTATTTTGGATTTTTAGAGAACTCATGTCCCAATGTCCTAAGGGTCAATCGTGTGAGTTTTGTTTTGACTTACCCAATTTGAATGTATTATGGACATTTTGGCTTTCCATGTCCCACATGTCCCTAGTGCTTCCCTCCTGTTTCCCACGATCCCATTTTTTCCACACCCATTCACCATGGATATTTCAACTTTTCACACGTCCTAAGTGTCCCAATGTCACATGGGCCAAATTGTACACAAATCTTCCATCATATCCACATTCCATAGTCTTGAGTCAGTGCATTTGTGACCAAGCTTATCCATTCTCTATGCAATGCATTAATTTTTGCATTCAATTTCCCCCCGACCTACTCAAAATAGAATGTGTATAAATACCTAGGGTAATTGGATGTTTTACCATACTCTCCCACAATTAGCTTCTTTTTTCATTTTTTCACCCTCTCCACTATTTGTATCCATGGAAAATAGGTTTTCTAGTCTTTTTCAAAAAAATTAGGTGCAACGTGTTTCCAAAAGGTAATGTGACTTGTCAGAGAAAAAGTTCAGAGGATCAAAAGTTTTGCAGGATCTTTCTACCCTTTCCACACAAGAGCCTATTCATTACTATATTTTCTCTAAAAATTTCTTCAAAATACACTATGAAGATTCATTATAAAGGACACAAACATCTATCTTCATTGGAAATAGCCATACCCGAGATAGGAGATAGTGATGCTCAACACCTTGACCTGGATGATTTTTGGGCATGACTTGACTATAAGAACCCTACTCCCATTTCTCAATTAATCAAGGAAAGTGGAATTTCTCATGCAGGGGGGGTTTCTATTTTTGTTCAATGTGCTTGACACTATGTTAGCCTGTGGCTCTTGCTTCAACTCGATACAAAAGAGATCATTGATCCTCATGGGTAGGTATTTTCTTGATTAGATGTTAATTGTATTAGTACTTCCCTCATAATTCCTAGTGATGGAAGATTCAAAATACTCTCACCAAATCTCAGGCCCAATTTTTGTTTGATCAAGATAGTGAACAATACAAGAGCAGGGTGGCTAAGTCATGGTTTAAAAACCCAAAGAAAGGAGCCTCAAGAATGCCAAAAAACATGTATAGAATTGAATTCAAGGAAGAGCTTTCAGATGTCATCACCCTTCTTGCTAGAATAATGGGGATGCCTTCAACTAATGAGTTCCACTTTTGGATGTGCCCTTATATCAACATCATATGTGAAGGAAAACAAATCCTAAATTGGGAGAGATAATTTGTGATAGTCTTACTAAAAACTTTCCAATGTTCAAAGGACTAAAAATTTCTATATGAATTCCTATTTGATGTACACTATTACAACATACAAGGAGTGGTTGGGTTTTCTCCTATTGAAGAAAAAATGCTCCTATTTATGAGTATTGCCATAATTGACTTTGAAGATTAGTAATCATCATTTCAGAAGGGTGAATGATGCCTTCACCATGTATATTTTCAGTTTTTAGAGGAAAACACAACTCAAAGATTCTCGGAGGAGGCTAAACAATTGATTGATGTCTATGGGAGCTATTACATTCAATTCAGGAAATTTTCTTACATACGGTTAGCTAGATTTGAGGGAACACCCCTGAAACTCCCAATATGTATTGTAGTGATAAAATGGCCTAGTTGAAATCTGTAGGTAGTTGGATAAAATTCTATAAATTAGAGATAAGAAGATTATAGGCATCCATTTTCCAATCACATTGGGTAACTATACTTGTAAGACTGCTTTGGATGCCAAAATATTGATAGAACAATTTCTCCCTCACTCTTCATTATTTCAAACCAAGGACTTTCTTTGATATCAAGGGATTTATTGCCAATAATTTTAGAATGGGTTTCCATCATCTTGTTGATAGTGAAGACTATTGGGCTGACTGTTCTGATGATTATGAAGCCAGAAGAAGGTATTATGGCAGATTGTCTCTCTAACAAAATCAAATATTTTGATGTGTACAAGGTACCAAATGGACTACAAGATGATGATCAGGAACTACAATCCCTTGAATATGAAATGTCTATCAGACACACTCCCATTGAAACCATTGATTGGTTTGTTAAGGAAAGGGATGATTTAAAGAACTCATAAACCTTGTCTTGGTGAGGACCAAAACTTTGGTTTGATAGGAAAATGAAGATGTTCAGAGTAGGTAAGTCTAGGTCTTCCTCCTAAGAAGCTCCACTCCTTAGAAGGAAATTCCCATGTGAGTAACCCCAAGGCACATGTATAATTTGTTCCTCTCCACTTGAACCTTCAACTTTAGTATACATGAAGAAAGGAAAGGCTAAGAAAGATGAAAAGATGGAGGAAGTAATTCAAGAAAGTGAAAAGTTGTCTTCTTTAAAGAAATTGGAAGTAGTACTGAAGTTGAACTAGTTATAGATCTCTGTAATGATGATGAAAGTGAGGAGAAAGAACAAGAAAAACAAGAGGAGGGTAATCTTGAAGGAAGTAGTAGGGAGAAAGAAAAGGAAAAAAGATGATCAATAAAGGATCATACTTCGAGGCAGAAAAATGAATGGTGTCTTAGATCATCTCCCCAAAGAAGTTCCTATCAAGGAAGTACCCTCCCAAATTGAAACATCTGTGTTAGAAGTATCTGTTGTACAAAATTTGAGTGCAATGGGCACACTTTCACTTGGGCCCATTATTCCCTCTACTTCTAGTTATTATTTTTCTTAGGTATAACCATTGGTAAAGAAAGAAAAAAAAAAACCACATCTCATATTGTTGCTCTCCCAAATTTTGATGTTTTGGAAGCTCTTCTAAGTAGTACTCCTCCCCATCTACAAATGAAGGCTAAAATCACATCCAGTTAGTATCTGATTCTCAAGGCCAACAATTCATGGAGATTTCTAAGCCCAAGATTGACAAGGATGAAAGAGACCTGTTGGTAAGTGATTTGAATTACTAAAAATTCCCTTAGAGAATCTACACCTGAAAGTGAAGTGCACAATTTGAAGGAGATAATGTCAAAAGAGTAATTGAAAGAGTTGAGAAAGGAAAGTAAACACAAGAGAAGTTGGAGGAACAAAATCAAATTCCTTTCAAATTTCATCAGGTCCTTATTTTAGAAGACAAGGTACTTGATCCAACTCCACTAGCCTCAATTCCACCACCTTGTTCTAACTAATGATGAAGTTCAAGCTATCAAAGATATCCATAAGCATGCCACTTATGGGAAGGCAATGGAGGCCTTGGTTGATGATATGATAGTCACATGATTAAACTTCATTGAGGAAGCATATAAATCATATGATAAATTCACTAAGACATAACTAAAATTTACCACAACACTCAGTGGTTTGATAGAGAATTTAAATTGTGGAGTGAATGCATTCAAGATCTCCAGGCTAATGAGTGACATAGATGTGCAAGTCCTTTTGCAAAAATAAAGTATTTGATGATGCAAAGTTTAATTTTTCTAAGTAATGGGTCTTCAACATTGATTGGAAAATAAAATTCCTTGAGGAAGCCATTGGTGAACTTAGGAATATGTTACAGAAAGGAGAAGATTTTAAATCTATGTGTTGTATCTTCTTTTAAGATATTCACTACCAAATCTTCAAAGAAAATTCATGGGATAAATTCACATTCCAAGAGATTATGTCTCAGTTTAGGACATTTGTTAAAGAATATTTTTAAAAAAGATACTATGTCTAAGGATAAATGAGGGAAATTTGTACACTTCAAGCAGCCATCACTGAGGCCAATAAGGAATTTCTAGAGAATGCAGAATTTGGGAAAGAAATGGAGAAGTGCCTAGGTAGTTGGACTCACGTGAATGCAAATACAAACCATTCCCCAAGGCATGGACATAGCTAAAGCATTGAAGAGATTCAGAAACCAAGTACTTAAGGTGAAGAGTGCCACAAACACTCCTTCGAGTGTCCCAACTCCTAGTTCTTAGTCTCTTCTTTTAATTAATGTATCTAGTTAAGATGGTTATTCCCTTTCTAAGTCATATAATATGGAAGTAAAAGACAATTTGATGTTATAATGCTTAATTAGATATTAATCCTTTGATTAAAAGAAGGGAAACTGAAAATACACTTTTGTAACCCCTGGAGGGTTATTTAAGGAACTTCCCTTTCCATTTAACGGGGATTGGATTCTGATGTTTGGAATGTAGAAACATTGAGTTAACAATCAATACAAAAGAAGTTCTCTCTTTTCTTGAGTTCTATCTATTTGTGCTCTCTTTATCTGAGTTGTATGGATCATTATATGTTTGAATAGGAAACTTTGTGTTCTCATAGTTGATGTTATCTTTAGAACTTTGTTTCTATTGATTTAATGTCCTATATTCATATGTGTATGATTTAATATTTACTTTTCATGCATGCATAAGTAAGATATTATTGATATCTATATATCTGAAAGTTTTCTTCCTTCCCCTCTTCAAATCATTAGTTCATCTACATTCTTTTCTTCTTGTATTGAAAATCTTATGAGATGGAGACATTTAAAACATCAGAATCCTCATTTTAGATTGATAATTTGTATATTTGTAAATAAGTAGTTATGGTTTATGCACGTTGATTTAATTGGTCGACTATCATGGATCCGAATATATACATACTTAATCATGCTATCATTCTAGACAAACAACACTAAAGAGGGACCCGGTGCCCTTACATGCTTTGTGTGAGCACTCGCCTGCCGAGTGATGTGTCAATGCGCCTTGTGTTATTTACGATGAATTCTAGGCTACATCATTAGTTCTCATTGTCGAGGGAATTCATGTTACCTTCACCGCATATTACACACGCATGAGGTCTAGTGATGAGAAAACATTACAAGAACGTATTGATTATTAATGCAGCTAGATGAGAGGTGTGTCATAGAATGATGAAGTCGAAGCAAGAAAAAGCCAGAAGAAGGCATGGCATGATAGAACATCAAGGATAAGAAGATCGAGGTTGGGAAAATGGTAATTCCGTATGATTCAAAAAAATTGTGCCACCAGAAAGCTTAAGGTGCATTTATTAGGACTGTATATTATCACGTATATACTTGATTTAGGTGTTTTCCAGCTAGAGGCATTGGATGGAACACAGCTTCCTAGTTACTTCAACTCTGAGTAGGCTAAAGCCCTACTATAAATAATTATTCTTGGTGTTTGTAATAAGTAAGTATTGCCACTTAGATTATATTTCCTTAATAAATTCAATTATATGTGTTTCATTCATCATTGTTATACTTTGTCAATTTAGTTCAAGTTTTTTTAATAAGCGTGTTTGCTCGCGTGTAAGTTGATTACTATTTAAATGTTTTCATGCACAGAGGACCACACATACCCTAAGTGTGGGGTGGTTTATATACAAGGTTTATTGCCAAGTTGAATATAATTTTATTATTATCATCCAAGATGGGTATGCATAAAGAAACATTCTTATGGGTGCTTTCTCCAAAGGATGCGAGATGAAGAAAGATCGCTTATGATTAAAAACCACTTATGGATGGACACACAATGTAATGTGAGGTAGGATGTAGCAGTGGGAAACTACTTAGAAGAAGGCACAAAGGTGGAAAATTACTTTGGTGGATGGAAGTTCACAAAAGGAGGTTTGTGTCCGAGAAGTAGGAAGCATGCCAAAAGTTTATGATTGTGGCACGAGATGAGCAAATGCGTGGAAAAATTGTCAAATGATGAATTAATGCTAAGAATGGTGGTAGGTGGAGAGCAATAAATGTGATAACTTTTTGAAAATCTATATAAGGATGTGATGTGAAATCATTTTTACCTTTGCATACAAGAGTTTTCAAGTGAGTTATTTATAAGCGAGATTTCAAAATGGTGGTGGCATGCGGAAGAGTTGTGAACCAATTACATCTTGTCGATTTATGCACGGATAGTCTTCACGCCCATCGGGGACATGTTTGAGCTAAGTAGAAGCAATGTAGAGAAGAGGGCTGATAGTTAGGGTTTTATTTTGAGCCAAGGCACGTGAAGTTGATTTACATAGCTTGGAAGAGGTAAAAGAATGCATTTTTCTTGTTGATATGCTACCCAAAAGAGCACCTAGAGCTGGTACAAGGGGAAAGAAGAAAAAGGAAGCCGGAATTGAAGTGGAAGATGCTCCAGAGAAAATTTTCCAAAATACAAAGATCCATAAGGGGTTCTCATTAGATGTGACTAGGATTCACACATTCATCATTGTAAGATCAGAAATTACAAGGTCATAGGAATAAGAACACCAAGAAGGAATTGGAGAAGTTGTTTGTGGTAAAGACTAATAATGTAGATAGACGATGATATTTCTTGTCTATAATGACGCTCGTGAAATTTTTTTTTGGCCAAGGTAGGAGTTTTACAGCTTATATGAGCTTCCATATTTTGGAAAACCTGAGAAGTTATACCAATGGCTCATGAGTAGAGTCCATGAGGACTTCTTCTATTTTTGGGCGTCGAATGAGGATCACCACACCTTTGATTGGAAGTTTGACAAGGCTGAGGAGTTCGGGTGTTGAGCTAAGTAGTGACCTCACTGATAAGGAGGCCATAGAAAATATGAAGAAGGATCTTGGATACACAAAAGGAGGGTATATGATGGACATTTCTAAATTACGTATATGTAATCATTCAGAAGTAACCAATCTACCGATAAAGATAAATAATCAAGAGTGTTGGTCTCAAGTAAACAAGTCATGATGTCACATTGTGCAGAGAATGACAGAGGAAGTTATGTATAACCTGCCCAACTTCATTGTTGATACAATCATTGAGGAAGCATAGGAAGGTGAGAAAATAATCTTTCGTGGTATATTTCCTTCATTAGTCTGTGTTTAAATTGGTGTGCCAGATGGGCCAAAATATAGTATGTGGAAGTATCCCCAAGAGAAGAAGTCCCCAGTGAAAAGATTTTCCAATTATACTTGTGATGGATCAATGAGTGGACCCTTCAAGAAAAGGCCAGAAATGTGGTATGAGCGCTTGCACACCACATTTAAAGAAGAGTGGAGAATACCCAAGGAGTTACCTTTAGTATTGGGTAAACAAGTATAGATTACAGTATACCAATGACTTTTACATTGGGTGCTTTGGGATGAAGGATGAAAAATGGAGCCCTTGGTGAAAGCTATCATATGCCTTCATAGAACATTATTTTCATAGTACATAGGTTTTCGGATGTGTGTCGACTTGTATTCAATGCTCATAAGGTAGATCAGTGACTACCACACACCGTGAACGTATTATGTTTACTTAGGTAAGGTCATGATTGAAATATTAATATCGATGATATTAACATGAAGGTTGTAAGTTTGTCCATTGGAAATTTAGGTACGACTTTGGTATATATATACCTAAATCCTAAATTGTAAAACAACAAGTACTTGGAGAATGAATTCAAGTTTCCTGGAATGCCTAAGGGAAAGCATATTGTGGGTACTTTAGAACAAGAAGATGATTTTCCCACTGAAGAAGAAGAAGGAGAAGAAGAGGAACTACATGAAGACAATGGTGGCTTGGAGCACAAGCAAGTAAGACATCCCACCTTTGGAGGAAGGAGAGAGCAAGAGGTGAGACCTCCATCAGTAGAAACAATAATATGAAGTATTAGAGACAGACATGTTAGAGGTAGAAGTGGAACAAACCGTAGAAGAGAAATAGTTTAAATGGGTGTTTAGTAGAACAAGGGATCAAAGAATGGGAATGGCACAACCACCGAGGAGATCACCTAGGAATTCATCGTAGAAAGTGGAGCTTGAAAAGAAGAAGAGGTGAAAATCGAATATTAAGGATGAGGAGGAAAATGAATCCGAGGAAAGCACGTTAGAACTCTAGTGCAACTCTGAAGTTACAGAGGAACCTCATAATGAAGAGATGAAAAGGGGCCGAATGAGATATGTAAAGAAATAGATAAGGGTGGGCCTTTTAGTATGCCCCATACTACACAAAAGGTGAAGGCTCAATTCGGATTCAGTGCCCGATTTCAAAGGGTAAGAGAAAAAATAAGGAGATGAGGGCTGAAGACTATGAGGCTCCCGACATGGGGTATGTGGATGACACAAGAAAATTATACGCGCACAATTCCAAAGCACTTTGGAGCCTAAGGATTTGTATGGTTGGGAGCTCATGGACGCAGAAATGGCGAACGCATGCACACGAAAATAGTTATCTTGGTCTATGCACTCATATGGATGATCCTGATTTTGACGTGTGTGAAGAGTCATGTGTCTCACACAGAATGAAGAAAGTGCCACACACTAGACACATGACCGTTAAGCCCCCATTAATGTCAAATGAGCATGTGAGTAATGCTTTAGTGAAGGTATTCAGTAGAGGTTGTGTGCAGAATGCAAATAAACCGAAAAATATTAGGGCATTGATGCTTGATAAACAGGATATGGATATGGAAAAAAATCACCTAATAACAGAAAATGAAAAGGATGAAGATTTGGTTAGTATGACGGAAGAGATTGGAGACAACATTTTGAAGGTAAGGCCTCATCTAGAGTCACAAGTCCCATAGAAGTTTTATTTTGTGATGCATTATGTGCGAACAATTGTCAAGTTGGTGATTGATGAAGGGCCCATGCGTATACCTATGATAAAAGATCATGTAGAAGAGACAACAAGAGCCAAGGCCACAATTTCTAGAAATATTGCAAGTTATGACTCTTTGTTATAGGCCTTGAAAGATGAGCTAAAGAAGGAAGATCAAGCTCTACACATGTGCACAACACCAAAAAGAAATTATTAGGATGAGGACTATTGCAGAAGATAATGAGTTCCTAAAGTCAATGAATAATGAAATGCTTGGGGCGTGTTGATCGGCTTTCTGGTAGAGGAAAAGTGCAACATGCTTGCAGAAGACACAAGAACCACATAAGGAGAGAATAAAAGAAATTAAAAATATCATAGCAAGACCGAAAATGGATTATATAGGGGGCATGGTTTCAAGTGTGGCTAATATCATAGGATATTGTAGAATGAAAAGGAAAATATGACCCGATGAGTTAGAATATGTGATTATAGATATCACCGATAAGACAGTGAAGCATTGAGTGACTAGCAGACATTAGAGGCAAAGCTTAAGAATGAGTATCTAGAATTGATCCCGCTTGCGGTAGAGGAGCAAAGTGTCAAGTAGTAATTCATTATTTATTCTTTCATTATTTCATTCATTGTTCATCATTCATTGATTCTTGAGAGATACGATCAGCTTACCCATTGCACAGGACAAAATTCAGTTAGTGTGGAGTAATGTTGAGTGCATCAAATATAGCTCAAGTATGAAAATGCATAAGGATTGGGTACAAGGGAATAAGGCACACAGAAGGTTCGGAAGTGTGGTAAAAGAAGGCGTGCTCCATAACAATTTGAATTCATGACTTAGCCACTTTCATGCGGTAAAGGCTATTTTTGGAGTTAGAGTGCGGATTATGCAAAGGTATGGAGACTTTCAGGTTCATGCAAGGATATTTTGGGACTAGCAGAGCCTCGAGCACCATGCAGAGTTTTGGTCTAATAATAGGATTGAATCTTAGAGTTAACTATAGAAGATCTATGATTAACACTTGCATGCTTTTGTAATCCTTTGTAAAGGTGTGTGGCTAGTAATATCATGTAGCCTATTTTTGGAAGGTGCATGGTGAAGGGTAAGTCCCTACTTATATATATATATATATATATATATATATATATATATATATATATATATATATATATATATATATATATATATATGTATGTATGTATGTATGTATGTATGTATGTATGTATGTATGTATGTATGTATGTATGTGTGTGTATGTATGTATGTATTGATTTTCATGGTTTTGAGGGGCCTCGTTAATCCGTTTGATAGTAGAGTTATGTTGCAAGATTTGTTTGTGCGCATGACTCATGGGAACACTATATAATGTATGAAGCTTGTGTTTTATAGTATTTAATAAAATGGATCATATTGGCTAGATATTAGTACTAGACATGACTGGATATGGTTCTTATATGGTGAATCTCATTATAGTAATTATTTAGTCAATCTTTCATATGGTTAAGATCTAGATCTGGTTTATGCACATTCATTTAATTGGTTAATTATCATGGATCTAAATATATACATACTTAATCATGTTAACATTTTGGACAAGGAAATATAAAGAGGGACTCGTGCCCTTGCGTGCTTTAGTAAGCACTCGCTTTATGCTTAGTGATGTGTCGCAGTGCCTTGGCTTATTTGCATTGAATTCTAGGCTACATCAATATGTAGTGTTAATTTCTATATATTGAATAAAAAGACTAACATGTGTTTTGTGCAAAGTGCTAACTTATATTGACATCTTTTTGTTACTATTATGTTTACCACACTTGATTTATATGTTTTTGTCATTACTTGTTTATGAAAATACATTATTTTATTGCTTACTACATGGATTCACTCAATTTTCTTATTTGATTGTGATGTTATGAATGTTTCCTTTATACTTTCCTCAGAAACAATGGGTATCCCATGCATTTGGCTTTATGCCTATTTTTCATGTATTTACTTTCTTCTCTAATCATGGGCACATTGTGCCTTCTACACTTTGATTGCCTTTTGACACTACGGGTGTCTCGTGTTTGAGGCTCCATTCGTACATGTGAATATGATTCTACATGTTACTACTCACTTTAATATGCATTGTTGTTTCTATCACTCTATTGTTTTAATATTACACTTAAGCTTACACTATTGTTTTGGTTATGGCTTCATATGTTTACTATGTTGATTCTATATTTTTACTCTAGAGTAGGACATGGTTGATATTATTATTTTTTATTACTATATTTTTACATATATATTATTTCTTGTTGTTTGAACCATTTCATGTTTCTTTTCTCTCGCATCATGATTTCCACCACGAACATCCCTTTTGAGGTTCCGATTCTCATAAGTATCCACCATATCATCCTTTTGTGTGATCCTACACAAATTATTTGATATATCATATATAGGTACACATCTATTCTTTTGAACCACGTGCTCAGCTTTTTTATCAAATGCATCTCAAAAGAGGGTCCATTCAATAGGTATTTTTATAGCTACAAATAGATCACACGAGAGACATGAATAGATTATTACATGACTTACATCCTTAGAAAAGGTCACAAATACTAAAATGTGGCAGAATTCAAACAAGGTCAAAACCGTAAAGTATAGTCATGACCATGGTACAATCTTGACCATTATATATGATCTTGAAAGAGTACAATTTCACTCAAATTTTCAATTTCCATAGATTATATCAATTATTTACAGGATTTCTATATAGTTACATATACAAATGATACATTTTAAATTAGGTTATAAGGGGCATGAGTGCTTCATTCCTTCACAAATTTATATATATGTAATTATTAAAAATTTAGGAGCATGGGCCTCCTTCTCCCTTTAAATATTTCAAAATTTTACATAATGAAACTAGACACAATAACAACATATGAGGGCATGGATGTTTCCATTCCCTATAAGGTTTTTTCAAGTTCAAATAATGTTTTCCTAAATTTTTCTATAGTGGTGTGGTCCATGGGTTTAGTGGAAAGTGTCGAAGCAATATTGTGAGCTTCATAGACTAATCTTTCCTCTTCTCTCACTATATTCCAAAATAAGGAAAGAATTAAAGCAAAACTATATTTTTATAGTAATGATCTTTCCTTCTCTCACATCAAATTCTCAAATGAGGAAGGAATAAAATCACATGGGTTATTTATAGTCTAACCCATCCTCATATCTATAATATCATATTGCATATATTCTTGTGTTTTTGGCTCTCTTTGCCCTATACTTGTGTATCATTGCATTCTTGCCTCCCATTCATTATTTGGTATGTTGTGTATGTTTTCTACTTACAGTAGGTCCCATTTTTTTGTGTTGTAAAATGTGTGGGAAGGGTTAGTTTGTGAAATTTTGGGTTTGTGGCATGTTTGTATGCCCTTTCCCTACATTTTCTTCCCTTTCTTCCCCTTGTGGAGAGTGATCACACCTTTCTTTTTAGTGTTATTTTCACCCCCTTTTAGCTAAGGTTTTACTTTCTACATCTCTATCTCTATCTCCCCTCCCTAGTCCCTTAGATATGTTAGTGTAGTCTTAGCTTAGAGGTAGGGTTAGCATTAGGTTATATATGTAGAGAAAGTTGGCCTTCTCCATAGTTTTGTCTCAAGATGCAAGTCCCACACTTAGAGGTAATCCAATTTTGACCAAAAGTACTAATCACACATGATCAAATATAGGGTGATAATTTTGAGCTCTAACAGCCTTCCTCGGCATGCTTGATGGGATAATATCAAAGCACTTTACAACTTCATTTCACCTTGTTTTATCCATTATTGGTGATATTCATCCTTTTAAGGCAATTATCAACACATCTAACAAATCCACCGATTCAAGAAACCCATTCTCTGAGTATGAAGACCATTTCCTTCACTTTCCCTCTCATTTTCATGTTTCCATTTCTCTCATGGATCTATAAAGAGAGATCTTTCATTCCCACATTTCAGTTCAAGTCCCCTTCATTTGCAATAGTGGGATGATATCCTCAAACAACCCTAAAAATTCTACTTCGCTTCCTCGAAATTGCTATCACTCCTATTGATCACATTAAAGTTATAGCCACCATTGTGTCATTCACAATATCAAATAAGAAAACATTTTCCTCAAGCTTCTTGTTTCATCAATCGTGAGGTAAAGTAAGAGAATGGTATAGCAGCTTAGCTCCTCAATTCATTTCCACATGGGGTCATAATTAACTAAAATTAGTCTATAGGGGAAATATAGTAATCCTATTTTTAATCTAAGTAGGAGGAGTAAAATGTTGTATAAACACAATAAATAAAGTAAAGTAATATGCAATAAATAGAAATAAACTATGAAGTGAAATAAAAACCATAATATGCAAGAGAAAGAGGAAAGATGACTTAGCTGATTATGGCAGTGATCATGCCGCAAGTTGTCGCAGACCTAAAACTAGAATCCGGACGTGCATGCAAACACTGTGACCCCGTGAAGGGTATAAATGGACCTGTCTGGTGACACAAGCACTGAGGTACTGGGCACCCCTAAGGTGCCATGGTTTGATTCTATGCATTGGGAATCATGAAAATTTTTAGGATTTGTGTCCAACGGTGTCGCAAGGAGATTCAAACCCTGTCTGCTTTTCAAAATAGATTTTTTAGATGAACTCGGATGATGCCCTACACAAGAAGAAGAAGAATGGGTTATACTGCCTCAACTACTGAAACCGATAGACTTATCACTAACTGTTGCACTATATTTCAAACCCAGATGTAGTTCTGGTGAGTGTGTGTATGTCATTCCCTAGGTGCTCTCGTGTCAGTCGTACTTTGTGAAGTAGTGAGCTATAGTAGTTATAGAAGATGTAGATAATAGAATAGAATGAATAGAATCCATCCTCCTCTAAGAATGTGTGTGATGCAGACTTCCTAACTTGAATGTATGGTGATATGTGCATGCAAGTGATGTAATAGATGCAACCCTAGATGGAGTGATAGTAGTGATATGATGCAAAGACCTAGGACCTTCATTATGGTATTATAAGTTTTATATTTATAGGGCTCTCAAGTTTAATTTCGTAATTAATCTTGACAATTCCGACCGAGGAAAATATAAACATAAAAAATGGCTAGAGTAACCCAAAAATGAGAAAAGGGTTATTTGCATAGATTAGGATACTCAGAAATGGGACCAAGGCACCTCGGGGTTCCCCCAAAGACAGTGGGGCATCCAAAATCGTGGGCTAGAATCTTAGGGAAGTTGTGAAATGGATAGATAGGTAATAGGAAATATGTGGGAAAGATGAAATAAAATATAAAAGAAAGATGGAAAAAGGGGGGATTAATTAGTAATTTGTACACTTGAGAACCTTTTAAATAGTAGTATAAGACCGGGATAAATATTGTCTAAAGTGCATGATTTTATGTCTACATTTTTCCCCACTTTATGTTGGTGAGTGAACAACTTGGTAACATAAAGTAGATAGAAAAGTGTACTTGATGTCCATGTAGAGTGTAGAAGAAAGCATGTGTCGAATGGACTATAATCATGGAAATGACAAAAATAAAAATGTGGAGTGTGGATTCTAAAGATGAAAAATGTGTAAAAAGTAATGAGAGTGAACCTATGGTGAAACATGTGTGTATTTTGCAAGTGTGTAAAGTACTACGCAATGTCTTAGTATGGTGTGTTGTTTCACATTTTCATTTCTCTATTTGTTTTTGTTGCCCCCAATTTGATTGCTTGTTTCTCATAAGATGGACCTGCAAGGAGAAAATGCTCAATTAATCAAATATGTATGTATGTAAAAACATTGTGTAAAATATGAAAATGTAAAGTACATAAATGTAAAATACACTAGAAAAGTGTAAATGGAACATGTGCACTTGATCCATGTTGAGAAGAAGGGTGTAGAAGGATATCCTATATTGTCATGAGTTTTAGGGTGATCTCATGCCACCCTAGTTGAAGAAGTGTAGGGAGGAAATGCTTTGTGTCCTCTAAATCTAACCACTTCTACTAAAATTTGTTGAAGAGATCTTTGTACTCACTAGTTTTTTGGGTGATCTTATGCCACTGGATGGAGAAGTGTAGAGAGGCCACCCACTATAACCCCTGAGCCTATAACCACTCCGCATAATTGTCGAAGGACACCATGTCCTATTATGGCCATTGTGTATGGAGTTTGTAGACTGGTCTTGAACTCACTCATTATGTTTGAACTAGTGTAAATACGTTGTGTTAGTAGAAAACCCATAATGATGCCTCCCTCTTTGGGGGTGCATGACAACCCCTGGAAGGAGAATGTGGCCCCAAAATAGGACCAATCACACTCTGACCTTAGAACTCAACTCAACCCTATGCAGGGGGAAAGGAAAGCACTTGGTAGATACCAAGGCGCACACAAAATGGGATGTCTAGCCAAAACAAGTGTTAGTCCAAACACATGCATGTAATCAGTGTAAAAATGTAAACAATGTAGAAAAACTACCAAACACAATAGTGTAAACACACAAGAAAAAACAAGAAGACTACACAAAGTGGGTTACAAACATGGGACATCACTCATGATGTCACAAGACACGCAAGGCCATCATATCCACAAATGAACAAAAAGTGTGCACACAAGAAAAGGTAAAAACCCACGTACAATAATGTGCAAACAAAAAGCAGAGATAAGTAGAAATAAAAGTAGTCATGGAAACATGTAATCTTGCAAAAAAAAGTGTTGCACATGGAACACCCATTAACATGTTAGAGTGATAAACAATATGTCAAAACGTGTATGAACCAAAGTAGTATAATATGTTAAGTATAAAATGAAACAATAACACCTGTATGAGATCGAATGTGGATGCCCCCAGTGACTAGTATAGTAAGGGTAGAAGGAAGCATCCATGTCATGTGTAAATGTCTTGTATCTTTGATCATACTAAACAAAGATGTGAATGCGCATGTGTGTATGATAATGACATATAAGAAAGAAATCTAACATGTGTAATAAAGTGATCATGCAAAATACTAGTAAGCAAAAGTAAATGCCCCCAAGACAATGCAATATGTTGTGGATGGATGGAATGGAATGCAAAATGGAATGATAGAAGCAATGTGCCCCCTGAGTGTATGGAAGTGTATGTAGTGAGGTTCATTTTTTTTTCCCCTCAGATCAAGAATGAACCGTAAACGAGAGTGTGTCATCGAGAAATGGTCAAGTAGTGTTGGTTGTGTCTAACAATGTGTTGCGATGAGTGTGTGTATGTAATGGTGATGAAATGTGACATTGGGAGATATGTACGTGACCCCTATAGTGAAATCATATACCAAAACTTTTTTGAATAGAGAGTGATGATTTATCCCTAAGCTTATATCACTATAAGAATAGGTATATGGTGAGGAGATGTATATGAAAGATAAACGTGGACCCTATAGCCTAAGCGTATACCACGATGTGTTGAATGGATGAGTGATGATTTATCCCTAAGTGTATATCACTACATGATGGAGAATAAGAAGGTGAAGATTTAAAATGTGTCATATAGCATATGTCATTATGAGATGGGTGAAGAGGGTGTATGAAGCATATATAAGTAGGTGATTGGGGGATAATGGAAGGTGGTCATTTAGCACTAAGCGTATGACCACTACATGATGAATAAGAAGGATAATGTGGTGATTTAGCCTAAAGCGTATACCACTAAGTGATGAGGAAGGTAAGGGTGGTGATTTAGCCTAAAGCGTATACCACTAAGTGATGAGTGAGGGTAAGGTGGTGATTTAGCCTAAAGCGTATACCACTAAGTGATGAATAGGATGAATGATGATGTAATAGCATGTCATAGAATAGAATAATAGAATAGTGATGATAGGATGTAAGATGATAATGAGAATGGATGAAGGGAGTGGTGATTTAACCTAAGGTGTATACCACTACGTGATGATGAGGTGTGATGATGTGTAATGGAATGATTTGGAATTGTGGAAGGTTTATGATGATATAATAGGAGATGAAGGAATGTTAGAGGATGATGTAGAAGTGATGAAAGGAGTGGTAATTTAAACTAACATATATACCACTACGTGATGATAAATGTGAGTGACGATATAGCTTAGAGCATGGGTCACTAGTCTAATGAATTTGGTATGAGGACATGTCACATGTAGGTAAGGTCCATCTAATTGGTAAACCCTCGATGGGTCAAGTATGGACCCAGGGAACTAGAGTGTGTCATAGAGTAGTGAGTGCAGAGCGTAGAACAATGTAGTGTAGGTGACCAAATGGTGAATAGGATGTAGAGATATACATTAGAATGTAGAAAGTGTGATGATTGGTGTAGGTATAATACTCAATGGTGATAGGTAAAGCTAGACCTATATAGTGTAATAATATGACCTAGCATAGATATAGAATGTATGAATGAAATATAAAACTATCCTCATATATGATGATGACTAAGTGTAGCGTGTATGAGAGAGATGATGTAGAAATGACTAGTAGAGATATGTATAAAGATAATGTAGGATATGTGGTGTGTGGGGTTCATTGTAATGGTAATCCATCAACAAATCTAGCTATGTTTGATTCTACATGTAGGCATAGAATTATGGTCACTATCTCCATTGATGCGATGATAATATCAAAATGGACGATTTAGATACTTTTGAGCAGTCGATATTCAGGGTAGTAAATGGGTAGGTGGTAAAGTGATCAATTTATGAATAAGAAGCTCACTAAGAATGTCATGTTTCTTTGTATTACGGTCAACTATGAGAGATTTGGGCAATGTAACAACTTGAGGTTCAACTAAATGACATGTAGTGGACATAGATGTAATAGGAGATGACGAAGGAGAACAAACATGCAATTGCAAAGCATCCTTAAGTTTTTGTTTCATATCTAAGGGATGTGATGGTGGATTACATAGATTAAATAGAGGATATCTATGATTGAGAAGCATCCTTAAGTTGTTGAAGTTCAGATCTAAGAGATGTGATTAGGATTCCATAGATTGGATGGAGGATGTACATGATTGAGAAGCATCCTTAGATGGTTGACCTTCATATCTAAGGGATGTGATTGTGGATTCCATGACAAAAATTTTGCATGTAAGGCCTGAATTGAATCTAAGATGGGTTGGTTAGATGGATGGTCGAAGATCAAGGTGGGTGGAAAAGAAACAATGAAGCATAGCACTTAATTTATGTGGTGGCATATTATCATAAAAATACTTGGTGTCTAGGGATTGTTGGAAAATAGCCTGACAAGTGGGATATCTCTTAAGTAAATCAGATAAAGAAGCTTTACCCATGATATAAAAATAATAAGGATCTTAAGCATTAAAGCGATCGGGTTCACCAAAATTATTAACTAAACTTAGGACATAAGGGGAAATATAGTAATCATAGTTTATCTAAGTATGAGGACTAAAACATTGTATAAATGTAGTAAAAAAATATAAAGTAAATGCAATAAATAGAAATAATTATGAAGTGAAATAAAACCCTAATGTGCAAGAGAAAGGGGAAAGATGACTTAGCTGATTATGGAAATATCACAAAGTTGTCGTAAATCTAAAATGGAATCGATGTGTGAGGCGAACACTCAAAGACCCTACGAAGGGTATATACTGGATTATATAAAGTGACACATGCACTGGGAGTGTACTCTTAGGGCACCCCAAGGTGCCCCATTGTCTAGATTATGGGCATTAACAATTGTGAAAAGGTTAAATCTATGTTCAAAAGTTTCACAAGGAGATCTCAAACCCTTTCTATCTATCACACTAGATTTGTTGGATGAATCGGATGACGCTACTACAAAAAAGTAAGAAGAAGAATAGGTTAGAATGACCTCAAGCCGCCAAACCAAAGGTGGACTTATCATTTGAGCGTTTCACTACATTTTGGACCTGATGTAGTTCTAGTGAGTGTGTGCATGTCATGCCCTAGGTTCTCTCATGTCGATGCACTTTGTGAAGTAGCGAGATATAGTAGCTATAGAAGATGTAGATAGTAGAATAGAATGAATATAATCCCTCCTCCTCTAAGAATGTGTGTGATGTAGACTTCCTAGCTTGAATGTATGGTGTTATGTGGATGCAAGTGATGCAATAGATGTAACCCTAGATGGAGTGATAGTAGTGATAGGATGCAAAGACCTAGGACCCTCATTATGGTCTTATAAGCTTTATATTTATAGGGCTCTCAAGTTTAATTTCATAATTAATCCCGATAATGTCGACTGAGGAAAAGATAAACATGAAAATGGCTAGAAGTGACCCAAAAAGAACAAAAGGGTATTTTCATAGATCGGGGCACCCAGAGTGGGACCGAGGCACCTTGAGATGCCCTAGTATAGGCTAGGGCGGATGGAATTAGGGCTAGAATCTTAGAGAAGTTACAAAATGGGTAGATAGGTAATAGGAAATATGCAAGAAAGATGAAATAAAATATAAAAAAATATGTAAAAGGGGGATTAATTGGTACTTTTTACACTTGAGAACCTTTTAAATAGTAGTATAAGATCAAAGCAAATATTGTCTAAAGTACATGATTTTATGTCTACAATCAGCTAGGAGAACAACTAAAAATAGGTTCAAAGAGAATATAAATGTTATTTCTATCACAAAACAACTCAACACAATACAACGAACTTCAATGGAATTCATCTCAGATTTCAACATCATATTCTCAAGGACATTGCTCAAATTCAAACCCCCATATGGTATGACATTCTTGTATTATTTGAGGTCCTTGGATGTTGATTTGGTTGTATTGATCCAAGCTCTACAAGTAAGTACTCTTCCTCGATATTTTTCCATTACATTATAAACTAAGAAGATGTTTATTCGGGATGGAAAAGGAAACACATCCCCATTGCTTCCATTCTTCCCTCACCATCTCAAATTCTCCATACCCCCTGTGTAAATCAAGAAAAATCCATTGTCCCATTCCAAAAACAGGAAGATCCTTTGCTTCCTAGTTCCTTTTTGGTTCTCTACAATTTTATCACACCCAAAACACTCATGTACTTTGCAAAATTTCTCCCCATCTCCACCCAAGGCATTACCTGGCTCTTTAAAACCTTGTCACAATGTTTTGAGAAGCCACGGTGTTCCAAATATTTCCCAATGCTCTACCCAACCCACATTAAGCCTAGTTATCCTACAAGGCAGGTAGATCATGATGTTTTCTTTTCCATGGAGAGGAGAAACCATGGAGATCAAAATATGTTTTGGAGGATCATTTAGATTCTCTAAATGATCAAATCAAAGTCCTGGAGTCCAAGCCATATCTACTGCTAATGCAATCAAGGAGCATCCCCTTACCAATGCCTCATTTCCAACCAATTCCACAAAATATGATAACTACATATCTGTTGAATATTGGTGTGAATCTGATTGGGAGGATGAACAAGATGAAAATATGTAAAGGAGGCAACAAGTGAGAAAATAAAGCAAGCATCTTTAAAGTAGGAAATTCATAATAGACTATAGGTTGAGGAGAAAGTGTTTTTCAACACTTGTGACATCCATGGGTGTGAGGAAGAATATTTTCCAAGTGAGTAAGGAGAAATGAATAGAGTTCGCAATGACCCACATTACTTTGCATGCCTTGAACTTGCTTCACTTTTGGTAGAAAATCAAGTCGGGACAGAGAATGAAGAGAGAGGAAACCCACATAACAAAGTGAATGCATAGATCTCCACACAATATCAAGAAATACCAAGCCCAAATCATCTCTGGGACATCAATAATGAAGAGTAATGTGTCTTTACTAGCATCGGTCTTAGAGCTAACTATGAAGAAGATGGGCAAACCATGCAAATCATCCAAACAATTCAAAAGAATATCTACCTAATCGATATTCGGTTGGTTTAGAGTCAAAGTAGAGTTTTTCACCAATCATGCTCACTTTAGAGCATGAAGAATACTATCAAAGCATAAAAGATCAGCCGCATGACACCTCCAAAACCAAATGTAAAACAATTTCAGGAGGTATTCATTTTGTTTTCATATGATAATTTGAGCAATATGGAAGTGTGGGCTATGCTTTCATTTCCACCATGTGATTTAGTTGCACAAACTGATTACATGGTCCAATTTTGTAAGGAATGGAAGCTATTTCTCCCAACCAATTGCTTTTTTTTAGCTCCCTTTACTTTTGGTTAGAGTAGGGTATATTAGGTTTTTTTGTAAACCAAGTGCTTTTGCACACTCTACATGTTTCCTTTTGGAACATGTATGATTTTCATAATTTTTACATAGTCTTGTGGGTATTTTTTTTTGTTGCACAGTCCATTTTGAGTAGGTTTCATGGTGGAAACAAGGTGTTGTGGGGTAATGTAAATTAGAGTTCTCCATGCTCCTTCCTTGGAGAAAATCAATATTTTTGCAAAGCTTACAAGTTTTATTCATAAATCCCAAAGAAGTCAGCTTTCAAGGAGTAAGGAGTAAGCCTGTTAGTCATCTCTATGTATCATGAAGATCCAAAGGTAAGAATTTCAAGTTTTAGATCAATTTGTTGTATTTTCAAGTTTTTTTCAGGCTTGACTCCATGCTCAATGGATGCTTTAAAGGTGATTGATATTCTATATAGAAGTCGATAGCCCCGTTGACTCACCAAACTATTGTCCAAAATAACCCCAAGGTTATTTTGACAACTTACAAATCTAATTTGGACTTAAGAAAAGTTTTGGTTCAAAAAGTCACGAACACTATATCTCAATCTTCCATGGAATTCAGAACACAACATGTTTTGCAGTTCTCCTAACCTATGGAACAAAAGAAGTAGTTGTAATGTTATGTGGACTCTCCAAGTCCACAAATCAAAGTAGTGTGAACTAGGGACTTGAGAAGATTATTGCTGAAGTTAAACCTTCACGGGCAGGTAATATGGTGTTGCATGACATAGGTTAAAAATTTTAAGTATGGCTAAGGTTTGAAATTTATGGAAACTATCCTAGTGTTCTATGGACTTCACAAATCCATGAAAACAAGGATTGAGGTTTGCAAGTGTTGCGTAACATGGAGATATACCTTCACAATATAGCGGGAGGAAAATTTTGCCAAAAAAGAACGCGTTTCATAGCAGACATTAGAATGTCACAAAACAAAAAGATTTTCCTTGAAACAAAGTATACAAATAAGGAAGCCGAAAACAAATCATAGTTGATTTTTTAACCATAAATTTCTACCAAGCTCAAAATTACATAAAATTTGTGGCATTGGAAAGGTCTCTCCAATGGCTTCATTTTGGCATCAAGAAACATAGAATTTGGTTATGTTTTGAGGGTAAAAAGTGCAAACACGTGTTTTAAGGGAAAAGGTGGATTTTTGGCATTTACATGCACTAAATGACTTCACCAACCAAATTTATGAATCACGGCTTCCATACTTAGTCCTATAGGTTTGATGACATGAAGGAATAGCTTTATTAGTGGTACATGTGTGTTCATAGAGAGTTAGTGTGTTTTTTTGGCGATTGAATTTGAAAATGGTGATCCCGCTTTGTTTCCCTCCTCTTTCTCTTTCCAATTTTCTATAAATATGGAACTCATCCATTGTAAAATAGATCCCTCTTTTGTTGTAACGACACCATGCCAAAATAGTGGTTGAATTTCCACAAGTTCTAGACCTTGGATTTGTTCTCTACATTGTATTTTCCTCTTCTTTTATGAATGTAATGGTTTATGCATCCTTTAAGCAATAACATATTGTGTTTTTCACTCCCTTTCTCCCATATACTTGTGTTGCATTGCATTCTTGCCTCCCATTCCTTCTTTGGTATGTTGTGTGTGTTTTCTACTTGCATGGTTCCATTTTTGTGTGTTGTAAATGTGTGGGAGGGGTTAGTTTATGTGGTTTTGGGTTTGTGGCGCATCTTTATGGCCTTTCCCCGCATTTTCTTCCCTTTCTTCCCCTATGGAGAGTTTTCACACCCTTATTATCTTGGTGCTATCACCACCCCTTTTAGCTTAGGTTTTGCTTTCTACATCTCTCTCTCCCTCCCTATTCCCTCGATGTTCTAGTGTAGGCTTAGCTTAGAGGTAATGTTAGCATTAGGTTAGATACATAGAGGAAGTTGGCCTTCTCTGGAGGTTTGTCTCAAGATGTAAGTCCCACACTTGGAGAAAATGCCATGTTGACCAAAAGTATTGATCTTCCATGATCAAATCTAGGGTGCTACTTTTGATCTCTAACATCGGCATAAAACATATGATATTAACAACATAAGTTTAAGTTTTGATGTTTCTTTCTCCCATTCAAAAGCATACGGAAGGGTTGGGATGTAGGATCTAGTATTGGCCAACATTTATTATTCCACCCCTTCATAATAATCAAATTTGATTTTAATTTCAAATATTTCTTTGGTTTGTTCATCTTCTTAGGGTTAGCCTTATTATAATATATCACCTACAGAGACTATATTAGTGAGTCATTATTGTACCTTATTCACCTATCATTCTCATAATATACTATTACAAATGTCAATCTAAGAGCACTCAAAGGGTTCCTAAATAAATTGTGCATCATCTAAAGCAATCCCTACTACAAGTCCAAGCACTCAATTAGTTCAAAGATTCTATCTTCATCTAACTACAAGAATGTAAATACCATAAAACCCATTTCTTAACAAGAGAAAATTCATTAAAAGCATTGTACAAGGGTTTCAATCAACAAAATGGTTAGGTTATATAGTAGAGACACATTAAATATCACTATTACTACACTGGTATATTCTATACTACGTAATTATCTTGTTATCTTTGTTAGGAAATATATCTTAGTGCTCCATTTGATATGACGGGTGAATAATAATTACATGTGTAATTATTATCATGGTAAATTAGTGAAAGTATATTTACTATGTAAATGTAAATAGTAAATGTAAAGTGTGGTTAGTATGTGGTAAGTTAGTAAGTTAGAATAATAAAACAATTAGTATTGATTTATTATTATATTGGTGAGAGGTCAAACCATATGGGTGTATGGTCAGTACATGAAGACAAATGTTGTTGTAAGGATTGTTATTTTACATCTCCTATATAATGGAGTGTAATGAAATAGTGAATGCATAATAAAAATATAATATAAAGTTGTTGATTTCAATTATTGTCTCAGGTAGCTATTTCATGGATTCTTTGCATTAGATCGATTAATTTTTACATTTGGTACCAGAGCAAAGTTAAATGCTCTCAAGAAGATCTCGTAACTTTTGTTTCGTGATCTGGGTTTCTCCAAAATTTTGTGTGTGGAACGATCTGTTATACAGAAAGCTACAATAGAAATTTTAGCAAAACTCAGTTCGTAGTTTGGGAGAAACATGCAATTTACTATACAACACATTGATCACTGCTGTTTTTTTGAAGAAATCAGAGAATCAAAGGTAATTCAAATCTACATTCAATTTTTTTTTGGATATTTAGATTCAATAAAATGGATATACCATTAGATAAATTTAATGGGCTGAACTTCCATACATGGAGAGTAAAAATCCAGATGCAGTTAATGAATAAAAATCTATGGAGGATAGTAGATGGAAAAGAAAAAGCACCTACAGATGTAAGCAAAATTGTAGAATGGGAAACTGAAGATGAACGAATAACAGATGAAATTGACTATAATTCTGAAGACTTTCTATTCTAAGTGAATTTATTGAGGAAGGAGGCACAGAGGTTGGAGGTCATTCAAATGACCTCTCTCAAATCGAGTCACCAACGATGGGGCCGTATCGCTATGGTGATTTTTTTATACAAATGCGTTCTTGTTGTTTCTTTGTATTTTTGGCAGAGTGTTTGGTTACAGTGTTCCTATTGTGGTTTGCAGAATAAAGGAAATTTCACATTGAGGGGGAACATGATCTCAATGTTCCATTTCTAGTTTTCTACATTTCTGGTATTTTCTATATATGCAACAGATTTTAGAAGAATTTCCTATGTTATTCCCTGCAGTGAGATGTGATGAGAGCTAAGAATAATACTTGGCATATCATGATGTGGTTGAAGTAAACCACTTGAAAACATTCATTTTTGGTTTGTGGTACACCACTTGTAAAACCACCATTTTCGGTTGTTGGTAAACCCTATACAAAACCATCACCCTTTTGGTTTGTGGTACACCACTTGTAAAACCATCACCCTTTTGGTTTGTGGTACACCACTTGTAAAACCACCATTTTCGGTTGTTGGTAAACCCTATGCAAAACCATCACCCTTTTTGGTTTATGGTAAACCAATTGCAAAACCATCATTTTTGGTTTATGGTCAACCCTATGAAAAACCATCCATTAGGTTTATGATCATCCTGTAAAATCATCAGATCATGAGCAGGTGCAAGTATAAGGCAGGTTTTCCCCATGTTCGCACTAAGGGGGGGAATGTTAGGAAATATATCTTAGTGCTCCATTTGTATGTACGGGTGAATAATAATTACATGTGTAATTATTATTATGGTAAATTAGTGAAAGTACATTTACTATGTAAATGTAAATAGTAAATGTAAAATGTGGTTAGTATGTGGTAAGTTAGTAAGTTAGAATAATAAAACAATTAGTATTGTTTTATTATTATATTGGTGAGAGGTTGAAACCATATGGGTGTATGGTTGTACATGAAGACAAATGTTGTTGTAAGGATTGTTATTTTACATCTCCTATATAATGGAGTGTAATGAAATAGTGAATGCATAATAAAAATATAATATAGAGTTGTTGATTTCAATTATTGTCTGTGTAGCTATTTCATGGATTCTTTGTATTAGATCGATGAATTTTTACAATCTTGGTGTCAACCAGCATGATGACACCCTTAGTGGTCAAGCTAGCTAAACATACTTACACAAACACTTGAGATAACTATATGAGGTTTGATTTCCACAACGAGGATATGTAAGAAAACACTTGGATTAGTTTAGTAGTTGGGAGGTTGATCACTAAGGGTGGTCCAACCTCAAACGCATGCACATATTTTTCTCCTTTTGTTTATTAATTCTTTGATGAAGGGTTATGCAGTGTTTCTATAGTTTCTAATTTGTTATAGGTCATTCCAAATTTGTACAAGCAAGAGTGAAAAATAGTGAACAACATTTTAAATAAAGTGAAGCAATAGAGCCCAACAATCGCGAGTCGTTTAAGAATGATGGCGAGGTGTGGAGCATTTTAGTGGAAAATGGGATTGCCACTTTTCTGGAAAAAATGACTGGTTACTCGCTCTGGTTTCTTATGCTGTCACGGCTTCGTGGTCGAGGGGTCGGGTCCAAATTGGCAGCACTCGTTTCACCATCTCAACGAACGCCATCGCTGATGCCACCGGGCTCCCTGCTGCGGGCGATATTTACTACAGGGTGCTCCTTCACGCCGAAATTCAAGATTTCAACGCCCGTGACAGACCAAAGAAATATCTTTCTGGCTATACCCGTGACTCTCTGCCCTCTCCCTGGGACAGAGTGGCGGAAGTCATTATGCGGTACTTCACTATCGACGGCAGATACCGACTGGTCTTCGGCCCCCATCTGTTCATCCTCTCCCATCTCCGATGGGGGAGAAAAATCAATTTGGCTGCCTTCCTTTTTCAGTCTCTGGAACATTCTGTTATGTTGGCTCGGGAGGGCGAGGGTGTCATCCTCCACCAAGGTTTACTCTATCTGCTTTTTTCCGTCGCTTCCCACTCCGACCTGCTCCGTTTCCCTCCCAAAATGGGTCGTCGCCGCCGCTCCCCCTCCCCTTCTTCTCGCCCCTCCTCCTCCTCCCGCTCCTCTCGGCATCGTCGCCGCTTGCTCCTCTCCTCTGGTTCGGATTCCGATGTGGCCATTGTGAGCCCCCCGCGACGCCTCCATTCCCACTGCCACCCCCTCTTTTCCTACGCCCATCTCGTGTCTTTTCTTGGAGGACACAAATGCCAGTGGCCATGCTCCTTCTCCCCGTCTCCACTTCCGCTACTCTAGGCGGCCGATCTTTTTGGGGGCCGGCTCATCTCATACTCTGACTCCCGAAGCTTTTGAGCAGTGTGTGACATCAATCAACATGTGGCGGAACCCTCCTCTCAGTCTGCTGGTACTAAGGACCCCTCTATTGTAAAAGATTTTGCTGCTGACACTCCTCTCTCCCCTCCTGTTATGGACTCTAATCCTGCTGATATTGAGTCTGCTGATGCTAAAAAAGACCATAACAGAGCCGAAATCATTTCCTCCATCCTAAGTAAACTGCAGCGTGCCTTCAAGGCTCTGAAAGCATGGGAGGACTTCACGGATTCCACCAGGGTGGCTATTGCTGACGACTGTTCGGAACTTCTCAAGCTGGCTGATCTTCTCGCAAACGAATCTGGCTCTCCTAGAGCAAAAAATGCTGTCTCTGAGCTGAAGAAGCTCATCTAATGTATCTTTTCTTTTTCTCGGCTTGGCTTTTCTTTGTTTCTCCTTTTTGGAATCTTCTCGGGTATTTTTGCTTTGCAAATTCAAATGCTAGATCTGGCCTGATGGGCTTTTTGTATTAAGGTTGTGGGACCTTCTAAAACCCTCCTTTTACCCAATATATTCCAAAAAGTGAAGCAAAAAAGAAAGTTACATATCTAAATTTTCACTGGGTCTAAAAATATAGCTTATGTCCTAGACCATACATACCTTTCTCGATATCATACAAAATCCTTATAGTCCCGAACCTATTCAGCTTCTAGTTCTAGAATCTATATCAGCAAAATCTAAAATTCTATATCTTCATGTTCCACTATCCTTCACACTCAAATCATTTTTGAATCATCATGAATATCTAAGTTTGTATCTCCTCTCATTTTTTTAGATATTTTTTTTTTTAATCAAGCGCTTAGCTCATGTCGATTCTAAATGCATCTCTCTACTCATGTATAATCGATATTAGAAGTTAGTTATTTATCAAAATAGTCCACATGTTTCTAACCCTTACATCCTCCTTATGTTTATATGTCTACAACACCTAAAACTTAATTAGGGTGTAAACAAAATCAAACCCAACTCGCATCGACCTTGGGGGAATCTTAGGGATAAAGGGTGAAAAACATGTGAGATGGAGGCTAGAAGGTAAATGGAGATAAATAATGAGAGTCCATGATGATCAAAGTAGGGACAATAACATACAATAAGCATGAACCAAAGAGACATAATGAGATTAGTAGGTGTGATGAATGCAATGTGTGAAAAAAGGGAATAAATGAGGCAAAGGTAAGGGAACTATGGCATAATAGTGACATCTATCAAATTTTGTTGTTCTACCAACATGACCATGTTCGATCACATATTATCCCAAGAAGCCCCTCGAGGAACTTTCTCAAGAGGAAGATGCATCAATAAACCTCAGCATAAAGAAATGGCTAGAAAGCATAAAAATAGGTGTATACAAGGAATATCTCAATTTTATCTATAGTTACATGAACTATTAATTGTGTCAAGAGACGCAGGATAACATAAGGGGTTGGTTTATATTTTCACATATTATTACACCCACACTATGAGAACTACATGAAGTTTCTTCCACTTACGATGGGATGCAAAGTTGTCATGCCTAGATTGGTTTAGCAAGGGTTAATGTGACCAAGGTCAATCTAACTCTACACACACAATGTTTTACCTAATCATGTTCAATAAGTACTAGTATAGATATTTTAAGGTTACTTTTATTTTTACACAAATGTAAGCCATAATGACAAACATGTTAGAGTAGGTATTTACCTTAGCTCATGTTCACCTAGGTACTTTATTTACCTTTATTGTATTTATCCTCACCCATTTATGTGTGTGGATATTTATTTTATCTTATTTAGATATTAGGAGATATTATCTAGTTGTTAGGTATAGTTATTTCCTTAATCTATGGTATCGACTAGATCCTCGATGTCTAGTTCTCTCATAAATCTATCAGTCTTGACTAGTTCTCCGAGGACTAGTTATTTCCTTGATTTATGGCTTGATCTACGACCTTGACTAGTTCTTAGATTATTATTTCTTGCTTATTTAAGCAAGGCCCATTCTCAATGTATCGCATTGAGTTTTATAATAATATATGATATCAGTTGCTCATTCGTTTGCAAAGGTTTTATGTAAAGCTATTCCCGTGAATTGCTTTCATCTTATCGATCATGGTGTTTGATTAGCATTTATGTTCTTGGCTCAAGATGATCCGGTTATCGTTCCTTTCATGGTATTAGAGCAGAGATTGCTATTGACATCATTCTCGTAAGTTTTATTTTGCAAATACAATCTTTGTGTATTCATATATTTGGGATTTGGTTGTATTTTGTTGCTGCGTGTGGTTTTATGTGCAAAACAAAGGCTTTCATTGATCTGAAAGACATGAAACCCTAAGATCGATCAGAACTCAGCCATAGTAAGTCAGTGCAAACACCCATTAAAATCCTTAGCCCTCGGTCATATGGTATGGTCATATGAGGGCTTAAAGTTTGTGATTCCTACCAAGAGGTGCTTAACTTCAGCCTCCTTTAATTTTATTTGTGTGGTGGAGGCAACAACAATTTATTTTGTTTTAGTGGCAACTAAAATAAATAACAGAGTAAAATATTAAAAAGCTTGTAACTTTTGATCGGTAACTCGGTTTTGAGTGCCGTTTTTTTGCAAAAGTGCTTGTTTTTTTGTGCTCTTTCCATTGGAAATATTTATTTTGAAACTTACACTATAATTATAAAGTGTCAAATATGGAGGAGTGTTGTAATCAATTGTGGACATAATTTCAGCTTGAGCTCGATGTCCTAAACTTCTGGAGTTGCATTTTGTATCTATCATGGATTTTGAGAATGATATGCTTTTCTCTGAAGTATGTGGACTTCAAGAGGATATTGTAAAATTTTTGGAAGAAAATAGATCGCTCAAGAAGTGAAATTCTCTTCTACAATCACTCATTCATGATAAGGATACAATAATACACTTCCTGTAGAACAAACTTGCTAGCCTACAAGATCACCGCCATATTGTGAATAGTCATATCCATGCTCCTAGTCCACTTACGATTGTTGTTCTTGTACCCACCGACATTGATCCGCGCCTTTTGAGCTTGAACCCGCTTTTTGATGCTTCTAAACCCCATGTGAGGCTTGTTCTTTTGCATGCTCTTCCACATCTCGTGCTTATTACAATACCACATGTTGTGTATCCTACTTCTTCTCAATCGCATGGATTTTTTTGAGAAGCATACCAATGCATTCGTATCTCACATGCTCCATTCTATGGGTCTCACTACCAGAGTCATGGCGTAGAAATTCACAGGGTATTGTTTCCTCTATTCCACATGTTAAGTAGAATTCTCGTCATGACATTGGTTTTCGAGCGAGATACTTCATCAAATCACACATCGACAGAGCTCCTTTTTTGTTCGCTCGACTCTTTTTGAGGATCATGAGCAACACATGAGTTCACGCACCTTCACTCAGCTTGAGAAACCCGAGATTTCAGTTGTCGAGACATTATCTAGTTGATAATATCCACACACATAATTTGTCGACATTATCTATATTGTATTTATCCTCACCCACTTATGTGTGTGGATATTTCTTTTATCTTATTTAGATATTAGGAGATATTATCTAGTTGTTAGGTATAGTTCTTTCCTCGATCTATGGTATTGACTAGTTCTTTCCTTGATCTATGGTATTGACTAGATCCTTGATGTCTAGTTCTCTCCTAAATCTATGGTCTTGACTAGTTCTTTTTGATGACTAGTTATTTCCTTGATTTATTGCTTGATCTACGATCTTGACTGTTCTTAGATTTTTATCCCTTGCCTATATAAGCAAGGTCCATTCTCATTGTATTTCATTGAAGTTCCATAATAATATATGATATTCTTTGCTCATTTGTTTCAAGAAGGTTTTATGTAAAGCTATTCTCGACGTAATTGCTTTCATCTTATTGATCATGGTGTTTGATTAGCATCTGCTTTTCTTGGCTCAGTACGATCTCGGTTATCGTCCTTTCAAAACATTTCAGTAGATCATCATTATTTTATTGTTTGTAATTTACATATCATAACATGATTCTATTATACTCCAACATGAGTTGTATGGTTCTAAACATAAGAATTTTCCAGTCATTGTTTGAGGAACGAAGCACTTCTAGGTTCTTACCATCCTTTTCATCTAGTCTACACATATATATTATCTCTACACGTATTCGATAAGCTAAGTACTCATCATTCCTTTTTTTTACACTATCATTTCATCATTCTATCATCATTTGTTGTATTAATTATTATATTCTCGAGTTGATGGTTAATGTAGATGAATTAATTCAAAAATTCTACTTGTAACATTCTTACATTTATGTGAAATATTGTGTAACATTATTATATTAGTGTGTGCAAAATAATGAGTTATCTCTGTATAACCCGTGAGATAAAGAATGGTTAAGTGAATAATGGGATAGTTGAGTGATCTTAGAGTGTGTTGAGACATCAGTAGGAGAGTTAATATGGATCGATGTTGACTCCTTCATTACAAGATCAAAGAAAGCTATATATGTAATACTTCATAATGAATAATGATCCCAAATGTTTTCAACTCTAAATGTATTATTTGGTGTATTGTTATCTGGATTTCCATGCTTAAATCGTGATCAATTTAACACTTACACCTATTAATAAGTACGTAAATAACTCCCATAAAACCCTTACCTATTCTATCTAGAGTGTTAATAGTTATAAAGTATATGTTCCTATTATGAGAGGTAGAAGGAGATAATTAGTCGCAAGAGATAATTTGGTAGAATCCTAAGATTGGTCTAGATTTGGAAATGACGAGATTGTTCTTGTACAAGGTTATTGTTTAGTGAAGAACATGTTAACATGTTAAGGCTATTTGCATACTTGTGATGAAAGCTACATACTAGATCATGGCAGAGTGTGTATGTAAGTCTTGATTCAGAGCCTTGATGGCTTCATGTTGTATTTGTAAACGGATTGAGTTAATACCATAAAGCAAGGTTTTGATGGGATTTTTTACCTAAAAGGGTTTTCCCAAGATAAATATGGGGTCAATATTTTGAGCGTGTTATTCTTTCTCTATTTAATTTATTGCGTGTTGATCACCCAAAATTCAAACATTAAGATCAAAGCATTTAAAGAAACATGAGGAGCATGTAGCATATATATCGTGTTCTATCAAAGTGATAAAGGTTAAATACTTTCATAATATTGCACTACATGTCGACATACATTTTAATTGGCCTATTAACTTCAAAGAAATGTTCACATATTGGGCTTGGTCATAATGAAGGGATAATACAAGCCCCTAAAACATCCCACGCTTTTATTGTTTTCTTGCAAAGTCATTGTTTCTTTATGAAGGTTATAAGGAACTAGATGTATTTCTCATAAATCTGCAGAGAATTTGGAAAATTGAGTGAGGTTATCGGAGCCTAAATGTTTGAAAATAGGATCATAAAATAATATTTTTGCTACCTAATTGTTCCAAGATCGATATATTGTTACGATACCATGAGATCTACAATCCTAGTGAAGGTTTTCTATTCATGTTTTTTTTGGTTCTTCTTCATCTTGTTGTTTAGACTTGCTTTATGTTATATGTTTCTAAAACCATCTCTAAATATACAAGACTTTGATGATTATCTCTTTTAAAAAAACAATTTTCCCATATATTGATATAAACATAAAGTACAAGCTAACTATACAAAAGAGTGGACCAATCACACTTTGAGCGTGACAAGAACCAAATCGAGAGAGCCTCGCATAACAATTTAATGCAGATATAAAGATGAAGCACTTAACAAAGAGAGTGAATGAATCACACTCTAAGCATCATATGATTATGATGATTATCTTTAAATATACGATAAATAAAATATTCTTCTCAAATCCACTCTCTTATTCTTAATAATTTGGGAATATCCTTTTATGAATTAGCTTTGAATTTTTTAGTTAAATTTGTACTAGTATGATTTGTCAAGTTTATATTTATTTCGGAGGGCTTCAAGTAATAAATGTCTATCCTAGAGATAAAAGAGTAAGGGCTAAATTTATAGAGGTAGATATATAGAGGAGGAAGAATACTTGTTTAAAGGGAATACTTACTAGCTATGTGAGTTTTATTAGCAATGTTAAAAGTCGAGATTTATTTTCTTAAAATGCTTTTAGTTTATTTTCGTTGTGTTTATAATCTCAAAGTTATCTAATTTAAGTTTTATTTACAACTTTTATTTATTTATCTTAAATTATTGTTCAAAATTGGTTGATTAGATTTCTCTCCTTTATATTTTAATTACATTTATGTGAAATCTATATTTAATTAATTTTTTCTATATATAAATAGAAATATTATAATATATGTAGATACGGAAGATATATCATAATATATGTAGATATAAAAATATATCTTAATTATATTGATTTTAGTTCACATCTTTATTTTATTAATATCTTAATGGCAACTATCCAAAAATAAAAGAATATGTTGTTATCTCAATATATATTAGCAAAACATTGGAAGTGCCCTACCCTACCTACATAAGTTTTTAAATGGCAAAAAATAGTGGAATATAATGAAACACATATACTACTCATAAGCGACGTCAACACACTCTTTATTGATGACGTGTCTCCGTAAAGAAACAAGTTCTTTCCACGTGCTCTCAGTTTTGTAAACACGAGTGGCAGAGGTGGGCCACATGGATAGATTGTTAAGACTATCCGTTGGAGAGTGGATGTCACGTGGCATTTACGAACCTGTCTATGTTCATTGAACATGTCTAGATTCAATGTATTTGACATGACTACGTGGACATGCCATGTCATGTGTGCCGCAATGATATGGTATGTAATGATAAGGGTCGCATGTGGATAAATGTATGGCATTTTGGATTTATTAAAACGACATAGTTTTTTTTGTTTAGGTTGCCAACTTGCCACCGAGTCATCTTTTTATCTCTTAGTGGCCGTTTTAATTACCCTTTTCTGTTTTGTTGCGTTTCTTTGGCCTTTTTATTTAAAATTTAGGAAAAATAGTTGATATTCCCTTACGAGAAAGAATATTTGTTCCAAATTAGACGTTGGTTTTTTTATGCCTTCCATGCATTTAAGGGTATGGCCGTGGACAACCTTCATAGAAAGCGGGATTTTGGTTTTTAAGAGGGTTCCAGCTACTAACTTGGTTTATTCTTAATTAAGAGTATTGTCTTGGACAAGTTTCATAGAAAAAGAGATTTTGGCTTTCTAAGAGAAGGGTTCCTGCTACAAACTTGGTGGCTCAATGGCTTGAGAGTAAAAGCTAAATTTATTAACTTAAGAATCAAATCACATAATTATATAGCGAAAATGGGACACCGGGTTCATTTAGTAAAAGTATGGTATAGTATGTTTGTTCGAAGGGTATTAGAGAATACCCTTAATGTTAGTTTTTGCCTCCAGCTTATTCAATTGATAATACCTCTCTCGTTATATTATTATAATAAAAATACCCCTTATTTTTTCCATGTACTTGACATTGCCATTTTTCCATTACAATTTTATTTACCTATTTTTCCATTCAATTTTATTTACCCTTTTTTATTTCTACCCTAATATATCAAATAAAACATATGTTTATTTCTACCCTAACATATCAAATAGAAAATATATCATGTTTTTCACTCAATTATTATTTTCTTAATATATATTTGCTCTTAAAAGATATTTCAAATCCATTCAAGATATATTATCAATTACGTTAATGTTAAACTTTAATCATTTATCAATAGTTATTCAAATAATTAAGATGGTGAAATAATATCATTTACGTTGAAAAGCATACTCAATCCTAGTTTTCTATAATATTATTATTTCTTGGTTAAGAATCTCCTAATTGATATTTCCTTATTTAAAAAGAGATTATAATTTAACTTCATGAAAACACTCCTTATGCAATATTAAGGTATTTATTTTAAAAACTAGGGGTCAAATATTTTAGTTTAATATTAAAATCAACCCCACCTCTCCTTAGGCCCACCTCTCTAACCTACCCCCAATACCTAATTCAAAATATTAGTAAATTAAACCCTTTCACCCCTAATGTCTACTGGTATATTGACTTTGATTTTATCAATTTTAATTACCTCAATATGAATGCACGTGCTAGGATATTGCCTAGCTAATGAACCCCGTGCAATGGGAGGTGAGTGAAAATGATGTTTTATGATTTGTATCAATTTTCTAGTCATGATAGATTATAATTGTCTCTCTACAAACCATTCAACTATTTATGTATATATATGTGTTCAACAATTGCTATGTATATATGTGCTTGACAATTCTTTGTAGTGATATTTACCTTCCTTTATATTTGTGACTTAAGTTTTGATCTAAATTTATCTTTAATATTAAAGATTGGGAGAATCATATTCTTGTGTTTCAATTGATTATACCTTTGCCCATTTAGAGCATCTTACTAATATGTTTATATTGATTATATTTTCCCCATATAATAAGGGTATTTATCATTAAGCATCTATTTCTTATAAATTGTTCATAAGGGGCAATGACACCTCAATACTTACATTGTAATGTCTCACTCACATGGGCAATAATATTTATGTGCTTTTATCATGTATTGTACTTACAAGGAGTATGATATATTTGTGTTTATATAGATTACATCCCAAGCTTGTATGGTGTAACGTTGTTTATTACATGCATGTGTTCTTAATGATACATTGATATGTTAAACGCCAATGATGTTATTTCCTATCTTACAAATGATGCATAATTCTTTTCATTTGAGATATGTGCTTCACATGTTCGTCGTACATCCCAAAGGAGGGTAGATATTCCACTTATATCAACTCTAGACTCCAAGGCACAAGGCACTCTCTAATATTTCACATTCATAGATAAGGGAAATCACGTGGTATTTTTTGAGACATGCCCATTACATGACACCTATTCCCATCACAAGATATTCTGGACATAATTTCCTAGCCATACTCTCTTTTTATCACATCATATTTATTTACCTTTAATTTTTTTGTTGCAAAAAGTTTTACTCATAAATCATATAAGATTCAACATAAGTTTTAAGCATTGATTTCTACATGGGGAATATTCACAGCTTTTTCAATAAAAACATGTGTATTTATTGGAATTCCTCTATTCTAGATTCCAATAGTTCATTAATTATTGCTTATTTACACACTCATCCCCATAAACATGTTCTTTGCATGTCAGCACGGCATACGTTTCTATATATTAGGATATACATGAGCATGGATGTCAATTCCAAGATCTTCACAACACTCTATGGTGGAAATTGGGTGATCTCTCTATTCCTCTTTATTTTTGACTTTTAGTACATTATTATTTTGATATTGACTTTGAACACTCTTACATGTTTCTAAGTGATTGAGGTGGATTCTTTGCATCCACATGTTTGTTTTAACTTGATTTGTATGCACACATACACATCGAGTGGAGGCACTATGTAGACACCTAATTATGGTACGAGACAAGTTATTTCTTATAGATTGCATTGTTTTTTGTACTTGTATGTTTTTCCATTACTTTGGATTAAAGTAGTCTTGTATTGGCTTGTGTTCCCTATTTCTATTCTATTTTAGAATTTCCCCTTTGTTATTCTTTCTCTTCTCTTGTATTCTCTTGCATGGCATGATCTCTCTCTTCCTCGTGTTTTCCTTATGTTCTTATTTTTCTTCTAAACCCATATAGTAATGATTTTAGGAGCCCAAAATCATGTGTGTTTACATGTATGGTTATTGCTCTCGTAAACTTAAATGTGTGGTTTTATCACTTTTAGGGATCTTCTTTTTCTTAGGCCCTCCTACCCTATATTTGTGTCATTTGAGATTTTTCCCTTTGTCATGTGTCGACAAGCATGTCATCGTGGTCCTAATATCAATTTTGAAATTTATAAACACACAAGTGTATAGTGCATTTAGAACATCAATTAAGAAGAATATTATGGTCAAGTGATATAGAATCATCTCCATGCCAAATTGTAGACACTTGTAATTTGATCAAAGCAATTTTACTACTTAAATTGCATTAATTACCTTCTTATATCTTCATCATGTCAAATAACGACACTTTGTTATCTAAATAAACTTATATTTCACTCAGGATACCCATTTACAACACTTTGTTGATTGTAATCCTCTTAATTAACTACTACACGTTGATTAAGCCTCCTATCTTGCATTTAACCAATAAACCTTCTTATTGGCTAAATCCTACTTCCAAAGCATCCAAAATCTATCTTAAACTCTTCCAGATGCTCCCAAATTTTTCTAAGCTTACTTGGGATTCTTAATTAATCCTAAAAGATTAATTAACTTCTAATTCTAATAAAAAGTGCATAGACTTGTAAAAAGTGCTTTTGTAGGACTTACCTTTTTTCCCACATGCACCAAATTCATACCATTCTTGGAATATGAAACCTATAAATAAAACCCTCCTCCTTACCATTTATTAGAAAACTTTTTCTCCCTTAGCATAAACTATAGGAATTTAGGATCTTGAGCATTTCTCCATTGATATTGAGCTAGCATATTTACAAGGTGCATCCATTAACTCGAGCTTGAGTAATATGGAGAGAACCAATATGGTCTTATAGCCATTATTGGTGAGACTTAATTCTCAAAACCTTGAGATCGTACTAACAATCACATTTGATTGTGAAGGATCTTCTTAGGTTCATTTTAAAGTTAGCATTCAAAGAGTAGAGATTGATTTAGACATTTTAGTTTGATTATTTTCAAAGTTATATGCATGTTAAAGAAGTTAGTCTCCCTAAGCTCTTATCTTGATGGTTCTTATTAGATTAGTTTAAAGCTTTGAAACTCTTAGGTGTTTAGTTTCAAGTCTTATAGCTTTCCTAATTTACACATGAACACATTTGGCACGCCTGGTGGGACTTACTCCATAGTCCATAGAAGTTGATTTCAAGCTTTGTGATTTACATCATTTTTTCTAACCATATCATGCATTTTGAAGATTGAATAGATTTGTCTCAAACATTTGGCTAACCTTGTGTGTGTTAAATATTCCTTTTTCATGCAAAGTTAATGGGTTTTTGTTAGAAATTGGTTTAAAACACAAATTTCTAACTTGTTGGCAATTTCGAAATTATTTTTCCATCTTTTTCTCGTGTTGTTCCGGGCACGTGCGCGGGCGTTAGAGCAGGGCACACATATGTCCAAACTTGTGTGCACTTATAGCGAGGGGCACGATACGTGCTTCGGAGGCAAGAATATGCTTTCATACCCGTGCATATGCTTCCCCGTATTTTGGCCTCTCGTGATAAAATTTACCATATGCACACATTTTCTCTCAAGGTGTGCATATGCTTACAAACATGCGTATACGTCTCTTGGGACATGCACGTGTTTACCTACCCTTTGTGTTATCTTACCTTTTTGACATGCGCATGCATATGCTTACGAGGCACGCAGTGCTAAAAGGATGCGTAGGTGCTTCTCATCCCGTGGCATAATGCGTTAAAGGCTAACTTTATTTTTGACAGGGGTGTGCATATGTTTCTAGATGCGTGCATATGCTACTAGGGCACGCATACGTCCTAAAGGACACATAGGCGTTGCGATATAAATTTGAACATTGTGTTAAAAGGAAAAAAATTAGCTACCTTGGATTTTCTAACACTTTGTAGGGTTTTCTTGAGTTACATTAGTGGTTTTTCGTAGTTGCATCGTCTTTTTATGAGGCTAGGATCATGTATGCTCTTCCTCGCACCTTTTAGGTGATCTTGGGAATCATAAATGATTCAACACCTCTTTCATGCTTTCGAAAACACTTCATTAAATATTTCTAAAGGAATGAACTTCAAAGTTGGGTAAAAATAATGAGTTATGTGTTTGATTTGTAGGTTTTCTTCATTATTTTCTAACTAGTTGGGTTTTTTCATTGTGTATGCTCTTCCTTTGAGTCTTAAGACGATCTTAGGAATCAGAAACAATGTTTAAATCCTCTTTTTATGATGCCTTGAAATACTAATCTTTACATAAAGGACCATATCACTCATGAAAGAATTAGGATCTAAACAAAATCTAGCACGTGTGTTACAGGTTGTTAATGGTGGTTTAAACCTCATTAAGCTAAACAATGAGAACACACACCACATTCAAAACACTTTATTTGTAAGTTTAGATAAGGATAAACCCATCCGCTTTAAACTAAGAGAAAATACCTTTGGCATAAGCCTTAAGATAACAAGAGGGATGCTCCTAGGAACCCCAAAGTATTCCATGCAAGAGGGAACCTTGTGGATGAAATGGGAAGCACTTCACTTACCTACTTGACTAGTTATGCACTTGTGATTTTAGAGTCAAAATTATCTTCATTGCGACCCCAGTAAAAAAACAATTGAACTCATTTATTTCTCATTACATCAAAGGGGGTAAAGTAAATCTGGGATACTCTAAGGTTTAGTCAGTGCAACTTCTTTAACGAACCGAGCTTGTAGAGGTATTTTATGATACCTAGTTAAGAGAAACAATAGGAAGCCATTTTGTATTGGAGACAACTTGACCGACTCAAACCCATCGTGTTTTATAGAGATTTCGCGAAGTAAGAACTTGTTCGAGTCAAACCCTGTTTATCGAACAAGGAGAGAGTCCATCCAAGTTTGAACTAAGTGTCATTCATCATGAAATTTACAAAGCATTACTTTATCTTAGTTTCTCATTCACCCTAAGGTGAGGTGAAACTCTGTCAAGTGATGCCAAGTATATTTCAACCTCACTTGATCTACACCTTTGCTATCTTGTTGTCCATTTTTGAAAAAAGAGAACAACATGCACGGATACCGCTAGAAATAATCGTGTCCACCACTTTCATAGTCTACTTGCATGTCTAGGTTGCGATGCTTCAGAATCTGAAGTTTCGAAAGTGTGAATGGTATGTCTTTATGTTCTAGTAGGCCCTTTTTCTAAAACCTATATTGAGACACATTATCATCGTGCAGCTAGGCTTGAGTCACCATTGATCTTCTTTAGAATTTTTTACGTTGTTCGCATCACCTCACCACAATTACGATACTTACATCCCGTTTCTAGTAAACGTAATCTAAGTGCCTATATTGTGATGTTACGCTGCCCACATCTTAAGCAAAACCTTAGCATACTTTGGCGTGGTTTTATTTCAAACATTACCTCGATCTTGAAAGAGTGTTGATTACTTTGTTTACGTCGTATCGATACTAGTGTGATACTAATACCTCGATTTCTCGCAAAGCTTGGATAATGTATCCTAGTAGTATTGTTACATAGCTCACATGTGTAACCTCCACTTGTTTTAGGGTTTGGGTCTTTCTTGTCTCTAAACTTGTCATAAGTATCCTTTGATTGAGATCACGTTAACCCTTTGCTAATACTTACGCCTTGTTCATTTCGAACTTGACTTAAGTATTGACATTGTGTTGATCATATAGCGTCAAACTATCTTTGAAAAACATTTGCATAGGGTATAGTTTCTTGTTGATTGATTGGTTTACCAAAACTTGTGTGATTGTTCCTTGCATGTTATCTATCTTGAAAACTTATTTTCTAGGACAATCCTTTGATCCATTGATTCATTATTGTTGACATTCCTTTACGACATTGAAAATTGTCACACATTTTACTTAGGTTTGTTGTATTCTTAAACACATTAAAGTGAAACCTTTGTAGCCTTTGTTTTGCTAAAACTTTTATCAAACCATTTTGATGTTTACACTTGCAAATTGTTAGCCAAACCTTACTGATTTTTCAAAATTGTTTCAGAGACACCTAAATTCTACTCTTGCAATCTTATTGCCAAAATGCACGCAAATCACTCTCATTATCACCAATTCCGTTATAATTAGTGATTTCTTCTAATTAACTAACGTTTCTTACCACTTTGGTCAATTAATAAGCACTTCGTTGATCACCAAACCTCTTTCACATTCAGGATGCCACTTTATGATGAATCGTAAGTCAAAATCCTCTTCAAAATAGACAATTATCATTTATTAGCTAATTAAGCCTATTTTCCCCTTATTTTGGTAAATATACCTAATATTGGCTTAAACCCTCTTAACCACTCAAAATCACCCCACTTTCCTCCACATGTCTCTTGTAAAGCTTCAAAAGCTGATCCTAGCCTCTAGTTGACCCTAAGTGGTTGATTAAGACTTCATACCTCTTAATCACTTAGTAATTCACTAATTGTGATTAACAAGGCCTAATCATGATTAGTAATTCTAATCTAATTTTGGGCTTTTAGTCCGAACATGCACCAAAATAAAAGTTTCTCCGAAAAGGAAAAAATATAAAAAGAGTGCACCTCTTACCCTAATTTTTACACCATGACTTGATTTGCATCTCATATAATAAATATGATATATAGCCAAGTTCAATCCTTGCCTAAAGCCTTCAACAAGGTTAGTAGATGAATATCTAAAGTGACTTGACAAGTCATTTGGAGAGGTCATTTCACCATTGTTTGAGTATGAACCATACCAATTTGATTGCCCTCTTAGGTCTATTTAGGCCCATGTTAGATAATTGAACATATTAGTAGGCATGTTTAGTTAGATTTTGAATTGTATTCATGTTAGGTACAAGCATTCCTTTAAGTTTTTATCTTAATGTTACATTCCGAGACTTAGAACCTTGATTAGAGAAGGAAATGGTGTCATCCTTAGTTGATCATGAATTTTTTTAGGGTGCTTTCGGTTTGATCATGATGTCTATTTTCCTTAGATTCCCTTTGGAAAATCACACAAGCATCCCTTTATTTGTAAAATGTCTAGTTGGTTTTCATTATGCTTCTCCGAGTTGACATGGAACTTCCTTCCCTTTGTAAGATTTCAATCACACTTATCTCAGTGTCTAGGAATTTGTACCAAAAAAATTCCAAAAATGACCGACTTATCACAATTTTCCTCGGACTAACGACAATAGGGAACTAAGGTTTAGGGATTCATATAAAAATATTCCTAAACCTCATTTGGTTCTTCACGCTAGAAAACTCATTTGATTACCACTTTCCCTACCTTCATCTCATGGTCAATGGATAGATTTTGATGAGTCCAATCCAAACATTCTTTATGATGATTCTGATCCAAACTATTATTTTGATTCTCCTTAGTCTCCTGATGATTATGATCTGAATTATTATTCAGATTCCTCTAATTTGAATCCTAAGTCATGGTCCTCCCTTTCTTTGCGACCCCCTTTATCGATCCACTTAAACAATGTCCTCTTCCTTTGAATATTTGTGCGACTCCCGACTCCATACATCAAACACCTTATTTGAACATTGAGTCTTAGTCCTCCCTTTCTCTGCAGGACCCCTTTTATCAGTCACCTCAACAACCCCTTCCTTCGTCCGAAGAGCTCTCTGACTCAAAGTTCCTCTAATCAATCATCCAAGTTGACCCATACATCACAATATACTACTTGGATGAATGATCTTATTGCTTTCCTAACAATATGTCATCTTCTAGGTAAACTAATGCCATCTTCTTCCACTCGTGAGTAATCTTAGTACAATTCAACTTCATCTCTCAAGTCATCTTCTTCCACTCGCGAGACATCTCAATCCAAGTCTACTTCGTCTCTCGAGTCATCTTCTTCCACTTGTGAGACATCTCAATAAAAATCTACTTCATCTCTTGAGTCATCTTCTTCTATCAATCGAATCCAATCCCTCTTCATCCCCTAGGTCATGTTGATCATACCTTATTCCATATTCATCAATCTTCTAAAGATCTATGCTTGCATCCATGTAGAACTATTTGTTTCACATGAATGTTTCCATTCCCGGAATAGAGTTGCTTTCTATCCTTTCATTCCTTTGAGAAACAGATAAGGGTTAGGGCTGTGGAGGAATACCTTCGAATGTCGAGAGGGTGTGCACGTACTCAGTAGAGAGAGATCGGATCAACTGCGAAGAACTCCTTTTGTCTTGGAAGGACTACCGCAAGTAAGAATACAAGACCACCAGATTTTAATTAGACGATAAATGAGGGAACTTGGAGGCCCAGAAATATTGAACTTCCTTTCGAAGGTGGTCACTCCCTCGCTAATATGAATTAACACAAATGATTGTAAAATCACAATTTAATTGCCTTGTTAGAATAATAGAGGAAAGGCTGGTTTTGGTTTTGAATCATAGTGACCGTCGATCCATGTCACCTGACGGTCTTAGATTCTTGATAACCGATATCGGTAGGGGTAATGTTTTAGGGGCTTTTGGTGAAGGTTGGTTGTAGGGTGGTTGTGGTTGTTTATAAGGTCAAATGAGTAGGGTTAGGTAACTGGGGTGATGAAAAGGACTCGAGAGAGTACGGGGAGGGTGTTCTTGGGGTAATGTAAGGGTAGAGGAATGACAGTTAGATGTAGTGTGTTACCTGGGTAGTAGATATAGGAATAGACTTATAATGGCTGTGATTCGAAGTTCAAGAAATGTTATTAAAAGGACATACAAGATACTACTTACTAGTTATTGATGAGGATGCAGAGTCCAAGGACTTTGTCTTGATTTAAGGAGATTCGGATAGGATGATCGATAATCCAAGATGAGGTATCCTTTCTCCCAAGGCTTGGATGAGTGTCACCTGGCTCTGTTATTGATTTGCGATCTTGGGCTTGATGTCCTTCTTTCGCAAACTCCTCTCTTTCCTTCACTTGTCTATGCCTAGGCCAAGTAAATTCTGGATCCTTCCAATGACTTCGATATTCCAATTAATCAAAAATCCTCCTCTTGTTTTTGGTTGGGGAGGTCATTTACAGAGGAACCGATGTCGGTTACGTAGTGTGACGACGGTGGTCGAGTAAAACCGAGTATCGGTTCGATCAAAGTGGGCTATTTTTAGTAAAATAGCCAACTTTCCCCTCCTTTTCTCCCAGGGGATTAGTTGTGGGCTTGGTCAAGTCATTATGAGGTCGGTTTGGAGTGCAGTGAGGAGTCATTAGTCATGGGTGTGGATGTAGACCAAGTTATAGGTCTTAATTAGGTTAGTTTAGGGTTAGGACTAGGTCATGATGAGGTGGCAAAATGAAGTGGCAAAATGAGGTGGCAGGTTTGGAGATGTGGATTTATTAATTGTAAGGTAATTAATAAATAATTGTGTATGGTTTAGGTGATGAGGTTAGGTTGCGAAATGAGATGCATGGTACGGGAGGTCGTAAGACACAAATTTGGTGTCTACATTAGCCTTGTTGTCGTGTGCTTATCTCAGTAAGCCTCACACCGACAATAATAAGAAGTGGTTATTCTGTTAAGGGTATAGGTAATCCCCCTCAAATCTATCACAGATTGAGGTAGCGTGAAATCGGGGATAGGGTTGATAAAGAGTAAACGCTTGGTGTTGAGATAATGGTAAGATGGTGGGGTAGGTTCGAGAAGCAGACGCACGTTGAAATGCGATAGTGTGACCGTGGTACATGATTTGAAGAGCAAACAAGCAATTCATAGCAAAGGTCGATAGTTAATCCAAACAAGGGTGATATAATCCTGGTATCAAGGCATAGGAAGTAGCTCCGGGGATATAATGGGTAAGGTACGGGAAAGTTTAGGCATGTTCGGTAGTACGAAATGGTTGGTTTGGTTGAGATAAACGTCACGGTCTTGGTCAGGCAAAGTTGGTCGATGCGATCAAGTCAAGTACCCTAATCATGCTAAAACACGAACAGGTGAGCTTGATTGAACAAAAGCTACATGATGGGTGGATAAAATTGAAATTTGTTGGTTTTTGGTGAGGTATTTAATTGGTGTGGCCTTGGTCGGGCATGATTTTGTTGGTGGCGGCCTTGGGTCGGGCGAATGGTTGAGTTACTGCCTTACGACAGCCAAATGGTTGGAGTGTGGCCTTGGGTCGGGCCAAATGGTTGGTTGCGGCCTTGGGTCGGGCCAAATGGTTGGTTGCGGCCTTAGGTCGGGCCAAATGGTTGGTTGCGGCCTTGGGTCGGGCCAAATGGTTGGTTGCGGCCTTGGGTCGAGCCAAATGGTTGGGTGCGGCCTTGGGTCGGGCCAAATGGTTGGTTGCGGCCTTGGGTCAAGAAAATGGTTGGTTGCGGCCTTGGGTCGAGCCAAATGGTTGGTTCGCGGCCTTGGGTGGGCCAAATGGTAACAGAGAACATAGGCCGAGGAGTTGAGGGGTGTAGAGCGATTGAGGTGGATTGCGGGCATAGGCCGGTGAGTATGAGAGGATTCCTCTAGATCGCGTGCGGCGATAATTGGATTTGTTCAGGATATACCCCCTGGCTTATAGACCATACATGAGGATTGACACGGAGGCATCATTCTCACCTCCTCGTCCGACACCTCCAGAAGGACCAGAAGAGATAGCAGCCGATCGCAGGGTAATGGATGTAGGAGTGACAGAGGCTTATAGATTATGGTGGGTAGTAGAGCTACGAGGTTCACGTGAGAGGGCCGATCATCCTGACATAGCTGTGATTACAGCGGAGAGAGATCGTCTACAGGGTTTAGTTCATCAGCTCCAAACGCGGGTGAATGAGACAACAGGATTGTTAGCGATTGCGGAGTCACGGCGGAGAGACTAGAGGCGAGATTCCTCCATGCGAGAGGCGTATTCATATGTTACAGAGAGATTGCGCGAGATCGGTGGGCGGTACGATAGCCAAGTGGTGCCTTTGAGGATGGAGAGGCCGGTGAGGCGTCGCCGACGATCACGATCATCACTGGTTTTGGGATGAGGCGCGAGGGTCTAAGTGAGTTTTATAAAGGTATAAGAATAAATAAGGATGCCGACTGAACGCTGCGTCGATGATAGAGAAGATGTATTTGTTGAACATCTAAATAAAACCGAATATGTATGTTGATTTGAGTTATAATAATAAGAATGGTTGTGTTTTGAATGTCTTGTTTTGAAAAAGATAAAGATGAATGTTGTGAAAAAGAAATACACAAAAATATGTATATTTGACAACACATGATAGGTTATGGTAGGGGATGACTTCGTTGTCTTCCTGGATACAACTGACAGATAGGCGATGTGTTTTTGGTGTAGGTGGTTCGAGAAGCCAAGACCACGACGATCCTTGTGTTTGCGTGTAGTCATGGGAATGATCATATGCTCGGCCTTGTTCATAAAGACTAAAACCAAAGCCTTTCCAAGCACAACGAGTCAAGAAGGTGAGGGCGAAACGACGATTTATCGGTCGTATTGGAAATCAGTTAGAAGGGAACCACACCAAGGGGAGGTTCGGGGTAACGGAGGATGCGTCGACACCCCATACGTTAGGTTGGTGCGGTAATTAGGTGGTCCCGTAAGAGATTACCTCCCCACGCGACAGTGTAGTAGGATGCGCGTGTAGCTGTCATACTCCCAGTGGGGGTATGGAAAGTGCTAACGTTATAAGGTGATACTCCCCAGCGTAAGGCATTGAAAAACATCTACTAAGGGGTCTAAGGTTGGGATGTTATGCCTGCGAGAAAAGGAAGTGGTATTTGCGGCGGCGGTTTCATTGGTTGAAGGTGTAGGTACGGTTGAGGTGGATGGTAGAGGTGCGGTTGAAGTGGATGGTTGGGTTGGATGAATGGGTGTCTTTACTTGAGTGCAAGAACATCATTAGGGCGATATAACATATTGCAGGTTTTGAAGGGGAGGATCGCTTTTACGGTGTAGGACTTCCCCTCGTACTCAAATTTTATGTATCTATGTAAGGTGGAGGGAACACATCCCATAGCCCGGATCCAAGGGTGGCCTAACAACATATTGTATTGGAACTCTCCCTCGAGGACATAGAGTTCGGGTAAAGTATGCGTGGCCCTACACGAATGTTAAGGATCACGGTGCCTAAGGTAGAAGTAATAGCGTCATTGAATGACCGCAACATGATGGGGTTGGCACATATGCAACTAGAAGGGATATTCATTTGTTGGAAGGCTTTTGAAGAGATGATGTTTAGACTTAGCGCCCCGATCCAATCATAACACGACCTTTTACAATGTCCCAGGACATAAGTTTGAGATAAAAAGAGCGGTCGGGATCTTTTGCACCAAAGTCGACAATTTCATCCTCGGAGAAACGGCGATGGCTTCACTCATTGTCACGCAGACATAAGTGGTTGGGAGATAGGTTGTTTGGTGAGTGAAGCAACATGATTGGGTGTTAGAATGGAGGTAGCAGTGCAAGGTTTCATTAGGTAAGACCTTTATCCCTTGAAGAATTTCAACGAGAGCTTGTCGATGAGATTGAGAGTCCGAATGAGATCATACAGTGTCATTTTACGGGTGATTGGTGAAGCTTTGTTTGATCATGATTCGTGTGGGGTAACTCCATTAGAGACGGGGTAGGCGGGTCATGAATAACCACTTTAGGTGGTGGTGTGATCGGGATGGTGGACGGAGAAAGAGAGGCCACGAGTGTGCTTTCTTTAGCTTTCCCATTGTTTTTACGCCTCGTGTAGCAACACTAATCATATTGATCTCATGAACACGAGAGGAGGAAGATGGTAGGGATAAGTCATGGTCTTGAGAGGTGGGGTTGTAATAATGATAGACCTTGGTGAGGCGGGGCCGAGTGTGTATAGGAGAGGAATTGAAGCTAAAGGTCTCTCCCTTCGTAAGTTGTCTTTCTTAACCTTTCTATCTAAGAGGTGACTAACGAAGTATGGCTTTCAATGCTTTGCATCCCTCTACATCATGTCTGGTGTGCGGTGGTAAGCGCAGATTTTAGACTCATCATAACCTATAGGTCGAGGTTTAGATGGATCATAAGGTCTAAGTGGTGGTAGGGAATGGTCGCATTCTCCACCAACATAGCAAGGATTTTGGCGTAAGACCCTTTGATCGGGTCCAATTCAAAGGAAGATGGGGCTATTGATGGGTAGTTTTTGTAATGACGAGGGTATGGCTGATTTGTATGGGTGGTGGAGTTAGCCCAGGGGTTTTGACAATGGGATTTAACTAGATGTGGCTTCTTTGGTGCGAAGCTATGTTTAGTTGAGTTAGATGATGAGGCCCACGAGATGATGTGGTATCAAGAAACAACGGCAGAGAAATAGGAGTGACAACAAACAAATCCTTTGATGATGGAATTTGTTTAGGGTTGATAGGTGGACGGGGATACGTGGGGTACGTTGCGGTGTTGATATACCCTTGGATCTTTGTATGGGTGCGAAGGCGTAGGTATTGTTAAAGAAAGCGTAGGAGGTATGATATATTGATGCGAGGTGGGGGATGAGGTCCCAATATGGAAGGTAGGTGTGATGACGATGGTTTTAGTTGTGATAGAGGCATAGGTTGGGGTTGAGGAGATTGAGTCTGTCTCTAAGTGGATGGACGACTTTATTTTGGATAAATCTAACCATTTAGGTGGGTGTGTTAGGTAGTATTTGTGAGGTCCCAAGCATAGGGGAAGGTTTGGTTAGGTCAATAGAGGTGGATGAGGTATTTGGTAGAGATGAGGGGGTGAAGATGGGGACATAGGCATTTTAAGCTTTTGTAAACACTTCGGGTATATGGTAGAGCGTGCTGGATCGGTCATCTCGCATTTGAGTAGAATATGGCATACTCAAAGGTTCCCATAAAACCCGTCTATCTTACGGGAATGACAATCTTGGTGTGAATTGGAACTTTGATATGGAAGAGAGGTGGGTTGTGATTCCGGTCCCTTTATGGGTGTGATACAGGGGTAAATGAGGCAATCGTATCAATGGACGTTAAGAGGTCAATCGGTTCTTTGAAAAGATTTAGGCAATGAAGGACTAATAGGTAGGAGGGCATGTTTGAGAGGATCTGTCACATGATTAAAGAATTTTGTGATGTCGGTTCAAGAGGCTTCTCGTCTAAGGATGACAAAAGAAGTGGCGAGTCCTCCTCTTGTGCAGCAAGAGTGGTAGAAAGAGATGTTTGGGAAATAGATAAGTTAGATAACATCCGCTCACGATCTTGTAAGGATGTGGTGTAAGAAGGCTCATCTGTGAGAAGAGAACTGCAGGTGATTAATTCCTTGATGGGTAAAGGCAGCGGTAATGATTTCGTCTTGTCTTGATGGGTGGTGAAGGGGTTCGGGTTCTGCATTAGTGAAGAGGCTCGATTCGAATTTTTTCGATAGAGGATTTTGGGTGGGAGTCGAAGACTACATGGATTTCATGAACACTCTCCTCGGCTAAGATATCTTGGTTTATATTCTTGTTAAAAGAGTGATTTGGGAATGGTTTGTTGAAAATTTTCAAATTTCGGTTACTTGAGGGGTATTAGGATTATTGAGGTTATATCCCCGTGATCATTTCATTTCTGCACTATGTTTTTCAACATCTTGCGATTTTCTGTATTTGTGTCCCTTTACGCGGTGCGCAAGTTCACGAAGTCATTTTCTTTGTACCAGAAGGTATAGTGCGGGTGGAGTCAAACCCGGAGTGAGGTTTAACGGAGGCGAGGTGATAGCTCGGCTTTGAGCAATTTTTCCAAGATGACACCATAAGTTTCTCCCAAGGAGTAGTTGATGGGCTCAGCTTTATACTTATAGGTGGTTTTTGGTGGGGTATTAGGCGGTGCTTGAGATTTGACCATCACCGCGTGTCTGCTACTTTTGATTTGAAAGCGATCGATGTGTGAGAATTGGTGGTGTTGGGTTTGTTGGTGGAGTCTTGGGTTCGAAAATTAGGGTTTTGTTGCGACCACAATTTCTCTTCCTCTAAGGCTCGAATCTCTAGTTTCAGAGCCATAGTAAAGGCCTCATCAAAGGTGCGGAAAGTTTGAATTTAGAGGGTAGGAGAAATGTGCTTAAGCGCAGGCCCGCGTAAAGAGTTCGATAAGTTCACTGAGGCAAGGCATAAGTAAGTTGGTTGATGAGGCCCCACCATCGTCAGCGAAATCTGCGATAGATTCATCTTCAAATTGTCGGACGACATAGAGGTCGGTGATAGATACTTTCTTAGCAATATTAATGGAGAAATGATCCAAGAAAGATTGGGCTAGTTGGTTAAAAGAGAAGATCGAGTCTTTGGGTTAAAGCACTTTGTGCATTATTCCTAGGCGGGTCACGATAAGGACATGGGAAAGGTGCGGAGTAGCGAGCATCGTCGTGAGCGATCAAATAGCAAGCATGTCTAAATGATCGCAAGTGTTGTTGAGGATCCTCTTTACTATTAAAGCGAGTGAATTTTGGTAATTCTCATTGAGGAGGATATGAATGAAGAGGGGCATACGGATGAATAGGCTCGTGACAAACTTGCTCGTATGTCAGTCTGGTGCTTTCACGGCTTCACGAAAGCAGAAGCCTCCAGATTTTGCATTTTGTCCATCATTTGTTTGATGAAATCCATGGTTGGATGAGATGCTAGTGCGGTTGTTGTAAAAGGTGGAGGATTGGGCCAAGGGCCTCCACTGAAGACAATGGTGGGGTTAAATGTTGATAAGGTATTGAGGACGAATATGTTGAGGAGACCGAATAGGGATGTCTATATAAGGTGTCAGGTCACCGGATACGTGTGTGGAAATGAAAAGGTGGGCGGAGCTTGAGAAGGAAAGCTCGTGTGGATAGGTGGCGAGAGCAAAGTTATGAAAAGGGGCGATCAATGCGAGAGAGAGGAGGTAGGAGCGATTAGCGGTAATGATATGTGGGGCCCAGTTAACGAAGGAAAGCGAACTCATGTCATATGAACCTCTGAAGCCACCGAGTTGGGAGGCGGGACCAAGGATGAAGAAGGTAAGGTGGAGTTATTAGGTGGAGAAGGAGCTAAATGAGCAGCTAATCGATAGGCATACCTACGAGAAGTCGGCCGGAAGTCGGGTGTCTGATCGGGGTATGAGACAAATAATCTTGTCTGACTAGGATTAGCATCCAAAAATTTGGCAAATTCCTTATCTCCTACAGGATTTTGGGAACCTCACCGGTGTCAAGTAGGGTTCCCCATAGAATGTGAAGGAGGTGATTCGGGAAAAGGCATGGAGCGGGCATGTGAAACCATGGCTGCACTTGTTCAGTGATAACAACCATGGACAAGGGTACACAAAGTAAGGATGCGATCTATCGGGAACAAAAGCAAATGACAAAATGTTGGAAGTTGGAAGGTCTGTTGGTTTTAGGAATCTGTAAAAGAAAGTAATCGAAATCGGTCGAATAGGAGTACCTGGTCAGTCAGCTGTAGCCGCCGTCGTAAGTTAACCGATGTCGGTAGAATAGGACCGGTGTAAGAAGTCGAAGGAAGTTGTTGATCTAGGGCTAACAATGCTTAGTATACCCCAAATGTTTTGAAGTGATCACGAAAAAAGAGTGTATGATAAAAAGAAGCAAAAACAAACAAGATGCACAAACAAATTAATGAGACTAACCCTAGGATTAGTTTTAGTCAATTTGGGCTTATGCATTAGACGCTTGGTGATGTCAATCCTAGACAAAAGACTTAGGGAAATGTCAAGTTTATTTTGGCTTATAAGGTTACCTCAATCGGGCGGAGGAATACCTCGGAAAAGGGGGGATGTTTGAGCTGTTGTGTTGATTATGTCGTGATTTGGTATGTGTTGTGTGCGGTGAAAGTAAGATTAATTTCTTGTCAATACCGTGGATAACACCCCCACGTGTACGACTCACATTACTTAATCTATGTTCACTAGAATTGAAAACAGCAAGACAGAATGTGATACACGTGTTTTAAACCCAAATCGAAAATGATATTCGATGAAGCAAAGAGATGACTTTCACTAATGCAAAGATGTGAAAGCAAAGAAAATTATTTTACCAAAATAACAAAATACCTTGTGAATATCTAGGAGAAGAAAATAGCAAGTATGCTCCCTATATGAAAGCAAGCAAGAATCAAAGAAACCCAAAATGGGTCCCACCAGGTGTGCCAAAATGTTTCGCACATAATGTTTCCATTCTGGAATAGAGTTGCTTCTATCCTTTCATTCCTTTGAGAAACAGATAAGGGTTAGGGCTAGGAGGAATACATGTTGAATGTTGAGAGGGTGTGCGCGTCACAGTAGAGAGAGATCGGATCAAGCCCATGAAGAACTCCTTTTTGTCTTGGAAGGACTACTGCAAGTAAGAATACAAGACCACCGATTTTAATTAGATGATAAATAAAGGGAACTACCTTAGCCCGGAAATATTAGACTTCCTTTCGAAGGTGGTCGGCTCCCTGCTAATATGAATTAACACAAAATGATTGTAAAATCACAATTTAATTGCCTTGTTAGAACAATAGAGGAAAGGCTGGTTTTGGTTTTGAATCACGGACCGATGGCCGCCATGCCGGTCAATCATCACCGGCTACCGATTGCTGATAACCGATATCGGTAGAGGGCAATGTTTTAGGGGCTTTTGGTGAAGGTTGGTTGTAGGGTGGTTGTGTTGTTTATAAAAATTTGGTAAATGAGTGGGGTTAGGTAACGGGGTGATGAAAAGGACTCAAAGAGTACAAGGAGGGTGTTCTTGGGGTAATGTAAGGGTAGAGGAATGACAGTTAGATGTAGTGTGTTACCGGGTAGTAGATCTAGGAATAGACTTATAATGGTTTGTGATTCGAAGTTCAAGAAATGTTATTAAAAGGGCATACAAGATACTACTTACTTGGTTATTGATGAGGATGCGGTGTCCAAGGATTGTCTTTGATGAAGGCGGGTTCGAGATAGGATGATCTGATAATCCAAGATGAGGTATCCTTTCTCCCAAGGCTTGGATGAGTGTCACTGGGCTCTGGTTATTCAGTTGCAGTCTTGGGCTTGATGTCCTTCTTTGCAAACTCCTCTCTTTCCTTCACTTGTCTCTGCTCGGCCAAGTAAATTCTAGATTCTTCCAATGACTTCTGATATTCCGATTAATCAAAAATCCTCCTCTTGTTTTTGGTTGGGGGAGGTCATTTACAGAGGAACCGATGTATCGGTTACATAACCGCGGCCAATGTCGAGTAGAAACGTATCGGTTCGGTCAAAGTGGGCAATTTTAGTAAAATAGCCAACTTTCCCTCCTTTTCTCTGAGGGATTAGTTGTGGGCTTGGTCAAGTCATTATGAGGTCGGTTTGGGTGCGAGTGAGTGAGGAGTCATTAGTCATGGGTGTGGATGTAGACCAAGTTATAGGTCTTAATTAGGTTAGTTTAGGGTTAGGACTAGGTCATGATGAGGTGGCGAAATGAGGTGGCGGGTTTAGAGATGTGGATTTATTAATTGTAAGGTAATTAATAAATAATTGTGTACTGTTTAGGTGATGAGGTTAGGTTGCAAAATGAGATGTATGGTACGGGAGGTCGTAAGATACAAATTTAGTGTCTACACTATTCATAAGAAATGATGTGCTAAGATATATTTTCGATGCACTATCCAATTCCTTTGTGGACACAATAAGGTCAAACCTTCCCCTCATCAAACATCTTATAGATCTTCCACACATGTTGGACCTCTTTCTTCCAATCAACCTACTCTGGTCGAAGAACAACCACCCATACCGATTGATTCATTTTGGAATGAAGAAGCAATCAGAGCATTTATGGGGGTACATGAAGATATCCCTCTAGAAGGTTATGAGAAATAAATCTCTTTAGACCTCGATACATTCATGTATTGTGGGGAAGAGGTTGATTCCTTTCATCAAGAAACAGAGGAAGACCCTAAGATCATCAAACATGATCCTCCTCTTATTATTTCATCTTCACCTTCCTCTAGTGCATGATGAGATTCCTAGGTCTAGCATTGATCCATGACCTATCTTCTCATCTCTCGATCATTCTTTATCTATCATAATTCCTCAATCAAAATCTCACCTTGGGTCACCTCCTGATAGCCTATCATCTTCTCCTATGTGTGGGCCACCACTTGGTAGCCCTCCATTTTTACTTGTGGGTCACCTCCGGGTAGCTCATTATCTTATATTCTCGGGACACATCATGGTAGCCCCTTCCTTTTCTACTTGTGGGTCACCTATGGGTATCCCATTATCTTCTATTCTTGGTTTGCATCCTAAATGAGCCCTCCATTATTTTTTTATTTATGAGTGACCTTGTTGTAGCCCATTGCCTTCAATTCTTGGGTCACGTCCTAATATCCCTTCATCCTCTTGTATCTATAGGACACCTCCAGTAGTCCCTCATCTTCTATACTTGGGTTGTAACCTAATTGTCCTTTGACTTCTATTTATGGGACACCTCTTTTGGTACCCCATTTTCTTCCATCTTGGGGCCACATCCTAGTAGTCCTCCTTCATTTGTCTATGGATGACCTCCACGATAGCCCATCTTCTTCAATCCTTGGATCATATTCTCTTTGTCCATCATATCATCCTCCCATCGCTGACCGTGGCAAGCTCACCGTCACTTATCACATCGATCCTAAACATCCACTTTCTTCTCCCACTTCTCGGATCGAGACAAATCACGCCTTAGCTTATACAAAACTAAAACAGTTTATTTATCAATTTAAGATCAAAGGTTCAAAGAGCTCCAAAGCTCCCAAAAATCAAACAACCACAAAGTTAAAAATCAAACGCAATTCAAAAATGCACACCAACGCAACCATCATGTATGCCATTTTGCATAAACCTATGGATAGGAACTCAAGCTCCCTCATACAAAATCCATGTTTCAAGATAAATCACAGTCATTTGTTGAGTATGAGCTCACCATGATCATTGAGATCAAATAAAATATTACTCTTGATAAGAAAACACACTTAATCTCCCTTATCAAGGAAATCAAAAACATTTTTCTTGGATCTTATCACCTTTGAGTGACTTTATTAGTCCCAACTTTGAGAAAACTATCAAAACTATAAAACTCAAAACAATTCGAAATATAAAAACAAAAAAACAAAAATGAGAAAACATTAAAAATGAAAGGTATAAAGATCAAACATTGCGATCAAGTATTGCGTACATATGGATGTTATTTCTTCCCTTTCTTACCATCCCTCTCGCAAGTCATCCACCATTTTCATCCCTTGATGATATTTTCGATAGTATATTCGCATGCATTTTGTGGCATTTATCTCTATGGTATTTGTTTGACCTTGGTCTTTTATCACCTTGGTAAATTAAAGAACGACTAACCTTGTAGAGATCCTATCACTATCTACATCTAATAAACTTATTGCGAAAGAAATTTTAGGCGTATTTGTTGACACTATTCATGTCAATGTCACCACGGTCACTTCCACATCCTTTCATAAATCCATCGGTGGTTCTTAATCCCTTGTCAAAATAATTGAGAGAGCTGAAATAAGTTTTTAGAAAGAAAAAAAATCAATCAAAAGAAAAAAGAAAATTGATATATAACTCTCTCTTGGGGGTATTCCTAGTATCTCTATCGGGGCCATGGATGTACATTTGGAAGTAGAGAAATGTTGCAATTAGAATCAAATACATCTCTGTTGGGGCTATGGACGTTTGGTTAGCGGTGGAGAAATGCACGACTCTCCTTCGCCTTTCATTCATAAATCACCTATAAAAATCAATCTTTCTACACATTGGATAGTTTGTCCTCACTTCTTGTCTATAAAATCTTCACTTTAAGAGGTAATTAAATTCCACGTGCACACACTATATCTCTATGAGAAAACATGATTAGTATGTTACCAAGTGTCTTTTATTGGACCTTGTTCAAACTCTTACTTTAGTCCTTATCTTGTCTCATGATTTGTGCCTTGGGCTAATCACCTTTTCATTGCGAGGCTTCTAGCTACATTTTCCATACCCTTCCATAACATTCACACTTTTCTTCTACTTCATTCAAAACATCCATGTGTATAAGATTGTATTTTACTATGTTTGAGGGAAACTTTGTTCCTTCTTACAATAAACAATCTTCTACTCCTATCTATCAATGCTGACTTCTTGTGACTTACAGCTGGGGCATCCTTGCTCCTTCTTGGCACTTCATTGGTTTGTGTTCATCATTAGGTTGAACATATCTATTTTGGCCTTGATCCAACCTATCCTCTTGTATATATGTGTGGCATTTTACCCTTGTACATCCGATCTAAGCACTAGGGTCATCCACATTTCTTCGTTTTCATGTACAACAGCTTGAGAAAACTTTCAAAAATGCCAAATATATTCAAATACATTTCCATCAAAAACTCAAAAACTATATAAAAGTTTCACAATAATCCTAAAATTTTTAAGTCAATAAAATAAATCAATCAAAAAATTTGTAAAATTGGTAATACGATGGAACGCATTTGAAACCCGTGTCAAATGCATTGTATTCAAATTATATCTTGCTTACGTTTTACTTGATTACAGTAACAACTCACGGATAATTTAGATCTACCCCATTAAAAATCTAGTATACTTGCTATGTCTACACTATCTTGGCACAACGAGTTGCACAGTACTATTTATAGCATACTGAATGCTTTCTCATTAGATCCTGCATCCATCATATTTCCCCTCGCATACATCCTTTCTTGGGGCACCACTTTTAACCCTTTTCATTACACATGAACATTTGGGAACTAACTCGATAAAAAACATTTTGTACAACTATCTTAGACATTGTTGGTTTAAGTATGTGTTTGGACTTGTTTCCTGTCGAGGTTGGCTTGTTTAATTTCTTGTATTGCATTACATTATTGTATGTTTCATGGAGTTGGCGTTTTGGTAGTAGACATTTGTTTTTACTATGGATTTTCATTTCATTCTACACTTCTATCGTATGCTTACATTTTTAATAAGGACCGATGATGAAGATCACTTGCAATATGATGAAAATTAAGTTGTTTACACGGAATTTTATGGATGTTAGCTCAATCCCCCTTCATGATGCTTATTTTTATTCTATATTCCCCTTCTTCTCTTCACGTTATTATGATATTTTACTAGGGGCATCTCCCACCCTTCGTCCTCTATTGCTTTCCTTCACCTTTTTGATCGTCGATCGACCTCTTTTTTCACCCCATACACTCAAGGGGGCATCCTTCATTCTACTAATTTTTCTTCTACCCCTCCCTTCATAATTTTACTTGGTTATGCTTGTCTACTATCTTTGAAGTGGCATAGCTTAGGCTACCCCAAAGAGGGGAAAATGTAGACACCTGTAATTTGATCAAAGTAATTTTATTACTTAAATAGCATTAATTACCTTCTTATCTCTTCATCAAGTCAAATAATGACACTTTGTTATCTAACTATACTTATATTTCACTCAGGATACCCATTTACAACACTTTATTTATTAAAATCCTTTTAATCAACTATTGTATGTTAATTAAGCCTCATATCTTGCATTTAACCAATAAACCTTCTTATTGGCTAAATATCACTTCCAAAACATCCAAAATCTATCAAAACCTCCTCTAGATGCTCCTAAAGCTTCCTAAGCTTACTTGGGATTCTTAATTAATCCTAAAAGATTAATTAACTTCTAATTCTAATCAAAAAGTGCATTGACTTGTAAAAAGTGCTTTTTGGACTTACCTTTTGTCCCACATGCACCAAATTCATACCATTCTTGGAATATGAAACCTATAAATAGAACCCTCCTCCTTACCATTTCTTAGAACACTTTTGCTCCCTTAGCATAAACTATAGGCATTTAGGATCTTGAGCATTTCTCCATTGATATTGAGCTAGCATCTTTATAGTGCATCCATTAACTCAAGCTTGAGTAATATGGAGAGAACCAATATGGTCTTGTAGCCATTATTGGTGAGACTCCATTCTCAAAACCTTGAGATCATACTAACAATCACATTTGATTGCTAAGAATCTTCTTAGGTTCATTTCAAAGTTAGCATTCAAAGAGTAGAGATTGATTTATACATGTTAGTTTGATTTTTTCAAAGTTATATGCATGTTAAAGAAGTTAGTCTCCTAAGCTCTTATCTTGATGGTTCTTGTTAGATTAGTTTAAAGCTTTGAAACTCTTAGGTGTTTAGTTTCAAGTCTTATAGATTTCTAATTTACACATGATCACATGTGTATAGTACATTTAGAACATCAATTAAGAATAATATTATGATCAAGTGATATAAAATCATCTCCACCCAATCATCAAGGCCCTAATTTCAATTTTTGAAGTTTATAAACACACAAGCGTATAGTGCATTTAGAACATCAATTAAGAAGAATATTATGACCAAGTGATATAGAATCATCTCCATGCAAACCAATCATTACAAGTAACTAAATAATATATTTAAGTATTTAAAAAATAGCGAAGAACACCTTGCATTTTTTCTATGTTTAAACTATTGAAAAAAGGGTAGGACATGAAGAACACCTTGATTTGTATTATACTTGGTTTACTAGCTTCAAAAAAAAATTTCTCATTAAGGGGCATGTTAATAATGGAGGAATAACACATGTCGCTTATAACATCCCTTATTTTCCTTTGTGTTCTTGCAAGGGTATTATTTCTAAAATTTTCCTCTAGCATAATTTTTAACTAAATATTCTTATACGATTCCCTTTTATAATTACCTCGAAAGGTGTTTTCCAAGAGAGAGAACCCTCCGTGCTCGACACACACAATAAAAATAAATGGCTAGGGTTTCAACTTTGTGCATGAACATTAATCAAATACATCTACACCATCCACGTGAGGATTCTGTGTTACTTTTTTTAGTATGGAAGCAAGAGTTAAATTTGACTGTATCGTTTAAACGTTTTTATAAATTTTAACTAAAAATACAATCAATTAATGTGGGTTTCAACCATGTTAGGTTATTACGCCGAAGGACCAATCTTATTATATTGCATTGACTAAAAACCGAGACGGTTAGATTCTTTTCTTCACGAATTGCATGGTCGGGATTTTCATGTCCATATAAAGGCATCAAACGTTGATAGGTGGAAATGTTTAGCAACAAGAACACATTTTAAACATGTTACAAGATGACAAATGGAAATTAAAGGAAGACATGTCACAACCTTCTAGTAGAAGGAATATGTTTTAATTTGTTTTTGTTTAGTCAAAATTCCACACCAAGACCTTTCCCCTAAATTCACATAGTTTAACATGTCATTAGAATTAAAATAGGTAAAAGTGTAATCAGGCATACTTTCAACATTTAAGTTCAAATAAGAAATCTCTTTCCCACGAACATTAGAAAAAATATCCTTAGAATCATACAACAATTTGCTCTTAATAATTTAAGAAACTCATGGAGTCGTGGTGTAAAACTTTTGAAAGATTAAATCTATTTTTTTCATATGATTAATTGTTGGAGGGCTCAATTATTATTGGTTGTTTGTGTATTCTTTATTTTTTATAATTACTTGAGTTTAAAATTGAAAAGGGGGTATAAAGTGCTACTGAAGCAAGCATTGGTGTTGGGTTTATAACATAAAACTATTCAATTTCTCCCCCCTTCCCCTTTTACTCCTTTAATTGGAAATCACATTCATGTGAATAATTTAAACGATATCAAGATGATATAGTGGAGCAATAATAGTAAATATATTTGGGTAGGAACAATATAAGCCATGGAATATGTGTGGGACATGCATGTATTTAGTTCCCACCTTTTTATTTCCAACTTTCTATTCATATATTCATCTTGTCTAAAAAATTAACCGCCATCCAATAAAAAACCGCGGCATTATTATAAATGTAACGATCTTCTTCACATATCCATATTCATCGGTCACACTTGGTTGCTACTTGTAGCACCCTAGTTGATATTGTTATTTTACATGAAGTGAAAAATGTGGTGATAATATTCATGCACACATATTTTCCTTTATTGTTGGTGTCGATATTATGACTAAAATCTGGATGATGGGAACCATGTATGTGTTGACATACTAAATTCCACTTCAATCCTAAGGGTGTTATTAGTGTAGGTTGACAAATGTTTTGGGTCCAATTTATCTATAGAAACATTAATTGAAATGGAAATGCTCCATGCTTTATAGAGATTTTGATATAGGAAACTTTCTTAGAGAATTCGACTACGAAACTAGTATGAGGGTAGAACCAACGATCAAAGTAAGAATGTTAATAAGGACAATAAAATCCTTTCCCTCCTTAACATATATGATATGTCAAGTTTTGTTGTTGATTAGAAAGCATACATCCATGGCTTCTATATGTGTTTTGCTTAATCATAAAAGCATCACGATTCTTAACTACACTCAAACAAAAGAAGATAAAATGTTTGGGTATATCCGCATTGCGAGATGCTAAATCTGCATTTTGGCATATTTTTAGGCATTTGTGAGGACATATGGCAATAGGATAGGAACCATGTATGTCTTCAACAAGACACATGTATTGAGAGGTGGTAGCATGATTTTGTACCCCTCTTCCCCTAAATAAAACACCACCCATCACTGTTATATCAACAACATATAGTTTTAACTTTATAATGGTTAGTGATTGTTGGTTTTTTTGTTGTGTTGTTGCCTCCTTTTAATATCATCATTGTTTACTTTTCCCTAGCCATCGCTGCCATATTTTTTCCAAATGACATTTTTCTCTATGTTGGTTATTTTAGGGGCCACATTTAGATACACTTGCAAGTGCAATTCAAAACTTTTCAACTTTTATATGCCTTATATTTTTGTTCATGAATTCCCATTCTATAATTTGTAGGAAATCACCCACTTTAACCTAGAGTAAGTACACTAAACATTAAATTAAGAAAACAAGGAATATCTTTCAGACATGCACTTTACATTACACTTTTCATGGTTTTATTAGTAAAAATATGTAATTGTAAATCATAGAGATATTTACACTCAACAATGTAAAAAGCCATATGGAATCTTAGTCTAAAACTTTTGATTGGAAAATAAATTCTACCTTTCACTCATATGGAGTGTTAGTCTCACTCTTGGACCTGCAATCGCATAATGTAACTACCTCATAGTTGCATTGAACTCTACCATGAATTCCTTAAATTTATGTTGACCTTGATCGCATCCAATTTTATGAGATCAATGTTGGCAAAAATGGGGGTGTGATAGGTAAGGGAAAGGCCCTCATAGTTATGCCCTTCATTACACATACGAAAATTTCACCCATGTTGTGCGAATCACAATACCAACATCATTGCATGTCCTCTCCTCTTGAGATAATCAAACCATATTATTTTGGTACGCTTGATTTCACATACTTTAGATTCTAAAGAGAAAACATAATAGGGAATCATAATTTGGTAATGACTATAGATGATGACGATGATGAGTCTCTCGATGTCATATTTATTTTACTTGTTCCGCTCTAGTGCTTGTATTTTTTTATCAATTTGGTAAGGATATTTTGATATAACATCTCCCCTTCTCAAATTCATGACCCACACCACCATAACCAAAATAATAAATATCATACAAATACAAAATGCCATGAAAAATAAACCGAATTATAATATTCAAACCATTCAAGAGAATAATAATCTTCATACTTGAATTGTTTGTTATTAATGAGCTAGATCATCGAAGGAGGACCCATTGAACACGAAAAAAATATTATTATTTTTCTACAAATATTTGAAATGTTAATTACTTTGATATGCATTTCTAAACGGGAGTCTTGGTGGTTGTGTCGGCATGCATCGGAAAATATGGATGAGCAAGTGGGGAAATTGATTATCAACTTACTATGCACCAATGGTCATTGATGAATGACATCGTCTAAGGAAGCCTAAACGTAGGGTTTCCGTATCTAACATATACGATGTTTGAAATTTGACCATATGAAAATTTCCTTTTCTACATGAGATAGAAAAGGAGACTTTATGATGTGACCAACCAATCCCCTCTCCATGCAATACACAAATGGGTGCCACTCAAAGATTAATTAGTAATATCCTCTAGATTGTTCGACCATATCGGTGGGGTAATCACTATAACAATAATGTCGGGCCATGTCTTCAAACCCTAATAATAACATTACTAGCAATGACAAAGTGAACAAAAGTGGGACGAGCCTAGAAATCATGCCTACTAAAGATACATGTGACATTGTTTCAAATTGAGTGAGTGTTAAAAACCTGAAACGTTGAGGAGGAAGTGTCAACTACAAATCCACAACAAAAACTATTTCATATGATATTTGTTGTTACATGGGCAAGCGTGAAGAATGGCCTAAATTAATTGTCTATAAAGATGGCACAAAACCACCTTGTTGGCCATTTTATGTAGTTATATATTCAATTCATGGAATTCTAATCCCGCTCAACATGTCCCAATCTCTAAAATGTCACGGTTCATGTGCAAATGAATTCCCCTTAAATATATGTGTTCTCTAACTACCCACAAATCACAATAGATGACATTGCAAACAACAACTATTGACATGCGTAATATTGATTGACCACTCCTTTCTTTTTGAGATATCTCCAAAGTAAGTTGCCTTGATGATCTCCGCACCACACCCCCTTTATCCTTCAAAAAATCACAAAAATGGCACATGGTTCATATGTCACGAGTCGTAACAAATAATACTTTCACATAGGTTCTCCCCAATTTTGTACCCCTATAGTTCTTCTCCCTCAAACCCATTCTTCATTACCCCTCTTCCTTATGCAATGTTTCACTCCCTCGAGTTCAACTTCTTCTTTACATCCCCTTTGACATCTCTATCACATAATTTGCATGTCATTACTGTATATTATACTTTTATCGAAAATAAAATATTACGTCCCTATCTCGATATATTATCGAAACATTGAAAATGGGCTTCCCGGCCGCCATATATTACTAAATGCGGAACATTTTAATAGTTTATAATGAAAATCGCTATCCTTCATTGGGTGACGTCACCGCACCCTCTTTGATGACGTATCTCTATTCCACGTGTTCTCAATGCTTTAAACATGTCTTGCGAAGGTGGGACACACGGATAGATTGTTTAGACCATTTGCCGGCGAGTGGTGTCACGTGGCATTTACAAACCCGTCTAGGTTCAATGTACACAACATGTCTACGTGGACATGCATTTTGTGTTTATGGGTTGCCAACTTTTTAGTTTTTATTGGGTATGTATTTAGAAAAACATATTTGACCCAAAAATATGTGTCCCACGGATGAGGAGCCTCGAGGGGAAAATATGTGTCCAAAATAAACGTTGGCATATCATTACGTATAAAATAAAAGACAAAAATAGGATGTAATGCTCCTCGTGTAAGAAAGGAAGGTGCTGATTAGTTATGAAGCAAAAGAGTCATGAAGGAGGATAAAATATGTAAAACACTATGCATATAAGATTGGTTTGTAGTTGAAAATAGTTTATTCCCACTATTATTTTTTAATAGTACTGAAAATATCTATTTTAGGTAGCAGATATATATGGATTTTGAGTTATGTATATAATTCTACACTAGTTGTGATGGGTAAAAACAAGTATATCATTCTCTAGGTCTTTAAGTCCTTAACTCGTGCATATATGGAAGAGTAATATGGAAGAGAGTATTGGCTTTGATTCTCTATGTAATGATACATTCTTGAAAATAAACTTTGTGAAGTGAGATAAAAGAGTAGACTATAAAATTATCATGTCTTGATGAGGAATTCTTTGAATTTACTTACAATTGCTCTCTGTCATGATCTTAAGATGTTGAAATTTCCATCAACGAGACAAAGATGAGAAGAAATGGCTAGAGGGAAAGATAGTTCTAGTTTGTAAATGAGGAAGTAAGTAAATTAGGAATTCCTATGAACCAAATAATGGAGGAGCATCTCTATGAAGATGCCTTTGAAATATTCTCGGGTGATTTTCTTGAGTTGCTAGTTGCTTGGGTGTCAAGGTTGAGAGCTATTGTTTTAGTCCTAGTATGGAAACTAAAATTTGCAAAAATCATTATTACATCATGCTCTTGTTAGGTTGTTATACACACAAGTTTTAAACAATGGAACAAGATCTTAGTGGCAATAGTATTATTTTGTATCGCTTTTTGTGACTTAATTGGAACCCATTTCTTACTATTATGTTTCTTTAATTTGATTTTGAGTTATCTTACAAAGATCTCTCGACAAATTACTTTTATTGTTTTTTTTATCTAATTTTCATCCAAGACCGTACATACGGTCTTGACCATTATGTACGGTCTTGGCCCATTTTGTTTTTCACTTTTCTTCTCCTCGTGAGCCCACTCTTTACTCTTGTCTTTTAGGAATGCATATTTCGGGTTGGTCGTTCCTACCACTAAGATCCTACTTCTAAAACAACACACACACACACACACACACACACACACATTCATTCTAACTTAAACATTTATCATCTAGCTATCACTAATTTATCTATGACTTATTGAACCGAGAAAGAAATGACTATATATACATATCGTGCATACACAACATAAGAGGCACAATTATGAAGTTTTCATTTGCACACAAGGGTTTCTATTAAGATGAAGTAACATACCCCACTATCAATGTTGAGGTACAAGGGCCAACTTAGGTCAAGGATAGTTACATGTACCTTTGCACAAAGAACTAGAACTACACAGTAGTCTGAAATGTTGTGTAACACTTTGGGTGATTCGAAACCGGGTGTTTGTTTTTAGAACTAATGAGTGCTTGAGTATATTACAGGATATCTAGGGTTTGTTTTGTAGGTTTCAAGTGCAATATCTAGAGTTTTATGTGAAGTTGAAGATATCAAAGAGCGACAAACAATGACAAAAAGTGACACTAAAAATGTAGATCCCATCTACCCGAAGGTCAAAAAACATGTGGTTTGGTCGAACCATACCATCCAATCCTAACCTATTTATATTGTCTTGACCTAATGATTCCATAACTCCAAAAAGTGACTATTCCATATTACGACTCTACCCTTACCAAGATCACTCATTGACACATGTTGAATACTTTATGAACCAACTAAGTGCCTCTTTCCATCATGTTTTTACTTGAATTGTATGTGATTGATTGTGTATTTGATTGTTATGATCTAAAGTGTAAATTTGTGTGCTTTCAATAGTGCAATACTTATAACATCAATTCTATTCTACACCTAATTAAATTAACCTAACATTTAATCAAGGGTTAAAGATTTTGGTGAACCCGCTTTTGATCAAACCCTTCACCTAATCTAGGATCATCATAGTTCCTTGTATATCGGGTGTGTTTATCTTAAAACCCTATGACTATCTTAGGTCGTGTGTGAATTGCTACTTAGGAGTATCCCTTCTTCTTTGTGTGGTCATTGATTTCTGTAGATATTTGTTAAACCGTAAGGTTCTTATCCTTGTAAATAGGTCCATACTACTTTCGGTTTTCAAACTCTAACGACACTTCTATGACTATTCATCTTTATCGTACTAGATGATGATTATTTTTCTCGCTCTTTGCAATGAAAATCATAATTATGACCCTAGACCACTTTCAAGGCCCTAGTTATGCTACATCTAGTCATATTACCTATCTTGATGCTATTATTGGCCAACTCTTCTATAATACTCCTAATTATGATGAATTCATACTCAAATATGATCAAGAGGCTCATCATATTATGTTTCAAGATGTACCACCTCATTTTACTAACCCACCTCAAGATATTCATCTTACATGTCCTTTTTATCAGCTTTAAACTATTGTGGATGTCTCACAAGAGACATTCCCCATAATCAACTTTGTTAATAATGTTACTTCCACTTTACTTATTATATCATCTCTTGTGAGATGATCAATCTTGAGAACTATATGCTTGTGAGATGTCTTGATGAGACGGTTTCTAACTTACACAATGATATATATTTTATTACTACTACAAAATCCACCCATAGTGAATGCCTAGTGATGATATGCATATGATTCTTCTATTGCATAAAGGTAAATCTTTGAAGGTAATATGATGCTTGGGAAAGTGATGGTGACCAACCATATTCCCACACCACGGTGATGCACGCTTGGAGGCCGAGATTCCCATACGATTCTATTGAGATGTTTTCTATAAGGATCATCTTTGTATTTATGATAGTGATTCAAAATCCACCCATAGTGAATGCTCTAGAGATATGAATGAGAAAATTGAGTCGTCAAATAGGACTTCACGAAGCAGTCGGGGGACAAGGCACCATTTAGAATTAAATATATGATTTTCTTGTGGAACTTGGATATTCACGAAAGTGTTTTCTATAAGTATCTTCAATTACAAAGCATGAGAGGAATGAGAAAATGAGAATGAGAAGCGTAAAGGCACCATTTAGAATTATAGATGAACAAAGATCATCATTTGTATCATACTAATAAGATGAAATTTGAAAGACACAAAGTTCTATCAATAACATCTGCAAAAATACAAAGCTTCTTAATATAATATAGACAAATGATCTTAACAAGATTAAATGAAAAGCTTAGGGATAAAAGAGATCAGATAGACGAAGAATGAAAAGCCCTTCGTATTGATTTCTTTATGATTTATTTACACTTTCAAAAAATAAGCCAAGTTCTTCCTCCTTCAAAATGGCGAGGAGAGGCCATTATATAGTTTACAATTCAGTTACTCTCGGTAACTACTTCTTTTAACTAAAGATTAGTTAAGGATTGCCAATCGCAATACCTCAACTTATTACAATAAATCCGAGAAAAGAATTGGAAGAGAAGAGAGGAATAAGGAGAAGAAGACAGGTGCTTATGACTGGGAGGGACCCACTGACTTCAAAATCCACTGCCTGAATCTCTTCAATGCCTCAGCTATGTCTCTGCCACGTGTATATTGGTCAATTCGCTCGAATCAGGGTTGAAATGAGCTCCGCATGAAAGCACTGTATCTGCACATTGCACAGAGATTGGGAAACCACCAGCGAAAAGCCAAACCGCTGTCATGAATCATCTGTGCCATTGGCGTAGGGTTTGCGTCTGTCATCCTCGACCAAAAATCACTAAAGTCAAGATGGCGAACTTCACTGTCCCCGATATCGGGAACGACAGACTCTAGTGGTGAGATTTGTTCTTGCCCCTGAAATTTGATCTTCATGTTGGTAGTAATTCGGAGGGCGAAGCTGTAAGCTAGACTTGGGAAGGAATTACAGAGGAAAATGGATACGCGCGCAAGAATTTAGATTGCAAAGGTTTGAGCAAAAGATAGCAGAAAGCAAGCAGCAAAACGCATAGGGGGTTCGCTCGTTATATAGCCGTTTAGGAGAGAGAAAGGCAATGAATGCGCATTTAATACATACCTACTAATTTGAAAAGTAAGGTATTCGGGTAGAGCGGGAAAAATTAGCACAAATAGCACTTTGGTTCATTTGGGACATGAGGGACGCGAAAGCGCGAAGTACGCGACTCGGCCGATTCGGCGAAGCGGGGAAAAGACGCACAAATGCTCTTGGAACACGCGGGACAAAAGTACGCGAAAATACGCGGCTCGCTGCGAATCGGACGAAAATGGGACAATTGGTTTGGGCGAACTTGGGACATTTGAGACAAAAAGTTCCGACGGGCCCGAAAAGAACAAACTTCGGGTGAACCGGCCGATCGGGGAACAGAGGGCCCAATTGAACTTGGGACACGCGGGACAAAAGTACGCGAAGTACGCAGCTCACTTAATCGGACGAAAATGGAACAATTGGTCCGGGCGAACTTGGGACATTTGGGACAAAAAGTTCCGACGGGCCCGAAAAGAACAGACTTCGGGTGAACCGATCGGGGAACAAAGGGCCCAATTGAACTTGGGACACGTGGGACAAAAATGTCCGACAGGCCCGAAAAACACACAAAATGACCCAAAAATGCAGATTTCTCAATTTCTTTGGCATTTCACATTATCGCAGAACATGGAGAAAACACTTAAACTCAAAATTTTAAATTTTCACTTTCTTAAGAGCAGGGGAATTTTGAGTGGACAACAGCTGGCTCCTTCTGGGGATGACTTGGCATAAATTCAAGGAATGAGACAAGGTAAGAACTTAGACAAACTCGGGAAGTAGACCAGTACCTTATCCATTGGGCAACGAGTCATCGAATCAAACCAATACAGAGGACAACACACCAAAACAAAGGGAAAGAAAAACAAAACGCTATACAGAATATACAAAGGACTCCCTAATCACCTATGACTTGAACAATTTCAGGTACTGCCCACTATAAGGAAGTGGGAGAGAAGAACCATCCATATAATCAAGGTAAAAAGAATTCTTACCAGCAAAGTGCCTGATCTTGAAAGGTCCGAGCCAAAGGGAATCAAACTTGCCATGGCTGCCACGAGGTTCATGCCTTTTATCCCACAACAAAACAGTGTCTCCAACTTGGAAATCTCTGAACCTGGCTTTCTTATCAAACAAGACCTTAACTTTTTGTTGATGAGTAGATATCTTATCAGCAACTTCCAATCTATCCTCATTCAATTTGTGAAGGTACATTATTCTCTTATCCAAAGCATCATTGAAACTGGTATCTTCAATGGCCTTCATTAGATGCAAGGCTGGCAGCTCCACTGTTACTGGCAATTGAGCTTCTACTCCATATACCACTTGAAAAGGAGACATTCCAATGGCTCTCTTAGGTGTGATCCTGTCTGCCCAAAGAGCATCATAGAGTTTCTTGTGCCAGTTTCATTGAGACTCATTGACTAATTTCCTTATTATGGTCACCAGATTTTTATTAGTGGATTCTGCTTGTCCATTTCCCTGAGGATAGTAATCTGAAGAGTGAGCCAGAGAGATGCCATATCCATAACAAAAATCCATCATCTCAGTTGAAGAAAAATTCGAAGCATTATCTGTCACAATCTTGTTTGGTACACCATACCTTACCAAGATGTTTTCTTTGATGAAACTGCACACCACTTCGTAAGTAGTACTTTTTACCGAATGGCTTCTACCAAATTTGTGAAATAATCTGTAGCAGTTAATACATGAGTATGACCAGCACTAGAAGAGGGATTAAGTGTTCCAATGAAGTCCAAACCCCACTGTTGAAAAGGTTCTTCAATTACAACTGGCTTAAGAGGCAAAGAGGCCAATTTGGGTCTACCCACGAAAGTCTGACAAGCCTCACATTTATCAACCCACTTGGATGCATCTCTGAACAAGGTAGGCCAGTAATATCCTCCACGAAGTATCTTATGAGCAGTGACGGTTGATGAGTAGTGCCCTCCACATGCTTGATCATGAAAAGCTGAGAGTAGCTTTTTCTGCTGTTCCTTGTCCACACATTTCAAAAACCTTCCATCTAACCCACGTTTAAACAAGGCGTTTTCCCACAACACATATCAGACCGACCTTAGTTTAATAAATTCTTTTCTTTAGCAGTCAAATGAGAGGGGCATTCTCCATAGGTGAGAAAATGGGCGATATCAGCATACCATTCATCAACTGAGCTAAGAAACAGAACGGTAGGAAGACCAACTTTATCCTCCAATAACTCATGTCTAGCTCCTTCAGCGATGAGTTCACAAAGGCCTTTTCCACAGATGAGCTTGGTCGGTTTGATGTCAATATCATATTCTTGAACCTTAGCCACCCAGTTCCCTCTCTTGGATCCAAATTCCTGCTGTGTAAGAATTGACTTAACAGTTGTATCTGGTACCAACACCATGGAGTGAGAGTTAAGAATGTAAAAATGAAACTGCTTAACAACTTTAACCACTGCAAAAGCATGTTTTTCCATCATGGTATATTTTAACTCATGATCTTTCAGAATATAGCTCATAAATGCAATTGGGAGTTTGTGCTCATTAGAATCTTCCTGAGTCAAAACCGCAGCCAAGGTGTTATCTGTGGCGTAGCAATAGATAATAAAATCTTTGCTAAAATCTGGACATGCTAAAACAGAGTTTTAGCAATGGCTCTTTTAATATCTTCAAAGGCTTCTTTCCCTTCAGAAGACCAACCAAACGTTTGTTTGCCTTTCATCATTTGGGAGATATTCAGAGTTAGTTCTACAAAATCAGGGATGAATCTTCTCAAAAAATTGATCTTACCAAAGAAAGAGTGCACGCCTTTTTTTGGTCGGGAGAGGAATTTGCTGAATAGCTTGAACTCGCTCAGGATCAATTTTAATACCATCTTTGGAGACGATGTGCCCTAATAATTTCCCCTCTGTGACACAAAAGACAGATTTTTTAGGATTCAAAGAGATCCCATGTTCTCTACATCTTAGCAGTAACTGCCTCTGTGTGCCGAAAATGATCTCGCCTTTGTTTTAGAATACACACCAAGTCATCAAGGTATACAACAATACACTTCCCTTTCAAACTTCCAAAGGCCAGATCCATAGCTCTCTGAAAAGTGGCACCAACATTAATGAGCCCAAAAGGCATTCTTTTGTAAGCAAAGGTACCCCAAGGGGTAGTGAAAGCTGTTTTGTGTTGATCTGTAGTATTAACTTCTACCTGATTATATCCTGAGAATCCATCAAGCATAGACAACATTTCAGATCCTATTACTGCTTGTAAGACCTGATCCATCATAGGTAAAGGATAATTATCTTTCAAGGAAGCCTGATTCAGATTCCTGAAGTCAACACAGATACGAATCTCACCATTTTTCTTTCTAACAGGTACAATATTGGCAATCCATGTTGAATGATGGATAGGAAAAATGATTTTGGCTTTCAACAACTTCTGTATTTCTTGAAAAATGGTGTCAGCTATTTTGGGATTGTATTGCCTCTGCTTTTGTTTAAAAGGCTTAATTCCATGTTTGAGAGGAATAAAATGCTGCATCTCTTTTGGTTGGAAAGCTTTTAAATCTTCATAAGAGTAGGCAAGAACATCCTTATACCTCTTTAACAGATCAATTGCTTTCTTCCTCTCATCTGCTGTGCAACATTTTCCAATGTTCACGAGCTTAGGGTCAGTAGAACTCCCAATATTAATTTTGTCATATTCAGCTGATTGTTGAGGTCCAGTAGAAGCTCTAGACTTTACATACCTGTCGTGTTTATCAAACAGTTCCTCTAAACTTACCAACCTTTAGGATCTTGTTTCCTTGAGTTTGATACATCCATCCCGATCCGCTTTTCTCCTTAGTGGCTGCTTTGTCAAAGGGCACACTTTCACGAGGCAAGTTATCACTTCCTTCAAAGTATAGTTGTTCAAAATTATCTTTGAGTTCTAAGAAAGAAAGCAAATGTTGATCATTATTGAAAACTTGCCAGTTATTTGTATTATCAGGTACACTAGGTCGATGGATCATCTCAATGGTGAACTTATCTTGGGAAAAGTCAGGATGAGGTATAAGCAGTGACCCAGAGACTGCTAATGAATCAGCCCTGGTATTCTTCTCCCTAGGTATTGCTTCAATGGAGAAAGCATCAAGAAATTCAATGGAATCCCAAACCTGATTCCTGTAATGTTTCAACCTTCCATTTTTCACCTGGAAGAGGTTTCTAACTTGCTTTACAATCAATTCCGCATCCCCACGAGCTAGAAGATTCTTCACACCTTGTTCTTTTGCCACCTGTAGTCCAAGAATGAGAGCCTCATACTCTGCTGTATTATTGGTATTTTCAAATTACAACTTGAATGAGAAAGGATGAAGGCTTCCTTCAGGTGACACCAGTATGACACCAGCTCCAGAACCAACTGAGGAACAACTTCCATCAAACTCTAAAATCCAAACACCATTAGAATCTTTAGGTGATACTTTGGGGAGTTGGATTTCTTCAGGAGACATAATCATGTAGTTGCCATGCCCCATATCCTCATAGAGTATTTGTGCTTTGGGATCATCCGTTTTTTGTACAATATACTCAGATTGCTTCTCAGGCAGCAACTTCTTCATTTGTCCATTAACAGGTATGAGGGCATGTGACCAATCCATTTGAATTTCTCCACCCACATCCTTACAGTAAGTTTTTCTCGCTAGCAACATCCCGCATGAAGGAGGAATATCTCGCTACTAAGATGGTAGCCAAAACTTTCTTCTCTTCTTAGCAAAGCAAAAAAGCCACTTGTGCATCTTTAATTATTCCAACCAAGGGCACTTCCTTACTCTCCATAGAATAACAAGATCCATAAGTACGTGTGAGAGTCAAGCCTAAGGCATGAGCTACTTTAGCAGGCATCACATTATCTGATGCTCCTGAGTCTATGACGCAATTGCACGAGCCTATATGCCAACCATAAGAAGTGTCACATAGAATGGTTTGATTTTGTCATCAGGTGAGGTGACAAATGCTACCCGATTAGGTTGTGGTGCGTAAGAAGGAGTGGGTAAAAGGCCTTTAGAGGTAGTTTTAGAATGGGAATTGACAAAGTGAATCATTTTAGCAAAAGCCTTAGGATGGGTTTGATAATATTCACTTTCCGAGATTCAACCTTAGTCTTTTTGTGATCAATAATATCAAAAGACCCGTATGGGACGGGCTATCATCATTTGAAATCTTAGGTTTATCAACTTTAGGAGAAATGGAAATAACTTTAGTAGTAGAATTGACAGGACTCACCTTTGGTGTAGATGAAACGGGGATAGGAGATCCTCTTTTTGCAATTACGGGATAGTTGTCGGTTGTTCTTTAGATTTCTTGGTGGGCTGCATCACTTTCTCCCTCTGATTTGTCTGCTCTCGAGTCATGACAGCGTATGATTCGCTATTCATGTCTGCTACTATTTCATCATAATCATCCTCATCATCAATGCCCTCAGTGGTGAAGAAATTAACTCGAGATCCCTCAAGTTCATCTGCTTCATCATCAACCTCTTCAACAAATTCCTCGCAATCTTCATTAACCTCTTCATCTTCAGGTTCCTCAACTTCACAGTCAGATTGACGGGAACTTTAATAGAGGTCCTTCAAGCGCTAGCCTTGTTTGAGCAAAGCAGCAAATGATTTCTCTGCTGAAAATTCCTCCTTGGAACGCTCGCATAGGAGCATGCTAAGCCAATTGTTTCTTAATGGCAATGAGATCATTTGCAAGTTTTTGTACCAATGGATCAGTATTAGGTCCAGGGGTGGAAGAGGAGGAAGAAGCAAATTTAGATTTAGAAGGGTCTCTCCTCAACTTCCCTGACATGATTAAATCATCTTCGACACTAACAACAAGAGTTTGATCTTCAGCCAATGTTGTGAGATTAGCCCTTCTTAGTGCATAGCTAACTTCAGGCGATTGAGCATTTAGGAAAAACATTTTTGAATTTGATCTACAGGTTGAGTATTTGGCGGAATTTTGTTAATCAACCTGTTGAATCGGGCCACAAATTCTCTCATGGGTTCTTGTGAATCTTTCTTTATTTGAGAGATTTGGGCTAGCAAGGCATGCACGTCTTCTACTGGTTTGAACCGGTTTTCAAACCTAGTTCTCATCAGATCCCACCGGTGATAAGCACCGCCTAAGGTGATAGAACCAATCAACAAAGATTATCTTGTAAAGTCTCAACGAAAAGTCTTACTGAGACATCTTCATGTTCAACTCCCGTAACTCCGCATGCAACTATGAAGGTCGCGATGTGTTCATCAGATGCACTTTACCATCACCTTTGAATTTAGGAAGTTCTTCCGCTTACCTCTGGGTAACTCGTGCAAAGGCCGAGGAAGGGCAAGGGGCCCGACACGATGACCCTGTAGTAAAGGGTACCGCCATTCTTGGAAAAATGGCTTCAAGAGGAACTAACACCAAAGAAGAATCAAAGCTCAAGATTAGACTGATTGACTCAAGGAATACCACCCGTAGGGATTCTATCTCGGACAGTGGAGTGCTTTTCGAACGAGTCTTTCTATTTCTTGTCAAGGGAAAGGAAAACCCTGCTGCTCCAAAAGCTGAAACTGAGAATCTTCAATACCAAGGGCCCTTCTCCCTCGAGTAAAATGTGGAGTCACCAGATCAAAGGATGATCAATAATTACAGAACTGGAATATGATTTCCCCAGTGGAGTCGCCAAAAACCGTTGGTCGTCAAATAGGACTTCACGAAGAGCAACAGTCAGGGGACAAGAAGTCCCTCCTCTTTAATGGGAGAGGTTCCTTATTCAAAACGAACCTATTTACAAATATACAAAACATGATTTTCTTGTGGAACTTGGATATTTACAAAAGTGTTTTCTATAAGGATCATCAATTACAAAAGGACTGAGGAATGAGAAAACGAGAACGAGCAGAAAGGCACCATTTAGAATTATAGATGACAGAGTAATTCTTTATGCATGCGAAGGTACAATGAATTGAAACAAGATCATTTGTATCATACTAATAAGATGAAATTTGAAAGACACAAAGTTCTATCAATAACATCTGCAAGAATACAAAGCTTCTTAATATAATATAGACAAATGATCTTAACAAGATTAAATGAAAAGCTTAGGGATAAAAGAGATCAGATAGACGAAGAATGAAAAGCCCTTCTGTATTGATTTCTTTATGATTTATTTACACTTTCAGAAAATAAGCCAAGTTCTTCCTCCTTTAAAATGGCGAGGAGAGGCCATTATATAGTTTACAATTCAGTTACTCTTGGTAACTACTTCTTTTAACTAAAGATTAGTTAAGGATTGCCAATCGCAATACCTCAACTTATTACAATAAATCCGAGAAAAAGAATTGGAAGAGAAGAGAGGAATAAGGAGAAGAAGACAGGTGCTTATGACTGGGAGGGACCCACTGACTTCAAAATCCACCGAATCTCTTCAATGCCTCGGCTATGTCTCTGCCACGTGTATATTGGTCAATTCGCTCGAATCAGGGTTGAAATGAGCTCCGCATGAAAGCACTGTATCTGCACATTGCACAGAGATTGGGAAACCACCAGCGAAAGCCAAACCGCTGTCATGAATCATCTGTGCCATTGGCGTAGGGTTTGCGTCTGTCATCCTCGACCAAAAATCACTAAAGTCAAGATGGTGAACTTCACTGTCCCCGATATCGGGAACGGTAGACTCTAGTGGTGAGATTTGTTCTTGCCCCTAAAATTTGATCTTCATGTTGGTAGTAATTCGGAGGGCGAAGCTGCAAGCTAGACTTGGGAAGGAATTGCAGAGGAAAATGGATACGCGCAGGAATTTAGATTGCAAAGGTTCGAGCAAAAGATAAGCAGAAAGCAAAGCAGCAAAACACATAGGGGGTTCGCTCGTTATATAGCCGTTTAGGAGAGAGAAAGGCAATGAATGCGCATTTAATACATACATACTAATTTGAAAAGTAAGGTATTCGGCAGAGAGCGGAAAAATTAGCACAAATATCACTTTGGTTCATTTGGGACATGAGGGACGCGAAAGCGCGAAGTACGTGACTAGGCCGATTCGGGCGAAGCGGGGAAAAGACGCACAAATGCTCTTGGAACACGCGGGACAAAAGTACGCGAAGTACGCGGCTCGGCCGAATCGGATGAAAATGGAACAATTGGTCCGGGCGAACTTGGGACATTTGGGACAAAAAGTTTCGATGGGCCCGAAAAGAACAGACTTCGGGTGAACCGGCCGATCGGGGAACAGAGGGCCCAATTGAACTTGGGACACGCGGGACAAAAGTACGCGAAGTACGCGGCTCGGCCGAATCGGACGAAAATGGAACAATTGGTCCTGGGTGAACTTGGGACATTTGGGACAAAAAGTTCCGACGGGCCCGAAAAGAACAGACTTCGGGTGAACCGGCCGATCGGGAACACAAGGGCCCAATTTCAACTTTTTAAATTTTCACTTTCTTAAGAAAGGGACACGCGGACAAAATGTCCGACAGCCCGAAAAACACACAAAATGACCCAAAAAGATTTCTCAATTTTTCGCATTTCACATCAATTAAACTCAAAATTTTAAATTTTCACTTTCTTAAGAGCAGTAATTTTGAGTGGACAACGGACAATTAATTGTGTTTTTACTCTTCCTCTTAAATACATAAGTAATTCTAATAATGATACTATTCATATGCCTCATGCACGTGATTTTACTCATGTTTCTACATTTCATTAAATGTGAAAAGAATATTCTTGTTGTTGTTATTGATATTTCCAATGTTATTTTTACATGTACTAATCATATAATTGATTATATTCCAATTAGACATAGTACTATTAATAAAACTTGTATTTCTACTTCTTTATTCAAATTAAAATTCATGCTTGTTCCTCTAATGATGACCAGTCCATTCAAATACCCTCGATGCATGTGCAACAACTAAGGTTTGATGAAAAATATATCTAGGAAGATGAACAACCCGAGAAAACTTCGAGCATAGAAATAGAGCGGGTCCAAAATAATCCCAAATGGGCTAAGCCATAGGATATTATCCTATTACCGTACGGTGGATTCATAGTCATAGTCATAGTTCTAAAGATCATTTAGATTCATATCACCCATTTCCAGTAGTATATAGTTCTAGATCTCTCCAAAAGTCACTTGTAATCAACCAAGTGCTTCTATACATTTCTTTCATATTTTCAATTACATGTTAAGTTGATTGGTGTATGCTATATTATTTCTATCTAATCTAAGTTGCAAATTTGAGACATTTTTTCTATTATAACATCTTTGTAATATTTGTAGCCAAATATAATCTAAAACCTAATTAAATTGACCATATCATGATAATTTTTTTCATCATAATGAAATATATATATATTTATAACTTTGATATTGTTCTTGATTAAGCTAAATATAAAATATATGCCTAATTTGATGCAATCGTAGTAGTAAATAAATAAAAATTAAGTACATAAATTAAGACAAGAAAACTAAGCAATAAAATGTGAAACCCTAAGTACTGAAAGGGAGGGTAAGAAGCATTAGGCGATTCAAAGAGATCCCAAAGGTGTGCACAAATGGAAACTTAGAAAATGCGAAGCTACGGATCGTCACATGAAAGCACGAAAAATGTAGATCTAGATAAATATGCTTTGGGACAGGGCCACCCCAGAGGGACAGGGGCACTACAGGTGCCCTAGACATGTTTCTAGGAACTGGGTTTGTGAAAATTCTTAGGAAACCTCCTCTAAGTGGTCACTAATTATTTGCATTTTTCGCCTTTGGTCACTATGAGGTTCTACAATGATCACCGAAGTCACTAGAAACCTTCCATGAAGTATTGACTTGCAAAACCCTCAAATAAAGAACAAATCCTAAAAAAGAAAGATACGAGAATGAGGGGTTGAATTGTCCTCAACCTGTCACAATGGTGAACTTTTGATCGTGAGCATTGCACTACATATCAGACCCAATGTAGTTATGTGTGTGTGTGTGTGTGTGTGTGTGTGTGTGTGTGTGTGTGTGTGTGTGTGTGTGTGTGTGTGGCTCTTGTGCGTGTCACACTTGATAATGAGCAAGTAAGATAGATGTAAAGAAATGTAATAGATGTGTGTATGGAATAGAATGAAATTCCCTCCTATGAAGTGTATGCAAAATAACCAACCCTTTTGTCCCTTGGATGGTACTAGATGGATGCAATGGATCTCTTAGATGCTTGATGGATGCAACCTTAGGTGGTGATAGCTAATGCTTAGTGCTTGGTCCTTTATTATGATCACATAACTTTATATTTATATGATTCCTTTTATTTAATTTTGTAATTAACCTCGAAAAGGTCGACTACCAAAAAGATAAGATGCTCAAATGGCTAGAAATGACCCAAAAAATGTGAGTAATGTATAAAGAGGTCAAGGGCGCCCAAAGGGGACAAGGGTGCCTAGTGCTTTGGCATCCTCAATGGGCGCTAGTGTCTAAGATGATGAAATCTAGAGCATAAAAAGATAGGAGAAAGTAAAGGGTGTAAGATGAAAAGTGGGAATAGAAAGCAAAGCAAGGTGGCCAAAGACATGGGTTAATTAATACTTTTTTACTTAGGAATCAAATAAATAGTAGTATGCAATCGGGGCTAGATAAATAGCCAAAGTGCGTAATTTTGTGTCTACATTTGCCCCCACTTTATGTTGGTGAGAAGAAAGCTTGGTAACATAAAGTAGATGGAGATATGTACACGATAACGATGCAGATTGATGTAGAAAGAGCATGCCGAGGGACAAGACAAAGTATGGAGTGATAAAAGTGTGAAGTATGGATATTAAGGATGAGAAAGTACAAATGTGATGATGGAAATGAACCTAGGGTAGAAGTGCATGTGTAGATGTTTAGATGCACCTTTTGTTGATTCTGATGTTGACTAATCCTTCCCATATGAACGGACCTGCAAAAGAGAAGAACAAATGAGTAGTTAAATACACATGTATATGTGTAAAAGGTATGTAAAAACACTAAAAATGTGAAAAAAGGAACACGTGCAACTAATTTGTGATGAGGAAAAGAGTGTAGAAAGGATCCTGAATATGTTGTAAACAAACAAGTTTTTTGGGTGATCTCACGTCAGTTGTGTCGAATGCAAGTTTTTGGGGCAATCTCATGTCAAGTCAAGGAAGAAGTGTAGGGAGAAAATTCCAATGTTATCCTCCAACCTTTAACTATTTCCCGCAATGTAGAACACCATTGTAGATGGTGTGTATAAACACAAGTGTTAAGGACTGTGTGCCTTGTAAAATCCACTGTGTGGAGTTAGAAAAGCTGTGGTGAACTACCAATCATCATGTAAATTCCCTTGGTTATAGGCATCTAGGAAGGGCATCGCTGTGTTAAGGACTCGAGGTCTGATTTTGATCCCTAAAATTGAAAACTGTGTTGTATTGGTAATGTTTTGTGTTGAACTATGATTGTATAACGTTGTATGAGGGTGAATGATTCACCCAAATGATGCCTCCCTCATTCAAGGTGCATGCAACGTCGCTAAAGGAGTATGTGTCCCAAAAAGAGGACCAACCACTATGTTGATTTTGTGCCCTACGGGGAAAAGGGAATATTCTTGGTAGAGACCAAGGCACACGCAAACAAAGTGGCTGGGAGACAAGTAATATTACAAACCCGTCTAGGTTCAATGTACACAACATGTCTACGTTGACATGCATTTTGTGTTTATGGGTTGCCAACTTTTTAGTTTTTATTGGGTATGTATTTAAAAAAACATATTTGACCCAAAATATGTGTCCCATGAATGAGGAGCCTCGAGGGGAAAATATGTGTCCCAAAATAAACGTTGGCATATCATTATGTATAAAATAAAAGACAAAAATAGGATGTAATGCTCCTCGTGTAAGAAAGGAAGGTGATGATTAGTTATGAAGCAAAAAGAGTCATGAAGGAGGATAAAATATGTAAAACACTATGCATATAAGATTGGTTTGTAGTTTAAAATAGTTTATTCACACTATTATTTTTTAATAGTATTGAAAATATCTATTTTAGGTAGCAAATATATATGGATTTTGAGTTATGTATATAATTCTACACTAGTTGTGATGGGTAAAAACAAGTATATCATTCTCTAGGTCTTTTAAGTCCTTAACTCGTGCATACATGGAAGAGTAATATGGAAGAGAGTATTGGCTTTGATTCTCTATGTAATGATACATTCTTGAAGATAAACCTTGTGAAGTGAGATAAAAAGAGTAGACTACAAAATTATCATGTCTTGATGAGGAATTCTTTGGATCACATTACCAATTGCTCACCCAGTTATGATCCTAAGATGTTGAAATTTCCATCAACAGAGAAAGATGTGAAGAAATGGCTAGAGGGAAAGATAGTCACGGTTTATAAATGAGGAAGTGAGTAAATTAGGAATTCCTATGAACCAAGTAATGGAAGAGCATCTCTATGAAGATGCCTTTGAAATATTCTGGGGTGATTTTCTTGAGTTGCTAGTTGCTTGGGTGTCAAGGTTAGAGAACTATTGTTTCGAGTCCTAGTATGGAAACTAAAATCTGCAAAAAATCATTATTACATCATGCTCTTGTTAGGTTGTTATATACATAAGTTTTAAACAATAGAACAAGATCTTAGTGGCAACAATCTTATTTTGTATTGCTTTTTGTGACTTAATTGGAACCCATTTCTTACTATTATGTTTCTTTGATTTGATTTTGAGTTACCTTACAGAGATGTCCGACAACTTACTTTTACTGTTTTCTTTTATCTAATCTTCATCCAAGATCGTACATACGGTCTTGACCATTGTGTACGGTCTTGGCCCCTTTTGTTTTTCACTTTTCTTCTCCTCATGAGCCCACTCTTTACACTTGTCTTTTAGGAATACATATTTCGGGTTGGCCTTTCCTGCCACTAAAATCCTACTTCTAAAGTAAGAACTCATATATACATACATATACATATATATATATATATATACATATATATATACATATATATATATGATATATATATATATATATATATACATATATGTATATATATATGTATATGTATATACATATATGTATGTATATATGTATATATATGTATATATACATATACATATATATATATATATATATATATATTCTAACTTAAACATTTATCATCTAGCTATCACTAATTTATCTATGACTTATTGAACCGAAAAGAAATGACTACATCTACATATTGCATACACAACATAGGAGGGCACAATTATGAAGTTTTCATTTGCACACAAGGGTTTCTATTAGGATGAAGTAACATAGCCCACTATCGGTGTTGAGGTACAAGGGCCAACCTAGGTCAAGGGATAGTTACATGTACCTTTGTACAAAGCACTAGAACTACACTAAGTCTGAAATGTAGTGTAACACTTTGGGTGATTCGAAACTAGGTGTTTATTTTTAGAACGAATGAGTGCTTGAGTATATTGCAGGATAGCTAGGGTTTGTTTTGTAGGTTTCAAGTGTGACATCTAGGGTTTTATGTGAAGTTGAAGATATCAAAGAGCGAAAAACAATGACAAATAGTGACACTAAAAATGCGGGGCCCATCTACTTGAAGGTCAAAAACATGTGGTTTGGTCGAGAACCATACCATCCAGGTCCTAACCTCTTTATATTATCTTGACCTAATGATTCCATAACTCCAAAAAGTGAATGTTCCATATTTCAAACTCTTCCCTTACCCAGATCACTCATTGACACATCCTAAATACTTTCTGAACTAGCTAAGTGCCTTTTTCCATCATGTTTTTCTTTGAATTGTATGCGATTGATTGTGTAATTGATTGTATGTTTGATTGTTATGATCTAAATTGTAAATATGAGTGCTTTCAGTAGTGCAATACTTATAACATCAATTATAGTCTACACCTAATTAAATTAACCTAGAATTTAATCAAGGGTTAAATATTTTGGTGAACCCGATTTTGATCGAACCCTTCACCTAATCTAGGATCTTCTTAGTTCCTTGTGTATTAGGTGTGTTGATCTTAAAACCCTATGACTATCTTAGTTCATGTGTTCATTTCTACTAGGAGTATCCCTTCTTCTTTTTGTGGTCATTGATTTCTTTAGATATTTGTTAAACCGTAAGGGTTCCCATCCTTGTAAATAGGTCCATACTAATTTTAATTTTTCAAACTCTAATGAAACTTCTATGACCATTCATCTTCATCATACTAGATGATGATTATTTTGCTCGATCTGCCAATGAAAATCATAATTATGATCCTAGACCACTTTCTAGGGATATCCGTTATGATTTTGTCCCTAGTTATGCTACATCTAGTCATATTATCTATCATGATGCTATTACTAGTCAACTCTTCCATAGTACTCCTAATTATGATGAATTCATACTCAAATATGATCAAGAGGCTCATCATATTTTGTTTGAAGATGTACCACCTCATTTTACTAACTTGCCTCAAGATATTCCTCTTACATCTCCTATTTTACCACCCTAAACTATTGTGGATGTATTACAAGAGACATTCCCCATAATCAACTTTACTAATAATGCTACTTCCACTTTACTTATTATATCATCCTATGATCAAGAGAACTCTTGTGAGGCGTCTTGTACTACTACCCCTAATCTTGAAGGTAATATAAATGCTTGGGAAAGTGATGGTGACCAACCATCTTCCCCACACTTGGTGATGTAACTCTTAAGTCTATAGATCCCATAGATTCTATTGATGATGAGACAGTTTATAACTTGTACGATGAGGATATCTATTTTATTACTACATTGATTGATGGTATTCTTTGTATTTATGATAGTGATTCAAAATCCACCCATAGTGAATGCCCTAGTGATGATATGCATGATGATTCTTCTATTGCACATGACCTTAATTATGTTTCTACTCTTCCTCCTAAATGCAAAAGTAATGTTAATAATGGTACTATTCATATGCCTCTTGAATGTGCTTCTACTCATGTTTCTATTACTTCTATTAAATGTGAAAAGAATGTTGCTAATGTTGTTATTGATATTCCCAATGTTATTTTTACATGTACTAATCATATAATTGATTATATTCCAATTGGACATAGTAATATTAATACAACTTGTATTTCTACTTCTTCTATTGAAATTAAAATTCATGCTTGTTCATCTAATGATGACCAGTCCATTCAAATACCCTCGATGCATGTGCAACAACTAAGGTTTGACAATGAAAAATATATCTAGGAAGATGAACAACCCGAAAGCTTCAGGAGTAGAAATATAGCGGGTCCAAAATAGTACAAAATGGGCTAAGCCATACGATATTATCCTATTTGAATGGTATGGTCCTAAACCAATGGATTCACAAATCATAGTCATAGTTCTAAAGATCATTTAGATTCATATCACCCATTTCCAGTAGTATATAGTTCCGATCTCTCCAAAGTCACTTGTAATCAACTAAGTGCTTCTATACATTTGTTTCATATTTTCAATTGCATGTTAATTTGATTGTTGTGTGCTATATTATTTATGTCTAATATGAGTTACAAATTTGAGACATTTTTCTATTGTAACATCTTTGTAATATTTGTAGCCAATATATATATATATACACACATATGTGTATATATATATATGTATATGTATATATATGTATATATATATATATATATATACATATATATATATATATGTATATATGTATATATATATATACATATATATATATGTATATATGTATATGTATATATACATACACACACACACACATATAACTTTGATATTGTTCTTGATTAAGCTAAATATGAAATATATTCCTAATCGATGCTTATTAAAGTAGTAAATAAATAAACAATTAAGTATATAAATTGAGACAAGAAAAATAAGTAATAAAATGTGAAACCCTAACTACAAAGGGAGGGCAAGAAGCCTTAGATGATTTGAAGAGATCCCAAAGGTGTACAAAATTGGAAACTTAGAAAATGTGAAGCCTGAGACCGTCACACCAAAGCACGAGAAAAATGTAGATATAGATAAATATGCTGGACATGGCCACCTAGAGAGGGAAGGGGGCGCCTACGGGTGCCCTAGACCTGTTTCTAGGAACATGGGTTTGTAGAAATTCTCGGAAACATCCTCTAAGTGGTTGCTAATTATTCGCAGTTGTTTTCCTTTGGTCGTTATGAGGTTGGGCGGTGACCGCCAAAGTCATTGAAACCTGCAATGAAGTATTGACTTGCAAAATCCTCAAATAAACATGAAATCCTAAAAAAGAAAGATGCGGAATGAGGGGTTGAACTATCCTCATATCACAATGGTGAACTTACGACTGAGCGTTGCACTACATATCAGACCCAATGTAGTTCTATGTGTGTGTGCGTAATTGTGCCCTAGGTGGCTCTTGTGCATGTCACACTTGATAGCGAGCAAGTAAGATAGATGTAAAGAAATGTAATAGATGTGTGTATGGAATAGAATGAAATTCCCCCTATGAAGTGAATAAAAATAACCAACCCTTTTTCCATTAGATGGTACTAAATGGATGCAATGGATCTATTATATTCTTGATGGATGCAACCTTAGGTGGTGATAGCTAATGTTTAGTGCTCGATCCTTTATTATGATCACATAACGTTATATTTATATGATTCCTTTGTTTGAATTTCATAATTAACCTCAAAAATGTCGACTACCAAAAAGATAAGATGCTCAAATAGCTAGAAAGGACCCAAAAAGTGTGAGTAACGTCTGAAAGAGGTCAAGGGCACCCAAAGGGGACAAGGGAACCTAACGGCGGCATCTTGGTGGCTGCCAGTGTCAAGGATGATGAAAGCTAGAGTGTAAAAAGGTAGACTAAGCAAGTAAGGGTGTAAGATGAAAAGTGGGAATAAAAAGCAAAGAAAGGTGGCCAAAGACATGGGTTAATTAATAATTTTTTACTTAGGAATAAAATAAATAGTAGTATGAAATCGGGGCTAGATAAATGCCCACAGTGTGTAATTTTGTGTCTACATTTGCCCCTAATTTATGTTGGTGAGAAGAAAGCTCGATAGCATAAAGTAGATGGAGATATGTACTGATAACCATGCGCTTTGATGTAGAAAGAGCATACCGAGGACAAGACAAAGTATGGAGTGATAAAGGTGTGAAGCGTGGATATTAAGGATGAGAAAGTACAAAATGTGATGATGGAAATGAACCTAGGAAGAAGCACATGTGTAGATGTTTAGATGTACCTTTTGTTGATGTCGATGTTGTGTAATGATTTTGACTACTCCTTCCCATACGAACGGACCTGCAAAAGAGAAGAACAAATGAGTAGTTAAATACACATGTATGTGTGTAAAAGGTATGTAATAATGCTGAAAATGTGAAAAAGGAACATGTGCACTAATTTTTGATGAGTAAAAGAGTGTAGAAAGGATCCTGAAGATGTTGTAAACAAACAAGTTTTTTGGGCGATCTCACACTAGTTGTGCCGACCGTGAGTTTTGGGGTGATCTCACGTCAAGTAAAGGAAGAAGTGTAGGGAGAAAAGTCCAATGTTATCTTTCAACCTTTAACTATTTCCCATAGTGTGGAACACCACTTTGCAGATGGTGTGTATAAACACAAGTGTTAAGGAATGCGTGCCTTGTAAAATCCACTTTGTGTGAGTTCTCAAAGCGTGTTGAACTACCAATCATCGTGTAACTTCCCTTAGTTATAGGCATCTAGGAAGGGCATCACTATGTTAAGGAACGAGGTTTGATTTTGATCCCTAAAACTAAAAAATGTGTTGTACCGGGGTAATGTGCTATGTTGAACTATGACTGTATGATGTTGTACAAGGTGACTAATTCACCCAAATGATGGTCCCCTCATTCGAGGTGCATGCAACATCATCAAGGAGATTGTGGCCCAAAAGAGGACCGGTCAATATGCTAATTTTTTTGCCCTATAGGGGAAAGGGAATGTTCTTGGTAGAGACCAAGGCACACACAAACAAAGTGGCTGGGTGACAAGTTTTAGTACAAGAAAATACAACACGCATGTAACAAACCAAGTGTATGCTAAATAGACAATATGTAAGTGAAGATACAAGAAGATAATGTAAACACACAAGAAGACAATGTAGATCATGAAAATTGGGTTTCAAATATGGGACACCACTCACGATCTTGCAAGAAAATCAAGGCTGATGAAGCCAAAAATAGCCAAATGTGCACACAAGACAAAGGGAAACGCTTGTAAAGAAGTGACATACAATTACAAACAAGAACAAGTAATATAACAGACAACCATGGTGGTAAATAGACTGCATAAAAATGTTGCACATAAAGCACCCATTAGCATGTTAGAAAGATTAAAGTATGTCAAAGCGTGTATAATATGATAAAGGAGTGTGCTATGAAACAAAAACACACGTAATGTACAAAAGTAGATGTCCCAAGGAACCACTTGTGGGACTAGTAATATGTATTAAGCCAAGCATCCATGTTGCGTGTAATAGATCTGTAGAATCTACAATCACAACTAGAAAGCAAGTGAATGAGCATGTGTGTATGGAAAGATAATGACATACAAGATATCTATCTAGCATGTGTAATAAAATGTACATATAAAATCAAAGTAAGAAAGATTAAATGCAACCAAGATATGTAGTATGTTGTGGATGAGACAAAATGGAATGTAGTGTGAATGATATGAGCAATATGCCCCTAAGTGGATGTGTATGTATGAAATGAGGTTCATTTATTTATGCCCCCTTAGAAGTCAAAAAATGAACTGTAAAGGAGAGTGTGTCATCGGAAATGGTTTGAAATGTGTGTGCAAGAAAGATATGATCATGAAAGCGCAACGCGTAGAGTGTAAGTGTGTGTAAGTACGTGAGTGCGGTGAGGTCCATTTGAGTTGTATACCCTCTGCGCAGCTTAGGTATGGACTGTGGAAATAGAGAGTTTCATAGGGTAATGACCGCAACATGTGAAAGTATATGTCAAAGATATATATCGTGAATGTGTAGAGTGTGTAGTGTGTATAATACATAATAGATGTTGCGAGAAGGAGATGAGTGCATGATGTGTTATTATTTATCCTTCTAGATATTTACTAGGATAATTCTTACACTTGTGTTAGCCCTACACTTGTTGGGTTAGCTTGTTTAGGTGTACTAGTTGTGTGGAGTTAGCTTACTATTCTTTTGGAGTTAACTTAGCTACCAACTTTAGTTAGTGGGAGTTCTTCACCCCGATTTAGGTAGTAGTTGCACTTCCCTCTCTTATATGTACATATTTCTCATTGATTAATTCAAGTCATTTTATTGTAATGTATTGAGCATTATGGATTATGATGGATTTCCATATATGGTATTTTAACTCTTTTGTTTTGTAAATCTAATGTGGTGTGCTATTATCATCTGAGATTGTGGCTTGGAACAATCTTCTTATCATTCCTTTCATGGTATCGTAGCTATATATGATGTAGAAATCCAACTGTAAGTTTTTATTTACAAGCGAAGGGTTTATTATTTTCATGTATTTGGAATTTGTTGGATATTTTCTGCAGCATGCATTTTTATGCAAAACAGAGTGTGGCATTGGATTTGGAAGGTGCCAAACCCTAGAATCGATGTAAAGCTCGACCATGTTTTGAGACAGAAAATCTAGATGCGAGATATGTACCCTCCGGTGCATTAATTTATCCATTGGATATAAGCGTGTACCTTCTCGGATGCATTCTTTTACCCTCTGGATATTTCAGTTTTGGATGTAGTCTTTTATCCACTTGAATGCGGATCTATACCCTCTAGGTGCATTCTTTTATCCATTGGATATAAGCATGTACCTTCTGGATGCATTATTTTACCCTATGGATATATTTCAGTTTGGATGCAGTCTTTTATCCACTAGATGCAGATATGTACCCTTTGGGTGCATTCTTTTATCCATTGGATATAAGCGTGTACCTTCCGGATGCATTTTTTTACCCTATGGATTTTTCATTTTGGATGCGATCTTTTATCCACCTGGACGTAGATCCGTACCCTCCGGTGCATTTTTTATCCATTAGATATTGACGTGTACCCTATGGATGTAATGATTTATCCTCTTGACATTTTAGGTTTTGGGCGTAGGCTTTTATCCTTGGTTGCAAGCCTATATCGTGTGGTTGCAATCTTTTACCCTTTGGACATTTGGTTGTCACGTGTACCTTTAAAAAATATCAATATTAAAATATTATTTTAATAACAAAACCTTCTAGAGCTCACAACTTTTGATCCGTAGCTTGGATTAAGGTGATTTTTTTTTGAAATTATGTTTTTTTTTCAAGATCTACGCATTTGTGAAATTTTTAAATACATATTTCAATTATAAAAGGTACTTTTTCTCATTGTAATGTTTACATTTACTCACTTATAAAGTGCCAAATTTGGGAGGGTGTTGTAATCACTTGTGGATGCAATTTCAGTTGAGCATGACGTCCTCAACTTTTGGGTGTTGCATTTGTGTATCTATGGGTGTATGCATTTATATCTCTTTTATTTGTTGAAATATTTTGGATATGTATTTTTGACACTTTATTTTTGGCATGTTGATAGTCTCTCTTGTGGGGGAACTATTCTGGTGAAGCCCAATGTTAGTTTGTCAGTGTTCGAGTAGTTGATTTTGGCAACTCATACAGATCTATGGTGTCACTCTACCCATTCAACAGTATGGGAGGGTATGGTGTTGATATTGATTCTTTGGGTTTCGTGTCCTTACCTTGTTATGTGTTGATACTACTTCCTTGAGTTTCGTGTCCTTACCTTGTTACCTTGGATTTTCTTAGATCGTGGCACTCCTATTTATTTGGATCTCGTGTCCTTGCCTTGTTGCCTTGGTTGTTCTTGGATCGTGGCACACCTATTTGTAGTAGTTGATCAAATTATGTTTGGTGTTTTTTTGCACTTTTGACATCACTCCATTGACAATCTCCTTACATGGAGCTATTTTGGTGAAGCCCAATGTCAATTGTTTTTGAGTTCTATGATCGAGCAATGGATTCAGACCATAATACGCACCACACTTCTTCAACATTGTACGAGTTTTTAGAGCCAAGCTTCTTAGGATATCTTATAGCGGGATTTTTCTCTCTCTACTTTGTTATTACTGGTTTTGGTTACCTTACGGTGTCCAATTTTCCCAATTATTGTATGTGGGTACCTCATCAGGTCTTGTTTCAGGACCCACCTTATTGTTTTCCCACCTAAGCGATGCTTATGGGAGGGTGTTAGTGTAGGTTATTATTTATCCTTTTATTTATTTATCAGGATAATTCTTACACTTTTTTATCCCTACACTTATTGGGTTAGCTTGCTTAGGTGTACTAGTTGTGTGGAGTTAGCTTACTAGTTGTGTTGAGTTAGATTCTCGGTTATGTAGAGTTAACTTACTAGTCTTTTAGAGTTAACTTAACTACCAATGTATCGATTAGTGGGATTTCTTCACCATTGATTTAGGTAGTAGTTGCATTTCCCTCCTCTTATATGTACAACTTTCTTATTGATTAATTCAAGTCATTTTATTATAATGTATTGAGCATTATGGATTATGATGGATTTCCATATATGGTATTTTAGCTCTTCTATTTTGTAAATCTAATGTGGTGTTCTATTATCATCGAGATCATGGATTGAAACAATCTTCTTATCGTTCCTTTCGGTGTGTGTGTAGTGTGTAGTGTGTAGTGTGTAGTGTTCATGTGTATAGGATGACCTCAAAAATTAAGTGTGAACCAAAGCACAAGAGTCCATGATCGGTAATGAGGTGAGAAAAGTCACTTACAAAAGATTAAGCGGTCGTGGAGTGGTGGAAGTAACATTAAGACCACGTGATGGTGGCGGAGTGTGAAATATGTCCTAACCATCAATAAAAGGAGTAGTTTCTTTGAAAATAGTGATTGGTTAGAGATTATGCTTTGGATTGAAGATGTTGTAGAAGCCTTAATAGGAGAAGAAAATGAATTGATTTTGAGGGGTGGTTGCATAGTTTGACTTGGTAATGCCATGATGAATTGAGTGGAGGAGTTAGAATGATTTTGAGACATAGTTGCATAGGAGGAGTTTGACTTATTTTAGAAGGAACTTGAGTAATGATTTCATGATGCTCATTAGATGTAGAAGTATCAAATTTAGGAGCCCATTTGGATGCAACATTTGTAGATAGGCATGCAACAAAATGTGGTGTAGTGAATGAGATAAATCCTTGAGGCTCAAGAAGTGTGATTCTTCATTGTAAAGTGTAACAATCATTTTTGTTATGTCCATTGATCCAATGATAATTACAATATGGAATACCTTGATATTTTGCAAGTCGATAAGGAGGATAACAATGAGTAGATGACAAGTTGATCAATTGATGACTAAGGAGCTTAGTAAGAATGTCATGTTGTTTAACATTGCGATCAAATGTGAGAGGCTCTGTAATGGAAAGACTTAAGGCTCACTTATATGATCACATATAAAATACATGAAATGAGGATGAGAAGAAGAGCTATCGTGAGCTGAGAAACACCTTTAAGTTGTTGGATTTCATATTTAAGAGATGTAATCGTGGATTCCATAGCCTGAAATTTGTCATAAAATAAAGAATGTAGAGTTTGAATTGACTCCAATATGGGTTGATTGGATGGAGGAAGGCTAGGGTCATCAGATAGATGATTGAAGATAAGACTTATTTCATGTGGCGACATATCTTTAGGAAGATACATGGTGTCTAAGGGTTTTATAAAACATACTGATAATTGGGATGCATCTTAAGTAAATCAGACAAAGAAACTTGAGGAATGTTATGACCCATGATAGAAGAAAAATGAGGATCCAAAAGCTTTTGAATGAGAGACAGCTCACCAAAATGATTAAACTAAATATGAAATATATGCCAAATTTGATGCTATTGTAGCAATAAATAAGTAAAATTAAGTACAAAAATTAAGCAAAGAAAACTAAACAATAAAATGTGAAACCCTAAGTGTAAAGGGAGGGTAAGAATCCTTAGCTGATTTACAGAGATCCCAGAGGTGTACAAAATTGGAAACCTAAAAATGCAAAGCATAAACCGTCACACCGAAACACATAAAAATGTATATCTAGAGAAACATGTTGGACATGGGCACTGGAGAGGGATGGGATCACATGGGTGCCCTAGACGTATTTCTGGGTGCCTATGATGCAAGAGCATCCTTCATGATGCTTGGTGAAGAACCAACCAGTTTGAATAAGCCTTCTCAAGGCATGAATAACATGTATAAAGTGTTTGAATATGTTTTCCCTCCAAAATCTATGATTCAATTTGAATTATCATGTAATAAACTATTTTAATACAAGAGTTAAAGTAGAATTTATGTGTCTTTGGTGAATATGAGTTGTTTCATGATTAGGCTACATTGGAAGAAGATTAGAATGGTCATAGGATATGGTGGAGATTTTATTGAGTTTTGTACCATATAAAAGATATGAAGATTGACCAAGTGAAGGGCTGTTGAGGGAATCTAGGAAGTTGTCAAAAAAATTCCTAATTTTGAACAAGTTGATATAATCCTATAGGAGATCGATCATTCTTGGATGAAGGGGATCAAATATCGAGAGAGAGAGAGAGATCAGAGAGAGAGAGAGACTTCTTGAAAATCCTACAAGATTGAATGCATGCAAGTATATGGATTTGAATATGATATTTACCATTAGCGTTAGGACTACGAAAAGAGGATTGTGGGTTTATAATGTGGAACATAGTATGATCATTCCTAGGATCAAAACAAGCTAAGATAAGAGTGGAATCATTTTGGTATCGAGTGTGCCGGTACCTTTATAATCTCTTATTCTTTTGTTAATATGTACATGTGGTTTATGGTTGAAAATAATTTTTTTATGCATGTTGTTTCTAATGAGGTTTTTGATGATGAAACTCACATATTTAAGAGAATTTTAAGAAGGGACATCCAAGCCATTAAGGCTTAGGAAGAAGAGGAAGCCAAGAGAGGCTTAAGAGAGCTAGTGAATCTTAAGTGACATATAAGAGGTCTTCATAGCTATAGAAGATCAAAGAATTTTATTTGGTCTAATAGCTTGAGGTGAAAGATAATCGAGAAAATAAGATGGAGATAGAAACAATGTTAAGAATGATGAGAGAGCTCTCAAAAGAAAAAGACAGAAGAATAAAGCAAAGAGAGAAAAAGTATTAAAGAGAAGTGGAAGAAATTAGGTAGATAAGAGAGAGAATTAAAGAATTAGAGACTATGATGGAAACCATGATGAAAGTACCAATCCAAGGAGTTGGATGGAGGATGAGGAAGAGAGTAAAGTGGCCAGTTAAGCTACTTATGAAGAAGAGGAGGAAAGAGATGATTGCCATGAAGAGCGAGATGAAGAAGAATGAACCACCTTGTGAAGATGAAGAGGTGATAAATAAGTTTCTAATTGTGGACAACAATAAGAAGAAGGAAGAAGTGAAAAGAGAATGTGAAGTGCCAAGAGAAGCCCTTGAAAGGATGAGAATGTCCATGAAAGAGACATTCATGGGGACCTTTGGTATCTTGTTTATATTTATAATTTTGTCTTTGAATGTGTAAATGCAGGTATAAGAAGCCTTGTGGAGAAGTTCAAGAGGAAGACCTTGAAACATGAGAAGATTGGTGCAGGAGAAGATACTAAGCACACAATTGAATGCACAAGAAATGAGGATATTGTTGTTGTCTACCTAGAAAAAAATGCGTTGTCCAATGCATGGGAAAGGTATTGAAGAATTTGTATCGTAAATGATGAAAATGAGAATGAAGATGAATTACATGATGCCATAGGAACTTAGAGGAAGCAAGTGAACAACCATGCATGAAAGATGAAGATATTACAAACAAGCAAGAAGCAAAGAAAACCAAAGAATCCATGGAACAACCTGTTAAGAAGGTAAAAGTGAATTCAAGTGCGAATATTTCTATTGAACATATATCTTCTGATGTACAGGTTAGAGAAGATAAGAGGATGATAGAGACATCAAGTAGAGAAATTAATCATGGATGCATAGTGCCTAAGTGGATAATGAAGCACAAACCTAAGCAACAGGTGATTGAGAAGGTAAGTTTGTTTGTTAAGTCTGATTTTTATCATACTTTTGATAAGCATGTAAATGTACAAGATGATGAAAGGATAAATAGAGTTGATCTCTTAGTGTTAGCACAAAAATATGGTTATAATTTCCTTCAATGGCTCAAGAAATCATATGTGAAGACAAAAACACAAGTGCGGATGCCTAAGAGCATAAGAAGAGGTGGAGAAACATCTCAAGAAGATGTAGATGATGGTGGACATGAGAAGATAATAACTACACCTATAATCTTGTGTAGAAGAATTGAAGTAGGTTCAAGAAACAAAAATCGAGAATGAAGTGGTGAGCATGGAAGAGGCATTCCATGAAGACAAAGAGTATAAAAAAGTTCTACCAGGAAATGATAGGTAAAAAAATTGTTTGTGATGATTTGAATGACAATGATTGTGAAAATATTTCTGATTTATCTTTTCAAATTAGTTTGAATGATGATATGTGGAATGAGTTGACTATAATGGCTAACATGCAGCAGGGTGAAAACTCTAGAATGGTTGATGAAGATCATAGTCATGATCAAGAAATGATGGAAAGTGAAAACATGTTGAATGAAGGTAAGGATAATTTCTTGAAGAAGGAGGTAATGGAAGAATATGCTAATGTGAAACAGGGTGTAGAAGATAAAAACAAAGGCCTATCACCTATATTTGATGAAATAAATGATGACATGGATGATGTAACCTTGAATGAATAATTGTAAAGAATAGAGGAGTTGTCGAACCCTCTAAGGTGTTATGTTTAAGCTCAAATTAGAATGAGAATTTCATTTTTCAGCTTGAGGAAGAGGAAAAGCAAGAGGAAAACATAATGAAAAAGACCAATTTGAACATGGTAAATGAAGAAAAAAAGAGAAATGAAAAAGATCAACACCCTGAAGATAATCAAGAGGTTGTATGGCCCCAAAATTTCAAATCTAACATTTCTTTTGATGTTTTGAATGCAGGTTTAAAAGATAACGAGATTAATAAAGAACCTAATTCAATGAGAGAACTCACAATCTAAGAAGAATAAGAATATTTTGAAGACATTTTTGATGATGAGGCATGTACATGGAAAGAGATGAGATGGAAGACATATAATAAAAAAGAGAGGAGAAATAAAATGAAATACAAAGACCATTTCAAGAAGATACAAACATTAGCATTAGCAATGAGACCTTAAGATCCATGCATACAAAAGGAGATTGAATTTGAATAATAATGAAGGAAGAAATTTGAACTGGAATTCAAATCTATTTATTTCAAGAGAGTCTAATGTAGGAACATCCTTCATGATGCTTGCTAAAGAACCAACCATTTTGAATAAGCCTTCTCAAGGCTTGAATAACATATATAAAGTGTTTGAATATGTTTTCCTCCCAATCTTTGATTGAGTCTAAATTATAATGTAATAAACTCTTTTACTACAAGAGTTAAATTATAATTTTGTCTTAGGTGAATATGATTTGTTTCATGATTAGGTTACATTGGAAGAAGATTAGAACGGTCATAGGATATGGTGGAGATTTTATTGAGTTTTGTAACCATATACAAGAGATGAAGATTGACCAGTGAAGGAATGTTGAGGGAATCTAGGAAGTTGTTGAAAAAAATCCTAATTTTCAACAAGTTGATTTAATCCTAGAGAGCTCAACCATTATAAGATGAAGGGGGTCAAATATCAAGAGAGAGAGTTGAGAATTCAAGTAAGAGTGAGTATGTAGGTCAATAGGTAGAATGGAATAAGATAGACAAAGTTGGAGAAGCACAATGATTGTGCATGTTGTATGAAGATTAATAAATATGAAGTGGATCATATTTGCAAGTTTATTTATTATTCTACATTTTATATTTCATTCTTGTAATGTATTAGTTATAACACGGAAGTTGATTTGCATGTCTACAATAAAAATCACGTGAATTGCTTAATACCCTACAATGTCTTTTCATGTATTTCCCAAGTGTCTAATGGCATCCAAATGAGAATTTAGTCTTAAACCCATGGGATGATGAATTAAGATGGTTTAAAATTTTACTTCATAGTTTAATGAATGCATTTTATTCCATGAAAAAAATTACAAGTTAAAATAAAGATAATATTACCTCTCTCGGGCTCCTAAATCAAGGTAAGGTGAAGCAAACGCCACATCTCATGGAATTGAAGACCTCGACATCTAAAAATTATAAAATATGACCTGGACATCCTCCTTAACCATAATACAAAATAATTTCATGATTATTCCCTCACACTTGTCGAGTTCTTGATGTCGGTTTTGGACCGTGATAAGAAAATACAGTCACTAGACCTAAAAAGAGAAGATGTTTTCAAATCTGGGAATGAACCATAAAGATATGAGTTTTGAAATTTTGAAAAAATAATTTAAGAACATCCCTATTAAGTTTGGAAAATATTTCAAAACATTTGGATGCTCCATCAAAAATTTCTTGATGAATTTTTCTTAATAACGAGGATGCATGCAAACTGGTTGACGTAATGTCTCGCCCAAAACAATAGTCATAACATTTAAATTCCACAACGAAAATGGATGAAATTTGGAACGTATGTTCTTTGTAGAGACTTATAAAATATGTCAAGTTTTTTAGAGAAATTGGCCACGTGTAGCAATAGATGTACATGAAAAAAATTTCTATGCACCTTTGGGATATGATATTATAATGTATATGGGTTGATGGAGATGTCGACATGTGGCACACATCCCCTTAGTTATTTATATGTTTATAATATATAGGTCCACATGGGATATGATATTATAATGTATATGGGTTGATGGAGATGCCGACATGTGGCACACATCCCCTTAGTTATTTATATGGGGTCACATAAGAATTAGTTATATTGGGTAATGAGTTGGCCTACATTGGGATTAGGTGTTACCCATCTATTAAGAGTAATGTATGTCTATATAAGGGATGTGAGTATCAATGTCATGGAGGTATGAGTTGATTCTTCTACTTGGTAGAGGTATATTGGAGGTGTCCCCCTCGAAGTGGATTCCCATCTTGGGAGATTGTGGAGTTACTCCTTCCTTAAGGAGTATTGTATGGTGTTACCCTACCTTAAGGGTATTATTATGCATATATTGATTATTTGGGCATCTTGGCCCACCCATATATCTTGTTTTGTATTATCTTCTAAAATTTATTGATTTATTATATGTAGAGGATTTGCTTGAATAGAATTTGAATTTTTAAAAATGAGCTAGACATCAAGTACATGTCATGAGTGATAATAGAGTTGTTTCCATGCATGAATAAGGATGGTATAGTGAATTTAAATATTTCTGAGTGTTTACAAACCATGGTGAACCTCTACAAGTCTTCAAATCAATATTTGGTCTTGTTCTAGGCCTAGATTGAAGCTAGTGTGAGATTGAATTCTTTAGATCATTGCATGAACATATCAAGTTGAGGTCATATGAGCTAGTGCATGACTCTATATAAGATATATATTGTAATAAGGGACATAAAGATAAGGAGTGATGTGAATAATTAAGGCATGATAGGTTGTACAATTTTTTTTCAAGTAAATAACAAGTTAATGTGACTATGGTGAGCTAGGAAGACATCATTAATCTTATTGGTAGAGATCAATAGGTTGAATGAGCCTTCTCATGGCATGGCCATGTAATAGGTGTTTATAGGTGTTTCCTCCAAAAATTGAAGTTTTGGATTTTAATAGTTACTTTGTAAGGTAATTCCTTTTTCTAGATGGAAGGAATGAAATATAGGTGGAGCTAGTTGTGAATGAGTTGCTAAATCTCCAATTGGTATGTAGGAAGACATTTGTTGTCATAGGTTGTTGAGTGAATCATGGAAAGAGTCATAGTTTGGAGTTAGTTCCTTACTCCATACATGTAAGTTGGGGACATGTATCAACTACACCTTAAGACTAGGATAAGATCAAGTCCAATGAAGAAGATAAAGGAGCATGAGGTCGAGTTTCATATATACGAGAGATGGGATAGTGAATAATTCTTAGGAAGGAGTTGATTTTTTTGGACTTGGGATGAAGATTCTTGAAGGAAATTGTAGATCTTAGTAGGGTTTTGGGTCTTAATAAGCCTTTGTAAATATGGAGATGATATGTAAATATTCCATGAAATAATAGGTTTGAATAGATGTTTTCTGCATTTTGAGGAGTCAATTATATGTATTTGTGATTCATTTACATTTTTTTTGAATGAAGAAGGGATTTGGTCTTCACATCTCTATTTTTACCCTACATTGGCTCACTTTCAATTTGATCTTGCATGTTTTTATTCTCATTTAAGCCTTCATACAACTCCATAGAATCTTCTTATATCTTCTTGGTCTCTCCTTGTTCTTTAAATGTTGATTTGTTCTTATGTTATTATGAATAAGATTGTTGGTTACAGGAGCACAAGAGAGTGGAATTGAGAAGAGAATGGATCAAATTTTTCAGGTTACTCAAGTAAGAAATCTTCAATCCAAAGTGAAGAAATACAAAAAAGGATGGATGAAACCATAATAGAAAGTCAAAGATTGAGCATGGAGGATATTACAAGGAAATATGGTTACATAGTGCCCAAGTGGCTTAAGAACAAAACATCCCAACAAACAAGGAGAGACCAAAAATATGTAAGAACATTCCAAGGAGTTGTATGAAGGCTTAAATGAGAATAAAAACACATAGGATCAAATTGAAAGAGAGACAATGTAGGGAAAAAACAAAGATGTAAAGACCAAAGGGAACTTGGTCAATGAAGAAACAAAAGAGAAGAATGAAGAACAACAACATGAATGAAATGAGTGATAAGAATATTGTTCCAATCCAAAAATATATTAGATGATAATAACACACCACATTAGATTTGCAAAACAAAAGAGCTAAAATATCATATATGGAAATCCATCATAATCCATATTGCTCAATACATTGAATTATATCACATTCTATTGTCTTACATTGCTCAATAAGAAGGAGGTACATATAGGAGGAAAGAAGTGCAACTAATACCTAGATTGATGGTGAATAAATCCTACTAACGATCTTTGGTAGTTAAGTTAACTCCAAAATACTAGTAAGCTAACTCCACAAAACTGGTAAGCTAACTCAATACAACTAGTAAGCTAAATCCACACAACTAGTACACATAAGCAAGCTAACCCAACAAGTGTAGGGCTAACATAAGTGCAAGAATTATCTTAATAAAGAAATAAAAGGATAAATAATAACCTACACTAACACTCCCTCATAAGCATAGCTTAGGTGGGTGGAAAAGAAGGTGGGTCTCGACATGAACAAGGCCTAATGAGGTACCCACATACAATAACTGGGAAAAAGAGACACCACAAGGTACCCAAAACCAGTAATAACAAAGTAGAGAGAGAAAATCCTGTAACAAGATATCCCAAGAAACTCAGCTCCAAAAAAAAGTATAATGATGAAGAAGTTTGGTATGAACTATGGTCTAAATCCATTATTCGATCAAAAAAATCAAAAACAACTAACAATGGGCTTCACCAAAATAGCTCCATGCAAGGAGACTGATCAATGGCATGATGTCAAAAGTGAATAAAAATACCAAACATAATTTTATCAACTGCTAGAAATAGGTGTGCCATGATCCAAGAACAAAAACCAAGGCAACAAGGTAATGACATGAGTTCGAAAGAAATTGGAGTGCCACAATCCAAGAAAATCCAATGTAGTAAGGCAAGGACATAAAACATGAAGAAGCAAGATCAACTGCTACAAATAGGTGTGTCATGATCCAAGAATAATAACCAAGGCAACAAGGCAAGGACATGAGATCCAAATAAATAGGAGTGTTATGATCCAAGAAAAGTTAAGGTAACATGGTAAGGAGACAAAACCCAAAGAAGTAGTATTAACACGTAACAGGAAAGGACTCGAAACCCAAAGAAGCAATATAAACACCACACCCTCCCATACTGCTAAATGGGTAGAGTGATGCTACAAATTTGTATGAATTTTCAAAACCACTACTCAAACACCGAGAAACTAACACCTTGCTTCACCAAAATAGCTACCCCACAAGAGATACTATAAGTTACATGCTAAAAACGTTTCAAGATACAAAAGTAAAATATCTCGGTGAAACTACAAACAAGAAAGATATATAAATTGTGAAACTTTATAATTGAGTGCGTGTTACAAACATGAAATTTTAAATTTTTAGTTTATTTCTCAAAATAAACAGTTTCAGTGGAACAAGCACAAAAACAAGCACTTTTGAAAAAATGACACTCAAATCCGAGTTACCGATCAAAAGATACAAATTTTTCAAGTTTGTGCTTTAATATTTATTTAAAAATAAATAAAATGCCCTACAATCTTTGATTTATTTTTGTAATTTTTTTCCGATTATATATCTGCAAAATGAAAGAAGAGAAAAAAACTAAGTACCAAATGTGAAAAACCCTGAAATAGTTTTTCCAGATTTTTTACCTCTACAACAAAAATTTTCAAGACCTTTGAAAGTAGTATAGATCTACAAGATTCTCAAATCCTTGGCACACGGAACTTTGCAAAGATGAAGAAAAAACCCATTACCGAATGCAAAAACCCGAGAGTGTTTTTAGATGCTTTTCCTCCCTGGCACAAATTTCTAAATCGATCCATAAAACTTCAAATCTTCTCCACACATGAACTCTTACAAAAAGGCCAGAAAAACCCATAAATTTTTCTAGCACAAATTTCTTCCCCTAGCACAGAAATGTATGATTTCTAGTTCCCGTCAAACACAAACTCTAAGAAGTGAAAGAAAAAACCCAATACCAAATATAAAAACCCATAAAAACCCAAAAACTAATTTCCTAGATTTTCTACTTCCTCGGTAAAGATTTCCTCTAACATGAATTTGTAAGATGTCTAGATTATCACCAAATAGGAATGTTTAAAAACAAAAGAAAAAAACTCAAGATCAAAGGAAAAAAACCTAGAAAATGTTTTTCTATAATTTCTATTTCCCAAAAAAGATTTCTTCCTTTGGCACAAATTTCCAAGTAGATATATACATATTTGTGTTTAGCCTCTCGCAAAACCAACACAAACTATAAAAAAATGTATCCTTCAAGATCCAACTTTGCAGATGTTTCTAATGTTTTGTCACCTTCTAAATCCAAGAGAACTCTTTGTTTTGAGTAAAAATGAAAGCTACAAAAATTCGTAACAAATTCTAAAATATATGAAAACAATAAACCCTTTCTTTGAAAAAAAATTACAGATGGATGTCTCCATGACATCTCCCGCTTCGATACCATGAAAGGAACAATAAGAATATTTTTCCAAGCCGTAAAGATATCGAGATGATAATAGCACACTAAATTAGATTTACAAACCAAAAGAGCTAAAATATCATATATGGAAATCCATCATAATATGTAGTGTTCAATATATTGAATTAGATCACATTCCATTGTCTTACATTACTCAATAAGAAGGAAGTAAATAAAGGAGGAGAGAAGTCAAACTACTACCGAGATTAGTGGTGAAGTACTCCCACTAACTGATACTGGTAGTTAAGTTAACTCCACAAGACTAGTAAACTAACTCCACACAACTAGTAAGCTAACTCAATACAACTAGTAAGCTAACTCTACACAACTAGTACACCTAAGCAAACTAACCCAACAAGTGTAGGGATAACATAAGTGCAAGAATTATCCTAAGAAAGAAATAAAAGGATAAATAATAACTTACAATAATAATGAAGACTAACAAGAAGACTTATGGTCTCAAAATTTTGTATCTAAAGTTGCTTTTAGTGCTTTGTATGCAGGTCAAGTAGATGAGGAGATGTACCAAGTCAATCATTCCATGAGAGAGCTATTGGAAAAAGGGAACAAGAAGATCTTGAAGACATGTATGGAGATACAAAACAATATGGAGTCTTATAGCTGAGAAGGAAAAAAAGAAGAATCATGTACAAGAAGAGAGAGAGAGAAACAAGAAGATGAGAGATAAAGAGTATATCAATAAAATGAAGTCACGAAGACAATTAGATCTAAGTATACAGGGAAGAATGAGATAAAATGAAGATACTTTAATTGAACCGAGTTTAATTCTTTTCATTACAAGGAGCTTGATGTAGGAGCATCCTTGGTGATGCTTGGTAGAGATCCAACATGTTGAATAAGCCTTCTCATGACATGGGCATGTAAGAGGTGTTTATAGGTGTTTCCCTCCAAAACTTGAAGTTTTGGATTTGAATAGTTACTTTGTAATGTAATCATATTTTCTAAATGGTAGGAGTTGTTGGTGTGAGTTATCCTATGTGTCCTCCACTCACATATGGAGGGTCATCTCACATGGGTTAGGTTTAGGGTTTGTTATTGTGTCATGCACTAGGGTTACTCAATACCCTATATGTATCCCTTCATTTGACATTTATGAGCATGCCAAGACACTCCACTTGTCTTTTCTCTACATGTGCAAGCTTTGTTCATTATGCAAGTTATTCAGTTGTTGATCAATTCTTCCTTGTGATTACGTTGGAGCCATTATGATTCAACCAGAGTGCAACTTCATCATGGTGGACAGTTTCCGATACGATCCGTCAAATCTTTCTTGGTATCAGATATGAGATCGGGTAAATGTGCACTCATTTTTTTGAGTTGTGATTACTCTTGTTTTTCATTTTTAACTCCTCGTGCAAGTTTTCGATCATTAGATTCTGAAATTAATTGCTAACGTTCTTAACAAGTTGCTCTTGGAAAGTTTTCGATTTTGTTGTGTTCTTCGTGCATGTGCAAATCTCCTTGAGTTTTTCAGGGGTTTTACAGCTACATTTATCTAGCTGTGGATAAATTTAGCAGATCAACTAAAATTAGAGGTTCTTTATTTTGGTTTTTAATCATTTATTAAACTGAATTTTTTTAGATCTCTAGTTTTCTTGTTTCTCTATGTTGTTTGCATGTCCCTTTGCAAAATACAGGGTTCTCAAATATCTTTAAGTGGTTATTTGCTAAAACGAAGGGATTCCGGTCTAAATTACAATTGGAGCCTTGTTTTTTGGTGCTTTGCCCCGAGCCCTCTCCTCTCCCCGCGTGTTTCTTCATTGCCGTTGACATTTCTTCACGCCATGGCCAATTATTTCGGACTATATTTGAGGCTGGTTTTAGACCGGAGAGTAGAGACGCTGACTGTATAGGCCCAAGCACCAAGGTGGTCTGATAGAGGAGGCCATCTTCACATTTTTTTGTGCATTTTTTTATCAACAATTTTGTCATGTAGTCTGTCCAAACCTGCTTCTTATTCCTTTCTGCTATTGGCTACGTGGATGGAAGAGACACCCTTTTCCACAAGACCCCTCATGTCCCCCTTTGCCACTTGCAGCTCCTTCTTTTCACCGTGACTGTACAAAACAAACAAAACCGTAAGTTTTTTCTTTTCATGTTTTTTTGGTAAGGATTTTTACTTTCTATTTTTTTAAAAAAATATATTAAGCTTTTTCAACGTGGCACTTATTTTATAAAGCTTAATCTAAAACGTGGCACTTTTTAGTATAAGTTTTTAAGTACTTTCCTAAATCCTTTGGTTTTTTTGTAAAAGTTTTTAAATTTTAAATACTTTCCATTTTTTAAGTTTTTAAAATTTGCCTTTATTAAAAATCCGTAAGTTTAATTTTTTTTTTTCAAATTTGCTTTTTTAAAAAAGTGGAAACTTTTAAAAAAGAGGGAAAGTATTTTTTTAATATTTTAAATTAGGATTTTTTAAAAAAATCTTAATTCATTCATCATATTTAATTAATTTTTTTAATTAGATATTAAATAATCATAATTAATTTTTTTTTGCGATTATAATTTACGATTAGATAATTAAAATCGTTCTTTAAAATAACGTTAAATTGTCATTTTTTAAAAACTCCTATAACTTTCAAATTAGCTAAATTGGACGTTTCTAAATGATAATTTTTTAGGCATCATTGTCAATTTTTTTACTAATCGTGTGCTCAAGTGTGCAGTGACACTCTGAGCCCTCCTTGTCTTCCGCATGCCTTTCCGACATTCTGAAGATCATCAGAACTCTTCCCGAGTTCATCTAAACATTGTAAATTACCCTTCTTATTGCTTGTGACTAGTGAGCGCATCCGCCACAGTTTGCAGCAAGGGGGTCTCCTTTGCGACGTGAGATGTTTTTTCTCAAAACCAGGTTCTGATTTCACCTCCTTCCTTGTTTTTTTGCTATTGCGCTTGTATACGGTGTCACTTTGCTATGCTCCAAAAAACATGATTGTGGTCTCCTCTCTTGCACATTATGACATTAATTGCAAGGTGAGTTACCAAATATTTTACGATGCACACTCACACGATTTTATTCAACGCACTAAACTATAAAGTGCCGAAGCGGGGGTTATTATATTGTCTTTGGTGGTTGTGTTTCTTGTATGTGGGTACCTCATCAAGCCTTGTTTCCAGGACCCACCTTATTTTCCACCCACCTAATCTATGCTTACGGGAGGGTGTTAGTGTAGGTTATTATTTATCTTTTTATTTATTTATCAAGATAATTCTTACACTTGTGTTAGCCCTACACTTGTTGGGTTAGCTTTCTTAGGTGTACTAGTTGTGTGGAGTTAGCTTACTAGTTGTGTTGAGTTAGCTTCTCAGTTATGTGGAGTTAGCTTACTAGTCTTTTGGAGTTAACTTAACTACTAGTATCAGTTAGTGGGAGTTCTTCACCACTGATTTAGGTAGTAGTTGCACTTCCCTCCTCCTATATGTACATCTTTCTTATTGAATAATTCAATTCATTCTATTGTAATGTATTGAGCATTATGGATTATGATGGATTTCCATATATGGTATTTTATATCTTCTGCTTTGTAAATCTAATGTCGTGTGCTATTATCATATGAGATCACTGCTTGGAACAATATTCTTATTATTCCTTTTATGGTATCGGGGGTAAAGGGGTTTTCCACATCACCATCGGAACTGAGACTAAACCAGATGACGAACCTAAAAAATCTAAGTGGTTAAACCACAGTGATGAAGCTTTAGGTCTTCTTTGCATGTCCATTTCTCCCGACTTGCTCTTCCACATTGAGTCATCTGAAACACCTAAGTCTGTGTGGAAAACGTTAGATGAAATGTTTGGACAACACGATGACATGAGAGCACATGAGTTAGAAAAAGAACTACTAGGGTTAAATCCTAGTGATTTTGAAAACATACAAGCATTCTTCTTGAAGTTTGTCCACACTAGACCATTGTTAAAGGAATGTCAAGTAGAGAAGAAATATTCTCAACTGGTCTTGTCAATTCTCTCTAAGTTAGGTCCCGAATATTTTATCTTCGTGTCAAATTTTTACGCTAAAAAAGCTGCCTTGGGCAATGATTGGAAAATGCCCTCCTTTGATTGTTTTTTGTCCCAACTCATTCGAGAATAGGAAAAAATCATTCAAATGGGGTCTCTCAAGTCCAAGTCACATGCCCTTGTAGCAAGTAATAGCAAGGGAAAGAAGACTGAAAAGAAGAATAAAACAAAGGATCAACCTAAGAAAGAAACCAAGACCCAACCTAAAAATGACACAAACACTTTTCTACTTCTGAGCCTAAGGCACAAAAGGAAAATTTTTGTGTTCCTATTGCAAGAATCCTAGTCACAACGAGCACACTTGTTTTCGAAAATAAATTGATCACTTATTTCATTTACTTGAGAAGAGTAAATTAAGTGTTTGAATCTATAAAACGAAATGCTCCAAGGCCAGCCTTCCACCGCAAAAGGTTCTAAATATGATCGGAAGAAAGGAAAGGCCCTTATAGCCAGAGTTACTCCTTCATCGACATGGATTATAGATTTCGGTGCCTCACACCACATGGGTTCTTTACATGTTGAGTTCTCCAACATCGAACCTTGTGGAATGTCCCAAATCACGATGGGTAATGACATGACAGTGTCAGTTTCCGATAGTGGATCGATAGAGATGGATGGGGGAACATTCAACCAAGTGTTGAGCATTCCTGATCTCTCTACCAATCTCCTATCGGTTTACCAAATTACTCACCTTGGTGAAGTAATGCGAGTGGAATTTGGTCCTAACTCGGTGATTATTTGTGAGCTTAACAATGACACTATAATGGCCGAGGAAAGGTGGATCACCGTTATATACCTTTTCCCACTTTACTTCTGATTCTACACCCACTGCCTTGCTCACTCATGCAAATGAGGTTAGTAAGCTATGACATGAGTGATTCGGACATCTAAATTATCGCTACCTTGAACAATTAAGCCAAAACGAAATGGTCAATGGGTTACCCCACGTCAAGTTTTCTAAGGGTATTTGTGAGGGTTGTACCCTTAGAAATTATCCTAAAAAAGAACTTTGACAAAGGAAAATTCTAGAGATCTACTCGTCCCTTGGATCTTGTTCACAACAATATTTCTGGTCCATTTCCTTCTCCTTCATTTACTAGAGCTCTTTATGTGCTAACCTTCATTGATGACTATTCACGATATACTTGGGTATATTTTCTTAAGCTTAAGTATGAAATATTTGAACATTTTTAGGAATTTAAGGATCTTGCTGAGAAACAAGCGGAATGGTCTATCAAGGTTCTTGAACCGATAATGGAGGTGATTATGTAAACAATAGGTTCATGGATTTACGTACTTCGAAGGGATCTCTTTGCAGCATACACGATTGCTTATAGCCTTTTGCGAAATGGAGTCGCAGAAAGAAAGAATCATACTCGAAGGAGATGACCACTTGTATGATTCACTCGAAGTCTCTCCTCCATAGTATTGGGCCGAAGTAGTGAATTATGCAAATTACATTCAGAACCATGTTACACACAAGGCGGTAAGAGGGATGACACCCTTTGAAGCCTGGTTTAGACACAAACCTGATGTTGATCACTTTTGAGTCTTTAGATCCAACGTTATGGCTCGGATTCCCAAGAAGAAACGCAAGGCTTTGGAACCTCAATCCAAACCTTGTATATTTGTAGGGTATCCTGATGGCATGAAGGGATATCAATTGATGAATCCTACTTCTCATGAGTTGTATATTGAGAGAAGTGTTAAGTTCGATGAGTCTTCTTTGACTTCAACTTCTCCACCTATTGAGGTTCTTCACTTTCGCCGATTCGATTCGACTCATCAGATGATGATATTGTTGAGCGTGCTCCTCTTCCTGATCCTCCCGACCATTAGACCTTTGAGTCTTATAATTATGATAGTAGTGATGATGAGGACTATGTCCCTTCTCACTCAAGTGAAGAATCTTCCAACTCTGAGCTTGATCCTCTTGGTCCTCTTTGGGCTAGGAAAACTTTGCAAAGTGCTTTGGAGATTTATTTGGAGATACTTCAGATATGAGACGTACTCGCTCAGATTTCATTAGACCCCACTCTTTCTTCACCTCTACTTCTGATCCATAGTCTTTCCAGGAGGTTTCTGGTATTCTTGAGTGGGATTATGCCATAGATGAGGACTATTCCCCTCTCATAAAGAATAATACTTGGGATCTCACCCCTCTTCTAAAAGGAAGAAAAATTGTTCAGTGTAAGTGGGTGTTCCGAATAAAGTATGAAGTAGATGGAGATGTCGAAAATTTTAAAGCATGATTAGTAGCTAAGGGTTTCTCCCGAGATAGCCGGGGGTTGATTATACTAAAACCTTTGATCCGGTTGTGAAGATGACTTCTATTCAATCGACCTAGCCATTACCATGACAAATAGATGGAAAGTCCATCAAATGGATGTTAAGAGTTCCTTCCTTCATGGGGACCTAGAGGAAGAGATCTACATGGAACAACCTCAGGTTATGTCCATGATCCCTCCCTCATTTGTAAGTTAAAGAAGTCTCTTTATGGCCTTAAACAATCCCCTCGGGATTAGTATGCCAAGATGGACTCCTTTTTACTTACATTAGGGTTTACTTAGGTGTCACTCGATCCAAATTTTTATATTCTACGGCAAGATGACTCCCTACTCATTCTTGTTCTCTATGTTGATGACTTGTTGATCACAAGCAGCTTCTTCCTCTATTATTGATTTTGTGAAGATCACCTTGGCCAACATGATTTCCATGAATGACTTAGGTTTGCTTCATTACTTTCTTAGGATCCAGTTTTCACAATCGACTCGGAATTTTGATTTCGCAACCTAAGTATGCCCTTGATTTGTTAGCTCATTTTCAGATGTCTGATTGCAAGTCTTCTCCTACTCCTTTTCTTTCGGAGTTAAGTTGGTTTCAGATTGCTCTATTCCCTTGGTTGATGGTACCCTTTATTGACAGTTGGTGGGGAGCTTGATTTACCTGACTCACACTCGACCCAGTTTATCGTATGTTATTGGGATCGTGTTTAGATTCATGTAGGATCCACATGAGCTGCATTGGAAAGCAACGAAATGGATCCTTCATTATGTTCGTGGAACCTATACTGATGGAATTCACTATCATGGAGGGGTGGATATTAACTTGATTGGATTCACAGATTTTGATTGGGGCGGTGAGTTAGATAATTGGAAATCTACTGGATACGGTTTCTCTCTTGGTTTGGGTCTTATTAGTTGGTCTAGCAAGAAGTAGAATACAATTACGATATAATCTAAAGAGGCAGAATACAAAGGAGCGATGCGCTACCAAAAAAGCTATTTGGCTCTGAGGTATTTTGACAGAGTTTGGCATCCACTTTCGGTGGCCTACCATTATCTACTTGATAACACAAGCACTATCTCTATTTACAAAATCTAGTTCAACATCGGTGGACGAAGCAAATTGAGATCTATATGCACTTCATACGAGAGGTTATTCATGATGGTATCATTGACATTCAAGTACATTCGGACAGTGATCGATCAGCAGATTTATTTACCAAGCCTTTCACCGAGATGAAGTTTCTTCACTTACGGTCTCTTCTTGGGGTGAGATCTTCTGCAGACTTCTCATCTCCTTCAGGTTATGTAGTCCTCATTTTCTTCTTCTTCTTCTAGGAAGATGTTGTTTGTATATGGGCACCTTATTATGCCTTTAGTTGCTTTAGGCCCCATTGACACATATTAATAGTTGTTTAGGAGTGTCTTCTCTTTCCTTCTAGCTCATCATAGCCACTACCCTAGCTTTGATGAAGGGGGTGTTGGTGTGAGTTATCCTATGTGTCCTCTACTCACATGGGTTAGTGTACGATGGAAAAGTGACAAGCGAGCATGGGAATCTACAAGTAACTTATCCTTGCACCCAACCTCCCGAGGTCGTGCCGAGAGCAGGCCGTGGGGATTAAATATGTGTAGGATGCGACAAGCTAATTAGGCAATCTGATGTCTTCGACGCGCACTAGTGGAAATTGTGAATCTAAGGCAAAGAAGGCCCTCCTAACCTAAATTGGTGTGATAGATCGATTAGCAGGATGGATGATCAAAGGCTCCAATCAATATTGAGCCGTGGCATGATTCGGTCTATAGGTTGTGGAATACGTGGAAAATGACTCAGGGATAGTTTCGTGTATATCTCCGAGATAAGGTCATAGGGCAAATGGTAAATATAATTGACTCTATGGGTGATTCTCGGCCTAGTCCAAAACTCCTTAGCTTTGTTAGTTCTTTGTGTTCAGCAAGGATAAGCTGTTCGATGATGATAGGTGGAAGTGGAGTAGATCGAATACTAGTGTACGTAGGCCAAAGATCTATGTCCGATTCACCTATGGACTCATTGGGCTATGGGACTTGTGTGTCACAACCGTAGATTCGTGGTTCTTTGTAGACCTGATATGGTCATGTGCGGAATCAATCCCTAATCCCTAGTATCCAATAGTCATATGCTTTTTTCAGCCTCTATATTTAGAATTATTGATTGTGTGATCTTTTCGAGTATCTCACAGACGCGTGCGTGTGTCCCGAATTCTTAAGCTGGTATCTATATCTATGAGAGTGTCTTCTACGCATCATTTGTGGGACCAAAGGATCACAACCGAATGTCTGCTCTCTTTCAAACCCTTCAACAGTCATGCAGATATGTATCTAGATTAATCTATAGTTTGGTTGATTTGACCAAAATGTGTGTGCTTGGTCGTCTTCTATATTTAACCCGTGCGGTTAGAAACGATTTGTTGTAAGTTTACCGTTGTTCGGAAGACTTGGATCCTAAGATTTTGATCTATATCAGTTATGGCTGTGACAAGATTGGGTTGGGGCACGATTGGCTCAAATACGTATTCCCCGGCTCTCTAGGTCCCGTGATTGTCATACAAAAGTAATAATGTAAACTAAATGCAACAAAATAAAATTAACTATGAGAAGTATATCTATAACATATATAAATTCTATATTTTTTTATTATCGATGAATTTTATAAATGAATTTGAAGGAGCAACTATTTTAATATATCTAGAAATTGACAATTAACCTAGTGACAAATTTTAAAACAAACAAAGTAACCGAGTATAGCTACTTGCACAATGCGATTTGTAAATATATTCTAAATAATGAAATAACTGATCTAATCTATTTGAAAGACTCTCAATCCTACCTCGAAGTGAGGAAAGAATCACGTCTCTCGAAACTATCAATCCTCACAACCTCCTGCAATATCGAAAGTAAAATTGAATGAAATAAAGTGATTGGCTACTCTATTTGATATGCTTTTAACTTAGAACTTTGAAAGCTAAAACATGGATTTTGTAGAATAGTGGCAAATCCAAGGATGTGTGTGATCTTGTCCCCTCGGTGTGACCTCCTCTCTCCTTCATGTTCACGTGGATCCGAAAAGCGTGTAATGCTAGCATCAAAAGGATTAGATATTGGGACAAAGGCAGCTTAGGATACGGGTGAATCTGATGCGAGTAGGAGAGAGATAGCGCAAGAGTACATAGCTTAGCTTATGTAATTCCTAGTGGGACTTATTGCAAGTCATGCAACATAAAACGTCCGTAACACGAAACTATCCTGTTTGAAGAACAAAACCTGTAACTTTAATGGCTTCCTATTGAAAATAAACTACTCTACTCCAATGGATTGGATGAAATATCAACATCACTTGCACAAGATGGATATGTGGCTTCCTAACAGCAAAAAAACACTAACTAAGCATGTAATGAAAGAAACTAAGAATTCTAAGCAAAATGAAAGACTAATCTATTGCAATGAGAAATTAAGAGGTAGATTTGAGGGGCCATTTGCTTGAGCACAAGCCAACTATTTATAGCATTTGCATTTACCCAAGGTAAAAACCAAATTGAACTCTTAAACTATAAACAATGGCAAAACACTATTCCAGGGAACCATAATCATTAATGCAAGCCCAAGGCGATGAAAAAGATGGTAAACATTGAAATTTACGTGAGTCATGTTAAAAGAGAATTCTAGAAAATGCGTAAAGGACCGCCGCCCAGCAGGCGGCGGTTATAGGACTCGCGCCGGGCGAGGCTGCGGTCACGTAATTGAAGAGCAAAAGGCAAAGAAAAGAGGGGAAAAGAGAAAAACAAAGCACGCGGGGGCTAAGCGGGGCATGCGGGATGATAATGCATACTTGGAGAGCTTTTCCGGATCCCGAACACCTTGTGAGGAGACATGTATCATCAGTGGGAGTACGTGTTACGTTGTTTCGACGATGCGAGTACCCTACAATTTTGGGTACGTACTGGTTAGGTCTAGGGTTTGCTATTGAGTCATGCACATAGGGTTACTCAACACCCTATATGTATCCCTTCATTTGACATTTATGAGCATGCCAAGACACTCCGCTATCTTTTCTCTACATGTGCAAGCTTTTTTCTCATTATGCAAGTTATTCAGTTGGTGATGCTTGGTAGAGATGCAACAGTTGAATAAGCCTTCTCATGACATGGGCATGTAAGAGGTGTTTATAGGTGTTTCCCTCCAAAACTTGAAGTTTTGGATTTGAATAGTTACTTTGTAATGTAATCCTATTTTCTAGATGGTAGGAGTGAAATATAGGTGGAGCTAGTTGTGAATGAGTTGTCAAATCTCCAATTGGTACGTAGGAAGAGATTTGTTGTCGTAGGTTGTTGAGTGAATCATTGAAAGAGTAATAATTGGGAGGTAGTTTCTTACTCCATGAATATAAGTTGAGGAAATGTCTCAACTACACCTTAATACAAGGATTAGATCAAGTATAATGAAGAGGATAAATGAGCATGAGGTCTATTTTCATATATACGAGATATGGGATAGTGAATAATTCTCGGGAAGGAGTTGATGTTTTTGGACTTGGGGTGAATATTCTTGAAGGAAATTGTAGATCTTAGCATGGTTTTCAGGTATTAAAAAGACTTTATAAATATGGAAATGATATGTAAATATTCCATGAAATAATAGGTTTGAAAACATGTTTTCTTCATTTTGAGGAGTCAATTATATGTATTTGTGATTCATTTGCATTGTTGAATGAAGAAGGCCTTTGGGAGTGCAATCTCAAGTTTGTAAGTAATGATTTAATGTTTCTTGAATATTATTCTTATATTTTCAAGACATTATGTTTGTTTTAGAATTTTAATGGTATTAATATGCATTTATAGGGGTGATGAATGAGATTAAAGCCTTAGATCAGGAGAAAGAAGAAAGTAGTTGAAGGTTGCAGGTCTGTAGCAAAGTATTATAAAGTCCGCATTTCGTAATTTGGAATATTTTCATGTTTTTAAGATCATGTGAACCTTAAAAACAATTGGAAAAGTATGAGGGAGTATAAACATAAATGTTTCAAGTGTAATGATGTCTTGATCATTCTCTAAACTCATTTTATGCAATTTTTAGCGATCTCAACCTATACACAGACCTAGGGTTTTTGATTTAGAGAAAATTGAATAACATTTTATTCCACCATCAAAATATCATGAAATTTTTAGAGAAGGTATATTTTAAGGTCCTTTAAAGTATGAATAAATCCTCGTTGTGATTGGATTTATGCAACAAAAGTTACTTGAGTCTTTAGATTGTGTGTTTTATGTTTAGTTGAGAAATCTCATTCACCAAAAGTTGAATATTTTCCAAAATAATCATCAAATCATTATGAAATTTTGAGATAACTTGAGGATAGGGTAATAGAAGGTTTAATTTTTTTTTGAGTGTTTAGAACCTATTTAAGGTATGAAAATGTGGAACACTCAGATCGAAACCTTGGATTTTAACAATTTTGGAGCCGATTTCGAACAAATTTTTCTAGTCGACAAAAATCCGTACATAATCAGCCATGGGTTCCTAAAGATAAAAGTTGTATAATATAAAAATAGAAATTTTGGCTTTGTAATCAGGTTTGAAAATATTAATTTTCTCCAATTATGGTGTATTTTCTATTCTCGCCTGAGGATGCACATAAATTGTTTGACGAAATGAATGAATGGAAAAATCGGGATAACTTTTATTTTGTGCACTAAATTGGCTGAAATTTTCAAGAAATTTATGTCACATCTAGATGCCCAACTCCAAAAAAATTTAGATTCTAATTACATGTTCAGCTCAAAATATTGATGACAAAAATTCTCTAGGTCGTGTAGGCGAAGCAAGGTACCAATTTGTGTTATTTTTCTATTTACTTGATAATTCAAGTTCATGAATTTATGGAGACAATTAATGAGGGAAATTCAAATATTATCATGAAGAAATAAAAGTTGGATATTCTCATTAAAAGGGAAGGTAGAAGATATTAAAGAAATAATGTAATATAAAGATATACCAATCAAGACTAAACTAGTCATTTCTTATTATCCAAATACAATCTTGAGAGAGGATTGATTTGGGTTGAAAGAACATGATTGAGATACATGAAATGTTTAAATTTTATGAATGAATTACTTGATAAGTTTTTTTCACGGTAAATGAAGGTTGGATCTTGTATAGGAGATAGAGCTCATCAAGGACTTAAATGAAGGTATGCTTTAGTGCATCGATTTGATTGTGGTATCGAGGCAAAACTTCATTTAAGTCCTTGATGAGTTCTAACTCCTATAAGCCACCAAAAATTCATTTAACATGCAAAAATTATCAAGTAACTCATTCATAACATTTAAACATTTCATGCATCTCAATCATATTCTCTCAACCCAAATTAATCTCTCTCAAGACTATATTTGGATAGCAAGAAATGACTAGTTTAATCGATTTGATTTGGTATATCTTTATATTATAGTACTTCTTTAATATTTCCTACCTACCATTTTAATGAGAATATATGAGTTTTATTTATTCATGATCATATTCTAATTTCCCTTATTAATGGAATCCATTAATTCAAGAATTTGAATTATCAAATAAATAACAAAATAACACAAATTGGTACCTGTTCGCCTACATGACCTGAGAATTTATGTCATCAATATCTTGATCTACACATGTAATTAGAAGCTAAAAATTTTAGAATCCGGTTTATAGATGTGACATAAATTTCCTAAAATTTCAGCCAATTTCATTACACAAAATAAAAGTTTTTGATTTTTCCATTCATTCATTTCATCAAACAATTTACTTGCATCCTTAGTGCACAATATAAAATACACCATAACTAGGGAAATTAAGATTTAAAAAATAATTACAGTGCCAAAAGTTATGTTTTTATATGATCCAAGTTTTATCTTTAGGAATCCATGGTGATAATGTACGGATTTTTTTAGACTAGAAAGTTTTCTCAAAACTGGCTCCAAAAATGGTAAAATCCAAGGTTTCAGTATGCATTTTCCACATATTCATACATAAAATAGGTTCTAAACACTCCATATTTTTTGAAACCTTCTAATACCCTATCCTTAGGTTATCTCAAAATTTCATAATGATATGATGATTATTTTAGAAGATATTCAACTTTTGGTGAATGAAATTTCTCAACTAGACATAAAACACACAATCTAAAGACTCGATCATTAATAAATTTTGTTATATAAATCCAATCATGAAGAGGATTTATTCATAATTTAAAGGACCTTAAAATATAACTATAAAACTTTCATGAGATTTGGACACTGGGATAAAATTTTATTGAAGTTTCTCTAAATCAGAAACCCTAGGTCTGTGTATAGGTTGAGATCACTAAAAATTGCATAAAATGAGTTTGAAGAATGATCAAAGACCTCATTCCACTTGATTTTTTTTTTTTTTAATCCCTCCTACTTATAAAATTGGTTTTAAGCTCCATATGATCTTAAAAACATAAAAATATTCCAAATTACTGACATGTAGACTTTATAATACTTTATTACGTACTGCTGAACCTTAAAATTCTTTCTTCTTTCTCCGATCTAAGGCTCTAATGTCATTCATCAACCCTAGAAATTATTCTTAATACCATTCAAATTATTCAACAAACATAATGTCTTGCAAAAAAAAGAATAAGATAAAATAAATATTAAATCATTACTTACAAACTTGAGATTGCACTCCCAAAGGCCTTCTTCATTCAACAATAATGTAAAGGAACATAAATGCAAAGGGATCACAAATACATATAATTGAATCCTAAAAATGCATCAAACATCTGTTCAAACCTCTTATTTCATAGAATATTTACATATCATCTCCATATTTACAAAGGCTTATTAAGATCTGAAAACCTTGCTAAGATCTCTGTTGAGTTGTGGAGCTCAATTACTTCATATTAGCATGCAATGTAAAACTTGCTAGAAAACATAGTAACCGTCATCGGTTAGGAGGGACCAACATCGGTCACCTAGGACCGACATCGGTTAGGCAAGGAGGAACCAACATCGGTTAGGGAGAACCGACATCGGTTACTTGTGCGTGAGTGTTTTAATTAACTCTCAGGAATTAGATCTATTTTTAGCATTAAAGTATATCTATTGATTGTAATTACATGGCTAAGTGCCCTAAGTCTATAAACGACTATATAAGCATGAAATATAGGGTTTAGAAGTAAGTATTAACAAGAATTAAGAAGAACTTGTAAAATTGTTTAAGAGAGAAAATTCTTGGAGGAGAAGCAAAAGCTTGAGAAAAAGAAAGTACTTGTACATCCGAGAGGTGTGGAATATTGTAAATTTTCAATTATATATCTTGTCAAATATTTGGATAATAGATTGGCTTGTTTCTTGGTGGATGTAGCCCACATTGGGTGAACCACGTTAAATCTAGTGTTGATTTATATCTCTTGTTTTATATATTTTTTCGATAGAATATCCGCTTTTATTTGCATGTATGCTTAGATATGATATATTGTCTATACAACCGGTGTACTAACCCCAACAACTGGTATCATATCTTTGTTTGAGGGTTTTGTGTGTTGACATATTTACTCATAGATGGTTTTTTGATTGAGTGGGAGATACAAGAATGGTAAAAGAAAACAAATACAAGGTAGAGAAATTTTACTGCCAAACTATCAATTATGGAAGATGCAGATTGAGGATTATCTCAGATCAAAGAGATTTGTATTTACCGTTGGATGAGAAGTATAGACCTACGAAGATGACTGATAAAGAATGGAATATTCTTGACGAGAAGGCTTTGGGATCTATAATATTTATCTTGGCAAAAGATCTATGGCTTCCAATATTACGAAGCGAGTTCTACGGTAGGGTTAATGAAATATCTTACTAATTTATATGAAAACCTAGTGCTTCAAATAAAGTTTATTTGATGAAGAAACTATTTAGTTCTAAGATGCATGAAGGTGGATTCACATCTAATCATTTGAATGATCTTAGATCTATTATAAATCAGTTAAAATCAGTTGATATATTGTTTGATGATGAAGTGAAAGAAATTTTATTCTTATGTTCTTTGCCTAATAGTTGGGATAAATTGGTGATGGTCATTAGTAATACATCCGCTAATAATATTTTGAAGTTTGATGACGTGGTTAGTATAATCTTGAAAGAAGAAATTCGTAGGAAGAGTACAAAGGAATCATCATTTGGGAATGCTTTGAATGTAGAAAATAGGGGAAGGCAAAATGAGAGATCCAAGAATAAGAGTAATGGGAAATCAAAGTCAAGGGATAACAGATCTAAATCTAAAAGTAAGGGAATTAATTGTTGGAAATGTGGAAATAAAGGACATGCAAAGAAATATTTTTGGTCAAAGGACAAAGAGAACCAACAACCAGAAAAAGGTAAAGAAGAAAATCTTGCTACATCAGAGGTAATGTAAGATGCTCTTATTATTTATTTAGATAATAGAATTGAATCATGGGTTTTAGATTCATGAGCTTCTTTCCTTGTAATCCATAATAAGGGTTATTTCGAAATTATGTCCATGAAAATTTTTGGCATGTTTATTTGGGTGATGATGAACCTTGCAATATTATTGCGGTAAAGGGAAGTTCATCTAAAATTACAGAATGAAAATACATGGGTATTGAAAGATGTGAGGCATGTGCCAAGCCTCGGGAGGAATATTATTTCTTATTGCACGACAACTAGGTGAATCTGTTTGCATGGTTAATTTTACAGAGACTCTTGGAAAGTCACCAAGGGTGATTTTGTTTTGGCAAGAGGTAAGAAGGTAGGAATGTTATATTTATCTACCTATGTTACTTGATTCATTTTTGCACTATCTACTTCAGATTCAGATGCATGCATGTGGCATAACCGGTTGGGCCATATGAGTAAAAAAGGAATGCAAATATTAAAGGCTAAGGGTAAGTTACCACATTTGAAAGATTTATATCTTGATTTCTATGAGAATTGTGTCTTTGGAAAGTAAAAGAGAGTGAGATTTCTCAAAGTTGGGGCAACTAAGAAGGAGAACAAATTGGAGCTTGTACACTCAAATGTGTGGGGACCAACTCGTAGCTTCTCATGGTGGATCCCACTATTATGTTACTTTCATTGATGATGCTACAATAAAGGTATGGGTTTATTTTATTAAACGTAAATATAATGTTTTTGAAAATTTTAAAAGATAGAAATCCCTTATTGAGAATGAATCAAATTCTAAGTTAAAGTGCCTTAGATCGATGATGGTGGTGAATACATAGCAAGGATTTCAATGATTATTGTTCGATGAATGGGATACATAGAGAAATAATGGTTCCAAGAACACCACAGAGAATGGTGTTACGAAAGAATGAACAGATAATCATGGAATGTGCTAGAAGTATGAGGATACATTCTGGAATGCCCTTATAGTTTTGGGCTAAAGTAGTTGATACAATAGTTTATTTGATTAATCGTGGGCCTTAAAGTTCACTAGATGGAGGAATAATAAAGGAAGCTTGGACTAGAAAAGAGGCGATCTTTCTTTTCTTAAAGTTTTTGTTCGAAGCTTTTGTGCTTGTTGATAAGGAAAATAAAAAAAAATTGGATGCAAAATCCAAGAGATGCACTTTCATTGGTTATGGATCTAGTGATTTTGGATTCCATTTTTGGGATTTAGAGAGTTCTAAAATTATTAGGAGTCGTGATGTTGAATGGAATGAAAAGAGAATGTACAAGGATCAAATTTTGGTACCCAAGGATGAATTGGTTGATAATTTTGTGAATGAAAATGAACTCTCAGGTTTGAAAGTATTACGTATAGGGTTACACAGTAACTGATGTTGATTTACCCTGACTGACATCGGTTAATAGAACTGATATCAGCTAAAGAAGATCTAAACCAGAATTGGTTAGAAGTATCCGACATCGGTTAGAGGTGACCAGAGTCATTCACTATCGATTTGGATATAAATGTCCGGAGGTCTAGATTGAGCCTCCAGTACCCCAAAATCCCATGACAAGGTCACAAAGGGTAAGTAAACCTTCAAAAATATTTACACCTTCTCTATTTTATTTATTATTAACTCGATAATGGAGAACCGTAGAGCTTTGAAGAAGTAATGTAGGATAAGACCCACGTCTAGTGGGAGCATGAAATGGATGAGGAGATGGACTCCTTGGAACAAAACCAGACTTAGGATTTGGTTAAGTTGCTTTAGCAAGAGTAAGAGGACATTGCCAAACAAGTGGGTTTAGATGATTAAGGAAGAAGATGGTGGACATAAAAGATACGGGTAAAGCTTGTAGTAAAAGGATTTACACAAAAAGCATGTATTTACTTTGGTGAAATAGTTTCTCCTATTCTTAAAATGACTTCTATTTGTAATGTATTGAGTTTATTTACAGGTAGAAGATTTACATTTAGAGAAACTAGATGTAAAGACAGATTTCCTTCATGGTGATTTAGATGAAGAGATTTATATGCAGCAGCCGCTTGAGTATGAAGTCAATGGTAAGGATAAATTAGTGTGTAGGTTGAAAAAGAGTTTGTATGGGCTCAAGCAAGCTCCAGGAAATGGATCTAGTATGTAGGACATTGGTGAACTTAAGGGAAAATTAGTTCACCCATTTACTATGAAGGATTTAGGAGCTGTAAAAAGAATCCTTGGTATGCAAATATACAGAGACAGAAAAAAAAAGAAATTATATTTTTCTCAAGAGGATTATATCTACAGAGTGTTAGAAAGGTTCAAGATGCAGAATGTAAAACCTGTTAGTACACCTATGGCTGACACTTAAAATTAAGTAAAGATCGTGTTCATCATCACATGAGGAGGTCAAATACATGACACGAGTGCTATATAATTTAGCGATTAAGAGCCTCATGTATGCTATGGTTTGTACTAGACCAGGACATTGCACAGCGCAGTGGGAGTTATGAGTAGATATATGGCCAATCCAGGTAAAGAGCATTAGAAAGTAGTCCAATGGATACTCAGGTATTTGAAAGGGACATATAACATGTAATTATGCTATAGAGGTTCAGATATTTCATTATGTGGCTACGTTGATTTAGATATGGCTAGAGATCTATATGGTAGGAGGAGCACTACTAGATATATTTTCATAGTAGGTGGGACAACAGTTAGCTAGATTTCAAGATTGCGAAGGTTTTGGTTTTTTCTACTACAAAGGCAAACTATGTTAAAAATACGAGATGCTAACAAGGAGATGATATGGATGAGTAGGTTCATGGAAGAGTTGGGAAAGGATCAAGATGATTGTAAACTATTCAAATGATAGTCGAGTGTAATTCATTTGGTAAATAACTTAGCATTTTATTCGAGAATGAAACACATTCAGTTGAGGTATCACTTCATACGATAGGTATTGGAGGATGGACAGTTGAATCTGGAAAAGATTCATATGAGCAAAAACCCTACGGATATGCTAACAAAGCCATTATAAAAGGAGAAATTGGAGCTACACTCCACTTCTATTGATCTTCGAGTTTGAGACTTGAACATGAAGAAACAAATATAAGAAAGGATCCAAGAATGAAGATGTACATGTATGGTGCAGTAATTAATCTCTAGGTGGGAGATTGTTGAGTTGTGGATCTCAATTACTTCAGATTAACATGCAATGTAAAAATTTATGGTAAACATAGTAACCATCATCGGTTAGGAGAGACCAGCATTGGTCACCTACGAATGACATCGGTCGAGGCAAGGAGGAATCAACATCGCTTAGGGAGAACCAACATCGGTTACTTGTGTGTGAGTGTTTTAATTAACTCTCAAGAAATAGATCTATTTTTAGCATTAAATTATATCTATTGATTGTAATTGCATGGCTAAGTTCCCTAAGTCTATAAACGACTATATAAGCATGAAAGCTAGGGTTTATAAGTAAGTATTAACAATAATTAAGAAGAACTTGCAAAAGTTGGTAAGAGAGAGAATTCTTGGAGGAGAAGTAAAATCTTGAGAGAAAGAAAGTACTGTACATCTGAGAGGTGTGGAAGATTGTAAATATTCAATTGTATATCTTTTCAAAGCTTTGGATAATAGATTGGCTTGTTTCTTGGTGGACGTATCCCACATTAAGTGAACCACGTTAAATCTGGTGTTGATTTATGTATCTTGTTTTGTATATTTATTTTGGTAGAATATTCATTTTTATTTGCATGTATACTTAGATCTCGATATATTTTTGTATAACCGGTGTGCTAACCCCAATAAGATCTACAATTTCCTTCAAGAATATTCACCCCAAGTCCAAAAACATCAACTTCTTCCCGAGAATTATTCACTCTCCCATCTCTCGTATATATGAAAATCAACCTCATGCTCCTTTATTCTCTTCATTATACTTGATCTTATCCTAGTCTTAAGGTGTAGTTGAGACATTTCCTCAACTTACATGCATGGAGTAAATAACTACCTCCCAATTATGGCTTTTTCCATGATTCACTCAACAACCTATGTCAAAAAATCTCTTTGCACGTACCAAGTGGAGATTTAGTAACTAATTCACAACTAGCTCCACCTATATTTCACTCCTACTATCTAGATAAGATGAATTACCTTACAAAGTAACTATTCAAATCCAAAACTTCAATTTTTGAAGGAAAACACCTAATACATGCCCATGTAATGAGAAGGCTCATTTAACCTATTGGATCTCTACCAAGCATCACTAAGGATGTTCCTAAATCAGAATCCCTTGGAGCATCCAAATTTTTGAAACCTTTTCCAAACTCAAGAGGTATGTTCTTAAATTATTTTTTCTACATTTCAGAACTCAAATCTTTATGGTTCATTCCCAGATTTGAAAATATTCTCTTTTTAGGTCTAGTGACTATATTTTCTTATCAGTCCAAGGAATTTCATCAAGAAATAACAAGTGTGAGGGCATAATCATGAAATTATTTTTTATTATGGTTAAGGAGTAATTCCAGGTCATATTTTATAAGTTTTACATGTTGAGACCTTCAATTCCATGAGATATGGAATTTTATTCACCATACCTTGATCTAGGTTCTATAGGAGCCCGAGAGAGGTAATATTGTCTTTATTTTCACTTATAGTTTTTTTCATGGACTAAAATACATTCATTAAAATATTTAGTAACATTTTAAATCATCCTAATTCATCATCCCATGTGTTTAAGACTAAATTATCATTTGGAAGCCATTAGAAACTTGGGAAATACATGAAAATACATTGTACACGACAAGGTATTAAGTAATTCACATGATTTTTACCGTAGACATACAATAAACTTCCTTGGCATAAATGAGACATTATAAGAATGCAAGATAACATGTATAATCATATAGAAACTTACAAATATGATCCAATTCATATTTATTAATCTTCATACAACATGCATAATCATTGTGCTCCTCTAACTTTTTCTCGTCTTATCGCATTCTACCTCACCGACCTACATACTCACTCTTACTCGACTTCTCTACTCCCTCTCTTGATATTTGATCCCCTTCATCCAATAATTATCGAGATCCTCTAGGATTAGATCAAATTTATCAAAATTAGGAGTTTTTTTGACAACTTTCTAGATTCCCTCAACAACCCTTCACTTGGTCAATCTTGATATCTTGTATATGGCTACACAACCAATAAAATATCCACCATATCCTATGACCATTCTAATCTTCTTCCAACATATCCTAATCATGAAACAACTCATATTCACCTAAGACACATAAATTCTACTTTAACTCTTGTAGTAAAAGAGTTTAGTACATGATAATTCAAACTCAATCATAGCTTTGTGAGGGAAAACATATTCGAACACTTTATACATGTTATTCATGCCTTAAGAAGGCTTATTCAAACTAGTTGGTTCTTCAACAAGAATCATAAAGGATGTCCCCGCATCAACATGGGTCTTCGAAATGCTCTCAGAAGCCTCCTCTCGAGTGGTCACTATTTGTTTGTAGTTATTCACCTTTGGTTGCTATGAGGTCACATAGTGATCTCTCAAGTCGTTGAAACCTTAAATGAAGTATTGACTCGCAAAACCCTAAAATGGACATCAAATCCTAAAAAATAAATATGCACAATGAGGGTCGAACTATCTTCAACTATCATAATGGTGAACTTACAACTGAGTGCTACACTACATCAAACCTAATGTAGTTCTGTGTGTATATACGTAATTATGCCCTAGGTGGCTCTTATGCGTGTCACACTTGATAGAGAGTAGGTAAGCTAGATGTAAAGAAATGTAATAGATGTGTGCATGGAATAGAATGAACTTCCTATGAAGTGTATGCAAAATAACCAGCCCTTGTGTCCCTTGGATGGCTCTAGATGGATGCAATGGAGCTCTTAGATGCTTGATGGATGCAACCTTAGGTTGTGATAGCTAATGCTTAATGCTTGGTCCTTTATTATGACCACATAACTTTATATTTATATGATTCCTTTATTTGAATTTCATAATTAATCCTAAAAAGGCCAACTACTAAAAAGATAATATGCTCAAATGGTTAGAAATGACCCAAAAAGTGTGAGTAAAGTACAAAGAGGTCAAGGGTGACCAAAGGGGAAGATGGTGCCTTATCTTTGGCATCCCGATTGGGTCTTGTGTTCAAGATGATGAAATCTGGAGTGTAAAAGGTAGACCGAGTAAGTAAGGGTGTAAGACCAAAAGTGGGAAAAAAAAAGAAAAGAAAGGTGGCCAAAGACATGGGTTAATTAATACTTTTATTACTTAGAAATCATATGAATAATAATATAAAATAAAGAATACATAAATACCCAAAGTGCATGATTTTGAGTTTACAGCTCCTCACTAAAATCATACGAGAATATTTTGCATCATATAAATATATATCATCAACATTCATATAATCATATGTGACATTTTTATCTTTTGTAGCAATAAGGTTAAAAATGATACAAATTATATACAACCTTAGAGGCCGATGCTTCTAACTCACATGTCATGATAGAATGGTTAGATATTAGAGGATGTACACACAAAAATACATATCTAAATCCTAAGGGAAAAAGAAAACAAAACAAGGTGTTGTAAAACTCTAAAGATAGGGAGCATGAATATGAACATTAAAAAATTAGCCCTTTAGAGGGGAAAATCTAAAATCCTAATGGAGAAGGAAACCCTAATATTTCATGTCAAATCAAGTGTGGAATTCATCAAAATGTATTTATTATTTTGCACACAACAAAAGGAAGTAATCAAATTGTATCCTAATTCAAACTATTAAATAAATGTGGTAATATGAAAATTAAATATGGTTAACTGGATAATTTTTAGAGAGATAAAATGGAGATGCATATCTATAAAATGTAAAATGGAAATATTCACCATGCTTATGCCTAAAAGAGGAATGTACAATGCACATAGGGAACTGGAACCACCTCATAAAACTATTGTCAATATGTTTGGTGAAAATAAATGGCTAAGAGGGTGTCTTGGCACCATATTGGAGGAGGAAAATTTTGTTGGATGATAATGACTAAGGTGGGTTGCATTATTTATGGAGGTCAAAAATGTTTTGGAATTGTTTGTTTTTGGTTGCAATATGGATTAAGGGAAATGAAACACTATGATTTTATGTGATGGAGACTAAATACAATCTTTCCTTTAATAAAAATCTAGTAATGTACTTAAAACATAATATCATAGACACTCAACTTTGGTATTTACGCTTTGGAAACCCTTCAGATTTGACTATGCACTCTTGCTTTATGATAAACACTTCTCGATTATCATTTATCACTTTCTAAGGTCCATTTCATAACTTGTTTATCCTTGCACACCCACATGTTGAGACGTCCCAATAATTTAATACACTATATATATATATATATATATATATATATATATATATATATATATATATATATATATATATATATATATATATATATTAGTTTACTAAATCTAAATCTCATTCTACATGTTCCTTTCTCATGTCTAGAATCGTACAATCTAGTCGAGGGCCATACCATACAATCCTCGACCTCTTTGTATGGTCTTAGGCTAACATGTTTTCTAACTTCACTTTTAAATTTAAATCTTTCGTTGGGTCTTATACTTCCTCTAGTTCAACTTTTCTCAAATAAATCCTCTACGAAACCCTATATAAACAAGGAAAACTACCTAACCACATTTTCGTTAAATTTGGACATTTCACAATTTTAAATACCGAAATCAGATTTGGCTATTATTGGAATCCAAAAAGGGCTTTTGGAATTTGATTTTATTTGGCTATTATTTTGGAATCCAAAAAAAGGTATTTTTGGAACTATATATCATGTATGAGGGATTTCCATTTTAGGGGTTTACAATTTATAGTAAATAGAAATACTTATTGGAATAATTAATACATTTATAACATTACAAAGCATAAAAATACTTATATTGTCCATTCTCATAAAAACAAACATTTTTATCTTCTATTGAATGGGCATATGCAATTCTCATATAAGAATCATAGAAGAAAAATAGAGGTAATATTTAATTTGTTTTAGAATGGATAGTTGCCCATTCTCACATCCTTTATAGTGATATTAAAATTATTAAGTTCAATATTGCTTCAATGAGTTAGAATGGTTAGAAAAGGCATATGCCCATTCTCATACAAACAAAGTTTTATTATTGTGATGAGAATTTTTATCATTGTGATGAGAATTGGCATATGCCATTTCTCATACTAACAAATTTCATATGAGAATGAAATGAATTCTCATAAGCTTAATATAGAAAAAAAAAATTTGGATGTGATTTATTTTAACTATGTGGTCATGCGCATTTGCATGTTGTATATTTTACATATTTTGATCATATATATTGTATTTATTATTTCTTCTAATATTATCTTCTAATTTATGATATCAATAAAAAATGACAAAATGTTTTAACTATAACGTGGATTTATTTTACAAAAATAAACATATTTTTAATGAAGGTAGGAAATGTGTTGTTATGAAATACATACAACATAAAATGATGGTAATAAATGAATTCTTAAGAGATAGTCTACAAAAAAAAACCAATATTTATATATTTTTATGAGATAGACTAAAAAACAAACCAACTATTTTATATTTATTAATCAACAATCAACAAATGCTAACCTCCTCTCTCTTATTATCTGGCTTTTAGTAACAAGTAAACTCAATCAAGCTTTCAATATTCGTGGAAATGTGTTGTTATGATGAAAATACAAGTCATGATGAAAATACAATTCTTTTTTTATAAAATGATGGTAATAAATCCATTGTTATGAAATAGACTAAAAAACCAATATGATTGAATTTTTATGAGAAAGACTACAAAAATAAACTAAATTTATCTATATATATTAATCAACATAATAGTATCAAATACACTCAATCAAGCTCAATAATTGATTTTTTAAAATTTTCTAAAGATTGACATAAATTTGGGTGTGGACCCACATGATTTAACCATGTACATAAGTGTGTGAAAATTTTTCTATCAAAATGCATTGTGCCATCAAATTTCCAGCTAGAAGGCAATCCAAATAAAAGTGCCTCAGTTCTCTCATGAACAAAACATTTTGTTTCACCTATGAACAATATGTTTTTACTCCATATATTTGGGTGTACTTGTCGAGAACCTTTTGCATATTTTTTTGTAAATTGGCACAATATTCCCCTTTTCTATCTTAAAAATTTGTTGCTAATTTCACACTCCGATATGCCCTAGAAAAAATGAATTCAATATTTCTTAGCCAATCAAATTTTTGAATGAAGGCATGTCATTCTCTTGAATGCAGTATGTAAACCACAATCCAATATCAAAATGTTGTCATGCTATCCTTAACAATTTAGGGCTAAAAGTACGACTGAAGTATCAGTAGCATGCATATGTAAATTTTGGTTGTATGGTCAGCGATCTAAATTTAGAAATCCCTAGAACTCCAAAGAGAAATTCTTCTACCCCCAAAACCAATAACTTCTTTCCATGGAAAATGAGATCTAAAAACCAACCAATAAAAAACTCTTTTTCAATAAATTAAATCATAGATTATATTATCTGATTTTATTGATAATTAATTTCTTTTTGTATAATCCTATCAAACTAGTTTTGAGCATTAAATGGTAAACTATCAATAACATCCTAATTTATCATTATCTACTAATCACATCATTTGGATGAAATGTGAACAAAAACTAAAAAAATGTAATAAACACATTTTGAGCATTACATACTAATAACCATCAATAACATCTTATTAAAAATATATAATAATCACTTCAAATGGAAAATGGGAAAAATAACTACAAAAATGTAATAAACACAATTTTATATATTCATTTGTTTCACTTGTTGTTTGAAATAGAGCACATCCCTTTAAGATGTCTCTTACATCATCTACAACCCATACCACAGATAGTTGAGAAAACAAGTCAGACATAAGCCACCTATTCTTTTTAAAGTCTTTCTCAGAAACCTTTGGAGACACCAAAAAATTTTCTTTAGGAACCCCTTTGTTGTCTATGTTAACTACAACTGTAGTTTCACAGTTGTATGGAAATTCTGGTGTCTTCCAAATTGTTTCCAATTTTTAATAAATTTGTCTCCCTCTTTTCGCAATTCTCCATACCCCAAAAAAAACAAAGGTTGTACGTCCACTTTAGTTGAGAGTAACAATTTTTTTTTGCTAGTTTTTCTACACTAGAATCATATCCAACGTAGATGACCATAATGCTATTCGATGAAACTCTTTAAACATAGAATTTAGAAATTGGGTAATAGACATTCGTGGTAGGACGTGCTCATTGTTCAATTGAAATGTATTTTCCTTTTTAGAAGTATGCTTTTGAACTAACAATTCTTCTAATTCAAGAACAAGCAAATGTTTCTTTGGAGGCACTAAAAAAAGTAATATTAAACTTCATTATTAACTTGTATGTATTTCAAATATGATAATAATATTTCACAAAATATTTTTACCTATTTCTTTACATCTATTTGTTTGTTGTAGATTTTTATATTTTCTCCAATTGTATCTTCACATAAAAATTGAAATTAGGATATATTTATCAAATTGATTCCAACTAATATTGACAAATAAAAATATTAATATTTTACCTATTTCTTTACATATATTTTTGAATTCTCTCCAATTACATTTGCACATAAAAATTGAAATTAGGATATATTTATCAAATTGACTCAAACTAATATAGAAAAGTAAAAAATATTATTAAATTTTAAATAATACTTGATACTGTATTCATGAACAACTTGTCATAATTGATGGTGAAGGGTTTAATGTAGCTTCAGTATCAATCACCATCAATTGTGTGTTTTGTGTTTTTGTTGGGTAAATTTTTCTTGTTGGCGACATCGTGTTATTGTTAGGAATAATATATTTTTCTTGGCTATCTTTTTCTTGGTTGGTTAGACATTGTGCTATTATTAGGAATAATATCTTCCTATAATGGATTAACCTCATGGCTTGCACTTTGTTCTCCACTCATAATCATGCTATTAATAGGAATAATATCTTCCTGTAATGGATTAACCTCATGGATTGCGCTTTGTTCTCCACTCATGATCATTTGCAAGGGCTCAACCTCAATGAACATAGATAACTAGAATATGAAGTAACTCATGATAATTTGCAAGGGATCAACAATTACTACCAATGAACATAAATACTTAGAATATAAAGTAACAATTGTAAACAATGAATTGTTTTCCATTCTCACTTAATTACTATAATACCTGATCTATCTTGTATTCATCAAGGGGATACCTATTCACTGTAATACCTGTTCAATCTTGTATTCACTTGGCGGATACCTATTCTCAATTAGGAATCATAGAAGAAGAATAAATGTTGCATAAATTTGTTTGTTTGTATGAAAGAGATGTTACATAATCTGGTTGTTTGATGCAGAGCCTAAATCACTTGCAATCTATCACCAAGGTTAGAATGACCCAAGACTTCAAAGAATACCTTTTACTTGGCTAGTAAATACTTTTCTCTAGGTCTCCACTCTTCAAAACTTGTAATTTTTTCCTTATGATAATTATTCATAATTGTCTTATATTGGCTAGACTATCCTGGTAGAGTCGAGTGTTGCTACACTACATACCATCGATGAGAGGGATCAAGCCTTATGTAGTTTTCCTTTTTATAAGGTAGAGGGCCATTCCCATGATTTCTAATATAATTTATAGACGTATTAAAAATGATTAAGTTCAATCATTGTATTGAATGTGTGTATGCATGTTCTTCTATAGGAATCATTGAGGAAGAATATATGATTGATATATGAGAATGGACATATGCCCATTCAATACATGCAATATTGAACTTAATCATTATAAAACCTCTATAAAGGAAGTGGTTAAAAATTTAGAATATTTCTAACTCTAATATAAAATGTTCACAGAATGATTGTTTCTAACTCAACCCATGATTCAGATTATCATCTAGTTTCCTTTCCCATTCAGGGTAACAATTTCCCATTGTAAAAAAATTATACTTTTAACTCCTCATTAGTTCTCCTTTTTTATAAGGTATAAGGGCCATACCCCATGATTTCTAACATACTTTATAGAGGTATTAAAATGATTAAGTTCAATCATTGTATTGAATGTGCAGATGCCTGTTCTTCTCTAGGAATCATTGAGGAAGAATATATGATTGATATATGAGAATGGACATATGCCCAATCAATACATGCAATATTGAACTTAATCATTATAAAACCTCTATAAAGGAAGTGGTTAAAAAATTTAGAATATTTATAACTCTAATAGAATGGACATATGCCCATTCAATACATGCAATATTGAACTTAACCATTATAAAACCTCTATAAAGGAAGTGGTTAAAAATTCAAATATTTCTAACTCTAGTATAAAAAGTTCAAAGGAATGATTGTTTCTACCTCTAAGGAAGTGGTTATAAAATGATCACATGCACAATGATTGTTTCTAACTCTACCCATGATTTAGATTATCATCGAGAGAGATCCAAAAAGAATATATAATTCACGTTATGGACTTTGTGCAAGGGCTACCAATGTACATAGGTATTAAAATGAAAAAGGTGAACTACATACATGAATAATATATTCTTTCTCTACTTCCCATTCTGAAACAAATTTTAATTCTCTCTGAGTATGCCCATACTCAGAGATTATTATTCTACTTCCCATTCTAAAACAAAGTGAATTTTATTCCATTCTTCTGTGATACATATTTTATGTACTTCCAATTCAATACAAAGACAAAAATGTATGTTTTTCCGAGAATGGGCATATGCCCATTGTAAACATTCAACTATAAGAAATACTGAACTTAATCATTTTAATACCTCTAAATATTCTGAAACAAATTTAATTTTCTTATAATTAAACTTCTAACTTTTGTTTACATATATTCTATAATATGAAAATAAATTAGGAGAAAACTATATGAAGGATGTATATCTTAATATTAGAACAAAGTAAACATTGTTAAATTACCATATACAATGACTATAATGAAAATAACACAAAAGATCGTAGAGGCTATTTACTTGGAGGCCTCTAAATATTCTTTAATTTTCTTATAATTAAACTTCTAACTTTTGTTTACATATATTCTATAATATGAAAAGAACTTAGGAGAAAACTATATGAAGGATGTACATCTTAATATTAGAACAAAGTAAACATTGTTAAGAATTAACGTATACAAAGGAATGAATATAATGAAAAGAACACAAAAATCATGTAGAGGCTATTTACCTAGAGGCGTAGTTAGACATTTATAATAGTGTTGGATCATGATCTCCTACTTGTGATTCTCCACATAAAGATAAGTGAGGACCTCTTTGTATTATGTGTTGCCTTTAATGCATTTGTCTCACCATATAATATTAATACAAGGGACACATTAGTGTTGCATCTCTCAATCATGTGCTCCAAAAATGCACTGATCTCTCACATTTGAAAGGATGTTCAGGGATGAAAAATCTAATTTCATTTGGGTTGATAATATCCAAGGGATCTGAATGTTGCCAATCTAGTTCCACTGTAACATCTTCCACCTCCATAGTGGTTGAATTATGAACACCATATACGGTAAAAATCATTGACATCCCTTGAAATGCATGTTCTGCATTCAAAATTCTATAACATCCTTATGAAATTATTGGTGATTTTTTTACTTTTTTCATGTATATTTTTATAGCAGTATCAAATAAGATAGCTTGTACTACTGGAAGTATAAATATGTAGACACAACTCATTTTACTACACCCAATGACACAAAGAAGCTCAACAATATCATTTTTGTGAGACAATACTCACAAGATTACAGAAATCAACAATTACAACTTCTACAGTGAGTGGTAGTAAATGGAATTCCAAACCTCTCAATGTTCTACTAATAAAAAAGGATAAGAACATTGACAAGTGAATTCATATGTATCTGACATCCTTGGTTGAGAATTTTTATTAGCCACAGTCACATACAATTCAAGTAGTTCAATAATAGGTTTTGAATAATTTGGAAAATTTATTTCCCCTAATGGTGTTTTTATCCTTTTCAATTTTTTTCTTCTTCTTCTCTAAGATATTGACATAGTTGAGAAAAATGAAACTCATGGATGGAAATTTTTTCAATCACATTTAATACATTGCATCCTATAAGTGTAACATATTCTGGAACTCTTGCCAGCATATTAAACATAACTTTTGCTCTTGTTGCTCTACCCTACCTTACTCTTTTGTAGTAATATTTTAGAAATATTGCATTAACACCATACTCATCTCTGAACCAAATTTCACCACTAATGTATTTATCTGCAAGGAAATCTAATTCTTCATCTGTCATACCTTTCATGCATCTGAATAGTCTTGCTATGAGCAGATCTAATGATTTTGGCTTGAAATACGGGTCTATAGCATTTTTGGGCTACAAGGCAACCCACCATTGGTATACAAATCAAACACTAAAACCCACTTATCCCAAATTTTATATGAGAGTACAAGAAATGCAAGTTTATCATTCAAAGTTTCATATTTTCCCTTCCCAAAAGATGTAAAATTTGTCTTTCGAATGACTACATGTGAACATTAGAATAAATTTTATTAGTTTAACATTCTATGAGAAATAATGTAAGTTAATTTCTATGTGCAAAAAAATTAATACAATTTATAAATACCTTCCATCCCTTTGAATTTTCATGACCAAAACTAGGACATTGTGGTCTCTTCTCTAAGATCCACCTTGACTGGATTTGTATAGTGAGTCAATAAATATTGTTTTCACCCATGTTTTGTTTTCCATATTCTGTTTCTTACAAATACTGATTATTTGTTCTGTTGTTGCTTTGGAAGACAAAATACAAGAAAACTTTGTTTGATTCTATCATGAACAAATGAAAACTCAAGATTTGCAAGGATTTGTTTTTGGCTTCAATTGTATGTTGCCCATCAATAATATAGAAATGAGTTTCTATGTCATGAATTTCATGCTCATACTCCATGTCAAAAATATCACCAGTAGATTTTTTGAAAGGAAGAAAAATTACATCCCGCTAAAGAGGTATAGGGTTGCACAATGAGATTGAAACTTTCTAAATCAAGTGATCTGTATTGGTATTTTACAGGAGCTACGTAAAAATGACCAATATAATTTTTGAATGAATTTTATTCAAATAAAAAGATGAAGATCTTCAGATAATGTAGATTGAATTCTTTTAAATTTAGTTTGAGCTTGTTTTAATAATGTTTTCTCTTTTACATATCGCTTCACCTCTTAAAAGTGTGATTATGAAATGTGTTTTTCCAGCTTAGATAATTTTTGTCTTTTGAGTATGGTAAACACTTTTTAATGTAATTTTTGTTGGCCCACTTATCCATATTTAGGTAGTGGGCAACAAATGAAGTGAATGCATACTGATATATCATTTTGAATACGGTGACAATTCTTTGCACAAATAACTTCACTATTATGCACACCACTCTTGTCCCTTTAGTGTATGGCTCAATTTTCCAACCATAACTATAACATGAATCTTTGTATTTTTTTCTGACCTTTCCATGCCATCTTTTTGTAAAGAGAAACCTATAATTCCATTTTATGTAGTGAGCATGTTCTTGATTTGTTGTCCAATTTTTCCACTTGAAGAGATACAATTGTATTTGTTATACACTTTATGCTCACAAGAATGCCAATTGGTGTGCGTTGGTATCCCAAGGAATAAAACAACCACATATCATTGTAATAATTATCAGGGGTGTGAACTTCAATGAACCATGCTTCATCCCTTCTTCCACAATTGTCTACACCATCATTAAATAAAATTAGTTTGTATGGGGTCATGGTAATAATAGCCATTTTTTTGTTAGTGTAATATATATCAAAATATTCATAGACTTAACATTTTTATAAAAGTAACAAGTTGTGATAACGTTCAACTTTCCATTTTAAACTCTATTCTTTTTCAATGATTGCATCTACCCATGATAAGTTTATTTGTTTGTATTGAATGGGAAGATGCCTATTCTCATGTGATATAATTGTTTGTTTATATTAGTGTAATACATATCAAAATCTTCAAAAACTTTACATTTTTTATAAAAGTAACAAGCTACGATAACGTTTAACTTCCCATTTTAAACTCTATTCTTTTTCTATGATTGCATCTACCCATGATAAGTTTGTTTGTTTGTATTGAATGGGCAGATGCCCATTCTCATGTGATATAATTGTTTGTTTGTTTGTATTGAATGGGAAGATGCCCATTCTCATGTGATATAATTTTTGTTTATATTGAATGGGCCGATGCCCATTCTCATGTAACATAACTATTAGAAGAAGAAAAGTTATCTTCAATTCGTAATTTTTTAGAGTTATTAGAATGGGCAAGTGGAGTGAAAATTTAACTTTGTTTTAGAATGGGTAGATGCAAATTCCCATATAGGAATCATGGAAAAAGAAGAATAGAGATTAGAGATATTAAAATGATCTTCCCATTCCCATATAGGAATCATGGAAGAAGAAGAATATAGTTTAGAGGTATTAAAATGAATGTAATTAATTTATTGTAGAAGGAAAGATGGCCGTTTATGTTACTTTTACTCTGTCTAATTTACATGTTTTGGAGTTTCAAAAGATTTGAAGAAATTTTTATGCTACTTTTACTCTCTCCACCTTATTTTTTCATCCTTTCGCTTTAAAAGGGCAGATGCCCATTCTCACATATAACTAATAGAAAAAGAATAGAGATAAATATGCTCATTCTCATGTATAAATAATAGAAATATATTATATATCTAATTTAATACAAGAACAATAGATATAATTTTAAGCTAAACATATTATATTTACATTTTTTTAACATGGGAAGGTTATTATCATTTATCATAATTTGTGAAGTACTTCTACGATTCAAATTACTTTATCTCTACTCTATTTAAGTGATTAGAAACCTAGGGAGATTTGGTTATTGTTGGAGCTCAAAATTGTACCCTGCCTCGAGTCATAAAAAATTTAGGATTTTGAGGCAACATGGGACTGTCTCTCAGTTGTGGGACCCAGTAAACTCGCATGCACCCTTGGAGAAGGCCAACTTACTCTACCTATTTCTAAAACTCACACTACGATTCCAAGGGACTAGAGTGAGAAGGCGATGCATAAGGGAAATCCTAAACTAAGGGAAGGTGATAACACTAGAAAGAGGGTCGATCACTCTCCACAAGGGTGAAAGAAAGAAAGAAAAAATGGGTGAGAGGGAAGAATAAATGTGCCATAGAAAAGAACCAAGTAAATATGGTTTTCTTCACATTGACAACACATAAAATAGATATTGCAAGTGAAGGAAACACACAACATACAAGAAATGCAAATAAAGAGGAAAGGAAAAAATAAAACACGAGACCAGGGTAGAGAGATAGCAAAAAAAAACTGATTTTATTAATCAAAATATGCATAGTTTACATTCATGGTAGAAGGTGAAATACATTGCAGAGACCAAACTCAAGGTTTGAAACTTGTAGGAATTCAACCACCATTTTGACATGGTGTTGTTACAACAAAGAGGATCCTTTTTATGAGCAGAGCTCTTACATTTATAGAAAAAAAGGAGAGAAGAAGATGAGGAAGATTAGGTAAATCTAATTTCAAGTAAACCCACCAACATTAAATTTTGTGAGAAAGATGGGCACCTCTGGTTATCCACTGCAACATGCCTTTTTCCTTTTTGAAGAAAGGATGGGCACCCATACTGCATTAAATGTTGGTAGTTACACACACCTAGGAATGTACCTTTTTCATTTTGGAGAAGTATTCCACCTTTCTGCATATTTATTAAGAAATCCATCTCTCATGGCATAAATGACATTGAGACATTTCCATCAATATCAAGTTTGCAAAGATAGGATCATCCAATCAAAAGTTATGGCATTTTTAGTCTCCCGTGGAAAATTGTCATTTTCTTCAATATGCGGCTTCTCATTTTAATTTTGTGTGGCTTTTAACTTTTGTGGTTATTCCTTGTGTGATCTAGCTTTTCAAACTCTTCATGACATATCACTATAGTGTGGCTTGTCTTCTTCATGCCGTAGATTTTCCAGCTTCCGCAGTTTTGCCAGATCCTCTTTCCAAGACATTGTCTATGCAACTGCAACGTTGTTTTATAATTTGGGATATTCATTGTTTTGGCCATGATTTTGGTAGTTTCTTTGTATTGACCTGTGCCCTTTCCATTTTTTTCCCACAACCATAAGCCTCCTTGGACTTTTCCACTTTCATTATTTTTGCTCCGCGGCATTCAAAACATCCACAGACTTATTTCCTTCCTTCCACAACATGACCAAAGCAAGTCCTTTATCCCACAAGAATATCTCTCTAGAAACCAAAAATTTACATTTCCCTTGACTTAATCTCATTTATGACACTTCATGATATTGTTCCTTTTGATCTCCTTTAATTAAAAGATATTCGTGACCCTCACACCCCTAAAGTCTAAAATAATTTAATTAATTAAAATAAATTAATTAGTTAGTAACCCCTTACACCTTTCCCTCACACCTCATTGTGTTAACTAGGACACCTCATTATGACACCTCACTAACTACTTAACCACCTCTAAAACCACTTTCCAAAAAGCATTAACCTATTTCCTAACTAACTAGCCTTCTAACTAACTAAATCCTTAAAAACGTTAACTCCCCTTATCCAAACTAAGTTGGTTCGTGCTTTTTCAACCATCCCTCACCTTAACTACTTTGAAATCCATCATATCAAGCTCGAAATAGAAGAAAATCACTTGACTTATTAACCAAACTAGGATTCTCCAAAATCTCTGCAATTTTCTTGATCGCCGAAGATCTATAAATACAAGCATTCACACCTCCTTTCAAGACAAAACCTCACATTTTTCAGGTGCATTATGCTTCAAATCCAACGTATTTGACATCCAAGCATTATACATTAGCTCTTTCCAACATTATGTTACTCAAAATACGTTGAATCTATCGTCAAATTGTTCGTTTTTAGAGTTCAACCATCTTCTTCTGTCCATCCGTCAAACCGATTTGATCTGCAAGGTAATTTACTTGTTTTGTTCATTTTAAATACTAAAATCATGTACATATTTGTTTATGGTATTAACATATTGATAATGCTCTATTTTTATTATAATTCATAGCTTAATCAAAATTTTATCCCTATTTTGTCAATTTTTATTTCCCTAATCGCTAACGATTACTATGTTTTCTCCTTTTTTCACTATTTTCTCCATAATCTGACTAGAATGCTTAGCTTTTTCTTGTTATATGATAATATATTGTCTAGTATGATGTTTTCATATGGCATTAGGCAAAGTGATAATATCCCTATAACTGATTCCTTCCCCATCATTTGTCATCCATCTTTTTCGGAGCAATACAATTTGCTCCATGATATTGAGCTCTATGCAATCCAGAAGCTCCATTTGATCACTCAAAGGCTATATTTTCCTCCACTCGGTGTATCCGAGAAGTTAATGATGATTTTTGGGATGTGTATGATGAAACTTTAATACTAAGAGGACCTCATTCAATACGGATGCCAATATGAGACCGACTAGAGCATATGGAAGAAGACTACCGTAATGCTTCAAAGTTTGAGTCCCATAGCCATATTGGCATATCCAACACCGACTCAACATTTTCCCACTTATACAACACCTGGAGGAAGATCATGAATTCTTCACCGAGGATTACATCTCCATCCCTTTTCCTCGACATTACTAAGGAAGAGGAAGAACTAATTGATTCTATAGCTTCTAACATATCTCGAGAATTTGTATATAGACCAGAGTCTCAATATTGGATTTAAATAAGGACTGATGATTAATATATATATCTAACCTCAATAAGTGATAGTCACATTTTCGTCTTATCACTTTGTAAGCACGATCATAGGTAATAATAAAAGTCTAAGTATTTTCTAAGAAATAACATTATCTTGATATGATTTGTATCCTTGTTCACAAGAAATTATTTATAGGAGAAGTGACTTTTGCTTACTTTATAAATAGTGTGCAAACATACATAATCAATGATGGGGGTATCCTAGAACCCCCCATACCGAGGTCAAGATCGGTTACTACCCCTTAAAAAATCAAGAAACCAAAGGTAAAAACCATGGTAGAAATTTTGGCATGCTGGTGGGACCTTGAATCCTTTAATTTTCTTAGTTCGTATTTTTTATATACTATTTTCACTGGGTTAATCACCAAAATTGGATTAATCACTTGTGATTGTACTAATCATTATAAATTCCTCGCTTTTATTTTCTAACATCTCATTAACAATCTGCAGTGTTTTCTTTTCTTTTTTGTTTGTGGCTTCTAATCGATTGCATGCCTTTTTTCTCCCTAAAACTATAGTTTTGAGTTTCGCTAAGAAAATATTTTGGAAATTTCTAAAAACAAAACTTAAATTGAAAAACAAAGGGGGAGCATGCTCACAGTAAGTTCTAAATCATTCTATTTAACTTCTCGTTTTCATTCTTGGTTGCCTTGTACCTTTATAAAAAACAATATCTCATTTCAATCTTAAAATAAATAATTGCATTTTTCTTGCTTCACATAATCTAATTAGGAGGTAAAATTGGTTACATCAAGTTATTTCTCCCTCTCACACAACCAAACCACGTACAAAATAAAAACTCATTCAAAACACTTCCTACCAAGTGAACCTAATTGGGATTTCATCACCCAACAGGGAAACCAACTCGGTGTTCTAGGCCGAGTATAAACACCTTCTCCATATATTTTGGCTCAACACTCGCTTCTTCCTTATCACAAATGGGATAGTGAAGTGAGGGGTAGGCCCCAATATATATGCCCATCCCGAAAGCCGTACAAAGTTGTGCCTCAAGTACCTTTGGGTATATTGAGGACTCCGCCATTAAACACACCCGAAACTAGCCTTAGATAGACATTTCTTAGGACCTTCATGAGCCAATTTTACACATTTCACTTTTCATAATTAAACAAGATAAATAAAAAATCAACATTCTTCTTACTTTTTCTTGCTATGTGTAAATTTAACCATTTTGTTATTATTCATTTTTCTAAGTGCTTTGTGTGTATATACTTAATATGGTACTTACTAGACAACAAACATATAACTAATTTTCTAAAAACATGTCTACCTCATCATTTGCATTTCAACAAGCTTTAACCACTTCTTCTCAACATTTTCCTCACCTATGCAATCACGGCATTACTTTATCAAAAAACATGTATCCAATCCCTTTTCCGATGCACAAACTTGGAATTTAGGGACCAATTATAACTATGAAACATGAAAACGATATTTTCATTCTCTCCACAACAATATCATGGAGACAAATTCTTTATACACCAAAATTAGAATACTCATCTTCTCCCATAACATCCGAGCTCCCATTCTATGATGGGGTGATCCTATTTTTGAAAATATGTTAGATTCGAATCCTATTACTCTCAACACCTACCTGGTAGTAAGATATGTCCAAATACAACCATTCAAACCGTAATCTATTGTGCATGATCACAACCCTTCACCTACCATTACATAACTCATTGACCAGAACTAGGAACATGTTGTCCAACAATTATTTCCTTACACTTCAAGTCAATCTGAAACACCAAACATTAGTCAATCCTAGAACATTACTAATTCTACTAATCCATTTGATACATTGAATGATCAACCTTTTGCTAGTCAACCCGAAGCATCGGATGTTTCTTTAGTACCAATCTATGATCTCCACATGATCTCATCACAAAACGTATCCACTCAACAACTCACATCTTCACCAAGTCCTTCCACATGATCCACACATCCCCTAAATAGTACCATTGCTTATACCTCCCACTTTCTCGGTCTCCTCGTAGGTACCAACATCTTCATTGAGTTCTATCCCCTCTTCTACAATTATACCTTCCCAAAAAAATACTACCCCCATTCAAAACATTACCATGTCTATTCCCACAATAGCACCAATGATTAATACTAGTGCCATTACTAGTACACATCCTATTTCACCAGTACCAATCTATGATCTCCACATGATCTCATCACAAAACGTATCCACTCAACAACTCACATCTTCACCAAGTCCTTCCACATGATCCACACATCCCCTAAATAGTACCATTGCTTATACCTCCACTCTCTCGCCTCCTTTCGTAGGTACCAACATCTTCATTGAGTTCTCCCTCTTCTACAATTATACCTTCCCAACAAAATACTACCCCCATTCAAAACATTACCATGTCTATTCCCACAATAGCACCAATGATTATACTAGTGCCATTACTAACACATCCTATTTCACACATATCTTATCACCCCAAACAAAATCCTTGCATCCATTAATGTATGTACCATCGTCTCTACCTTTACAAAAAATTCCACAAAAATGTACCCCATCCCATCAACAACCACCATATTTTAACATTCCTACACATCCCCTATCAACCTACACCCAACCAATAGATACCTTTACATATTCACACCCTCTCACACTTCTAATGTTAGTACCTTTTCAATACCAAATGTACATTCAAATTCCCATGATATTTTTCTTTACAATAGGGTTTTTCCTCGCTCAACAAAACATCCCATAAAAAAACACTCTTTCCTAGAAAAATATACCCCAACAAAACATTCCGCATCAATAATATATTCTCCAAAAACATATACCTCAACATAAAATTCACCAATATTATACTCATGTCTCAAAATAATCTACAACAAAATAACCCTTATCAACATAATATCTCCTATCAACAAAACATACCTCAATAGAACATTTCTTACCAAAAAAACACTCCACAATAATATCAAACATACTCACACTAGTCTTCATATCAATGTAGCTCATCCATGAACCAACAAGCACAAATTAACCTCTCCAAGCCCTCATAAGCTGCATATAAAGTTTAGAAGCCACCTCATCTTCATCTAAAAATGTGCTCTCATATGAAAATTTTTGTAACAAACCCATTCATCCTTCCTGTACTATATAAGATATATCCTCCACATTGGGAACTTCCTAAATTTATTAAATTTAATGGAAAATAAGACCCCAACATCTAACACATTCACGCTTTCTAACTCGCTATGAATGCTATTTGACATATCACAATCAAGACCTTATGTTGAGAACATTTCCCATGTCCCTTTCCGATCCCGCCTTAGGCATAGTATAACAATATTCCACAACATTATCTATTCTCCTTTGCACAAGTCACCCAAATTTTTCTAGATAAAGTTTCCATAAAAATAGCTCGTAAAATTACCATCAATGACTTGTATTCCATCACACAATTCAAAGCGAATCTATTATTGATTTTGTAACCCATTGGAGGGGTGTTACTAATCAACTATCCTTCACATTACCTTGAGATAGAATTAATTAAGATTTTTATCGCACTTTTGCTAAGCACATTTCATCTACCCGACAAATTTAATCATTACACACTTTTGATGAGGCTTTTACCATGGCCTGTAAGTTGGAATTATGAGCTCTAGAAGATGGTCGGGTGAAGCTTCACCCTAAGAAACAAAAAATGGAGTTCCCATCTAAACCAACTTCTAAACAAATAAATCTAAAACAACCACTAACACAAAATTGATACCAGATCATAGTCAAATCTACTCCTAAAGAAAATCCTGCTTTCCAACGACCTCATCAACAATGTAACTATACACCTATAATAGATACATATAGTGAAAATTTCAATAAATTGCTAGCCTCTAACATCATATCACTTCCACCCATTCAAACCATCGACATATCAGTTTCAAAACCCATTTGGTACCACGTTAATGATTAATGTAAATTTCATAGGGTTATTGGTCATGATATGAAAGATGCCACACGTTCCACAATGTACTTCAGAATTGAAACTGATAAAGGTGACCTTCATTTGGATAATCCAAATGCACCCCTAAACCAAAATCTCAACATATTTAAACAAAATTTCCTGAACCATTCCTCATCTTTTAAATATCCACGAGAAAAATCCGTCCACTCTCTCAATACAATAACAAAATTTGAGCATATTCCGTAGCCCATCCTATCACCCAAAAAGTAGGATCTATAGAGTCGACACACAGAGGCCAATGAACCTGAAGTTGTAAATCGTAGAGCCTCCTCTTATTCAAACCAACATACAAACTATTACACCCCTATCACTTAGTGATTTTCTACCTACAAAATCAATTCTAGAGATTGATAAGCTTATAATTGTGGAACCTCCATTTACTAATAAACCCATTCCCATACCTTCATCGAATGCTATTACTCAATCCTTGCCCATTCCCACAGAAAAGTTATACCCACACCTACATCCAAGTTTGCAAACATAACTATGAAACCACTTGAGGAATTCTTAGCTCATCCACCTCCACCTAAACTATCCAAGGATTGTAGCCATCAACAACCTATAAAAATCAATAACCCAAAAAATAATATGAACTATATCAATCACATTATTCAAACTCCTTTTCCTTCATTAGCGTCCAAAATTCAACAAATACAACTATTCCATCTAAAACTTCAAGGGGACCTAAAAAATAGGGTGTTGTCACAGTCTCTTTAGAAGTCCTCGTTATGACGAAACTTATCATTTTCGTGGTCCACGCTTTTTCCCACCTCTTCATCCAAGGGACATGCCTTCTTTTTGGGAACCCCTTATTGTGCAAAGCCAAGACCTACAAGGTTCCCTAAATTTTTTTTTCCAAAATATTAATCAACATCTCTTGCACATCATCCTTCTACCCTCATACCGTTAATCACCACATTATTACATGAGGAAAACCCATTCATCACGTTCCCACAAGTAAGTCTTTATGATGTGTCTACCATCCCACAATGGATAGCCACATTTGACCCTCATCCCTTCACTCCTGCACAATCTAAATACCTTCCTAGCCATGCCACCCATCCAAGGTCCATGTTCTTCTTTTTTTGGAATAGCTATGAGGCCTCTACACCCACCAAATAAATAAACTACTGCTAAACAACCCTTTTTACCTAACCCTAAGAGGAAATGAATCCTTAGTTACATTTGGACCAAAAGGATGTTATGCCACCATTTTGGAAAATCTGTTACAAGAATCACTAATTGCATTACCACCTCCTAAGATGTCAAATCATTAGGGGTGGAAACCTTCCTGGTATGATTTTGATGCCTTTTGTGATTACCATAGAATGCAAATTCATAACATAGAAGATTGCAAATCTTTCCACTAGAAAATTGAGAAGATTGGCAGTTTTCTCTTTCTTTTCTTTCTATCAAACATAACATCGACATCAACCACAACATCACTAGAAGAATCCATCTCTCAAGCTCTAATTCATCAAGTTGACATTGTCCACATCACCACTTGCTCGTAAGACTACAAAAAGGGGTCGTCTGAGCTTAAGAAAGGTAAGGCTTCCATTGTACCACCATCCATCTCCGTAACTATCAACTCCACTTAACAAGTCTAAGGTGTCCATTTCTTTATCTCCTAAGGATTTCAATCAAACATCCACGTCAAAGGCTAAAATTTATATACAAATAGCAACACCACCTTCCACTACAATACAAAAGGTTGTTAAATATTTACACCAATCCCTTGTCTAAATGTCACTCTATGAACTAGTATAAACATTACCTCCCATAAGATGGCCATGATAGAAGCCCTTCAATCCATCATTATACCTTCTAGTGACATGACTTCATTTACAAATTTTATAAGCTCTCTTAAAGCATCCACATCCATATCATTTGAACCATCTAAGATACCTTCTCTTAGACCAGAAGACCGTGATTTACCAATTTTTATTACCACTCAAATCAATGACATTTCTATCAAAAGGGTAATGATTGATAGTGGTGCATCCATCAACATTATATCCTCCTCGATTTTGAACAACATAGGTTACCTAACATAGTTATTTCTCAAACTCAAGTCCTATTGCTCTCCTTCAATGATACGATTGCACCCACGCTAGGTGCTATTATCCTACCAATCCTCATATCAAATTTGGTGTCAAAACCTTATCAGAAATCCTCTATATCATAGAAGGGGACTTTCAATATAATATGTTACTAGGATGCCCTTCGATACACATCATGCACTATGTTCTTTCCACTCTTCATCATTGTCTTAAGTATGAATACAAAGGAAAACTCACACCGGCCTTTGACATATCCCAATCCATTCACTAATTACTATATGATGTACCATCCAAATGATGTATATGTACCTAAATCCACATTTGAATCATCAGATCAAGAATCCACTAGCACAACGATACCTTCTTCCACATTCTTGAGTAATTTTTATCACCAAGGCAGGTCATAAAATGCCTCACTCTCAAGGAATATTTCTCATGCTTAAGTCCATTCCATCACACAAAACATATGGTCACCCCTACAAGTAGCCCATGTACAATCCCAATGTAAGAAATGTTATCTCCTATGGACTGCATACCATTAAAAAAATCATCTATGGAGGACTTGACAACGCACTATCTCATCCAATCATTCACATCATGCCATGTCATTTAAATCAAATTTTAAATCTCTTGATAACCCCAAATTTTCCCGTATGTATCTCCATTGTTGTGCATGGAAAGGCTTTGGCCTTGAATTATAAACAAGGAACACATGACCAACCCATCCTATGCACTCTCAAACCATATGAGAAAAGTGGCCTAGGTTATAGAAAATTCACCCTAGAAATCATTGAGACCATTGCACCTAAACAAGAAACTCCCATATCCATTCTCGAACCAAAATTATCATCATCCACCAAGCTTGAAGATTACATGGATACAAATGATATTGTACCTATCTCGCCCAAATTTTTTTAATCAATATTATATCCTTAGGACCACTCACCTATTAATCAGATCACTTCCACAAATCATTACCACTTATATTCCTAGGGATGATTAAAGAAGATTCACCCACTATAGATATCCTTTAGTGTCATGATGAAAAAGATATCCTTTCTCACATGGTAGCCAAAGAGCATTTTCTTTAGAAATCATTGCCATATGATACACCTACTCTTCTTAATGAAGAAACCATCGACATTAACTTAGGAACCTCACAAGACCCTCATATAATTAAAGAGTGCCATAGTCTCAGTCCATAAGAATTACATGACTTCACATCATTCCTGACAAGAAATAATCAAGCCTTTTCTTGGTCATATAGTGATATGCCCAGGATTGACCCAAAATTGCCGTTTTACATAACATAATCACATATCCTAATGTCAGGCTAGTCAAACAAAAAATCTTCAAGATGCATCCTTGTATAGCTCTCCTTGTTAAGGAAGAGTTAGAATGCCTCTTAACTACTAATTTTATTATGCCTATTGACTATCCACAATGGGTTTCCAATGTTGTCCCCAGTAACCAAGCTTCATGTAAGATTCACATTTTCACATTTTAGGGATCTCAATCATAGATCGATCATAATTTCCCAATGTTGTCTAAAAGATAATTTCCCTCTCCCAAACATAGATCGATTCATCGACCTAACAATGGGCCATGAAATGCTTTCCCTTATGGATGGTTTTTCTAGTTATAATCAAATTATCATTTCTCCAATGATAAAAAAAAACATCTTTATCACCCCTCGGGTAACTTTTTGCTATTGTGTTATGCCTTTTGGACTTAAAAAATTGGGACAACATATCAATGTGCCATGACATACATCTTCCATGACCTTATCCACAAAATTGTTGAGGATTATGTTGATGACCTCCTTGGAAAGTATAAGTCTTGGAAAAACCACCTCAAGTCCTTGTATCCATCTTCACTCATCTCATTAATTTTTTCCTTCACCTTAATCCTACAAAGTGTGTTTTTGGTTTTCTCACTGAGAGATTTTGGGATTTATCATATCTATTCGTGGAATTGAAGTTGATCCTACAAAATTTAGGGCAAATTATCAAAATGCCTCCACCTTCTAACCTCAAACAAATGCATAGGCTTTAAGGAAAATTGTAGTCTATTCGGTGATTAATATCAAAAATTTCTAACCGTTGTCAGTCATTTCATCATTTGCTTCATAAAGAAGCCAAGTTCCATTGGGATTCTAATTTCCAAAATGCTTTTGATCAAATTAAGCAATATTTGTCATCATCACCTATCCTTACCCCACCTCGTGATGAGGATCCTTTTTACTTATATATATCTACTTGAAACATGCCTTAGGGCCATGTTTGCCCACCATGATAATCATACCATGAGCAGGGCCGTGTATTACATTAGCTACACCCTCCATGAATATGAAACACATTATACCAAATATGAAAACATGTGTTATACATTTTATTTTTCCACTTGCAAACTACGACATTATCTTCTTAATAAAAAACATACGTCGTCACTAGTTTCAACCCACTTAAATCCATGCATGCCAAACCTTATCATAATTACCGCATAACCCGATGGCTCATGTTAATGACCAAATTTGACTTAGAAATTATACTACAAAAATCCATTAAAGGTTTGGCCATTTCTGATTAACTTGTTGAAGCACCTCTTCTAGATAATTAACCACCTCACGAATGCTTCCTTGACGAGTCCATTAACCACATCATTAAATTTGGTGATTATGAATCAGATTTTTTGCCCATTAAAATGATCCTCTTCTTCGATGGCGCTAAATGTTAAGAAGGAGGAGGAGCCAATTTTGTTATCATACCACCCTAAAACATTCCCATTCCTTTATCGTTCAAGCTCAATTTTGAGTGTACCAACAACATGGAAGAATACAAAGCTTTAATAATGGGCTTACAAACCACTATTGTCTTAGGTGTCCATGAACTAGAAATATATGGAGATTCACAACTCGTCATCCGTCAAGTCAAAGGAGAGTATCAGTGTAAAAATGAAATGCTTTAAATATAAGGCCATTGTTGATTTTCTCCTTGTGCATTAGACTATTATACCATTCAAACAATTTGGCGCTCTTTTTTAAATGTTTTTAGACACTATGGCTTGTCTAGGATCCCTTGTTCCCTTTGAAATGGAAAAATTGAAGGATAAAACTAAGATGTATGTAGTCATTCAACGATTAGATGATCCTTCACATCAAAATTAGCTACCTTCCATAAACATCATTGATGAAAATCCATTGGATTTGTGGTACACCTAAATATTTGATTACCTTATTGAATCTAAACTCCCACTAGATTTGTCACAAGGCACTAAATGATCATTCCTTCAACATGTCACTCACTTTGTTATCATAGGAGGCATCCTTTACAAACATAGATTTGACAGTGTATTACTATGTTGTCTCAAATCACACATATCAAATAACACAATCAAGAGGTCCATGATGGCATTTGTGGATGCCATTTTAGTGGAAATGCCATCACCAAATGTATCATATGAATAAGATATTATTGGCCCACTATCACTAAATATTATTGCGCGTATGTAAAAAAGTGCGTTAAGTGTCAACTTCATTATGATCTCATCCACATCCCTAGTCAAGCATTGTAACTTGCTCAAGACTTGTGGCCTTTCTCTCAATGGGGGTTCGATCTCATTGGTGAGATTAATCCTAAATCATCTCAACAACATCATTCAACCATCAATGTAATTTGATAATTTAATAAATGGGGTTGAAGTTATCTCTTTGACCTCAAAAAAATATGGACCCATCATCAACTTCATATACACAAACATCATATGTCGTTTTGACATTCCACATAAGCTTATCACAGACAATGGAAAATCCTTTAAGAACAAGGAGGTTAAAAATATCTGTGATACATTCAACATTAAATTAAGCTTCTCATCACCATATTAACCTCAACCAAATGGAAAAGTTGAGGATTCCAACAAAACAATTAATAAAATTCTTATGAAAACCATAAATGATGTAGGCAGGAATTGACATACTCAAATCTTGTTTTCTCTGTGGGATTATCGAACCAATATCCATACACCTATTGGTTTATTCACTTTTTATGGCTCTAAGGCCATTGTACCCCAAGAAATTCAAATCCCATCACCCTGTGTATCCTTAAAGGATTTCATTCTTGATGAAGTATCTTGTCAAAATCATCTTGCATAACTAGAATTGCTAGATGAAAAACATCTAGCAACCCTTGAACATCACCAAATCTATCAACAAAACATTATTAGAGCATACAAAAGCATGTTAAGGAGTGTAACTTCAAAATCGGTGATCTAATACTTAAGAAAATCAAAATGTGATTAAATTAGAGTGAAGTAAACATGGAAAGTTCACCCCTAATTGGATTGGTCCCTACATTATTACTCACAAATATGGGTTAGGAGCGTATCATCTTGCTTCTCTTGATGGGGAACCTAAAAGGAACCTCTAAATTCTTTGCACTTCCATCCTTTCTCTTTAAATGATTGATTATCATGATGAAGATTTCAGTCAAATCTTATCATTCCATTATAAACAATAAACGCCATTTTACAAACATCCTTCAAAACCTATCATCTATACATGGGGCATATGGATACGTGTCACCTATACATCTATCCCCTCTTAACAAAACAATTATTAGAGTCTTTCTCTCAACTCAAATAAAGTAAAAAAACACATACATACGCTTCTAAAAATAAATAGGCTGATCCTTGAAGGAAAACTATTCAAATATCATATTGTTAAAAATAAAGTAGACTGATCCCTCGAAGGACAACTACCATTTTAGAGTCATGGACTAATCCTTGAAGGACAGTCATTCAATAAAAATGTAATATGTAGACCATACCCTCAAGGATGTCTACCCATGAAAAAGGATTCCCATTTTGATCAGCCTTTGCAAATATATCAAAATTGAAAAGCATCCCATAAATCTTCCCCATCAAATTTCCCATAGCAAACTTCCCATGACCGATAATTTTTATGTTCATAAAGAGCTAGGGCATTGATTCCATCTAAATTTGTTAAAAAGAGAACCTTTCTTCCCCATAAAGACATGCACTCATATGGCCCTTTCATACTTTTATCCAAATCCACCATCATCAGTATGAAATATCCATTGATAGTCTCATTTAACATTTTGAAAGGCTATAAGTGCAAGCATTATCAAAACCCATTACGCATATATTATTCAATGGGGAATTCTTTCCACTTTTACTCCATTTTGTTTAATCACATTTTAAATCTGATATATTGAGGATAAGTCACATATCCTATAAGATAATTCAACATCAAGACTCATAATAAAAACATTAACATTAGTATATCCAACACATATTTCATACAACATATAAAACATTATAAATATTATAACAATCACAATAATCATAATCATAGTAATCATCATAATCATCATCATATATAAAATCAAGTAACCATATCAAGTAACCATGTCACATCAAGGGATTCTCTGATCCTATTAACACATAGCTAAAATCAACACCATCACACACACACACACACACACACACACACACACACACACACACACACACACACACACACACATCTAAGTTCACTATCCATACAATCAAACTAACGCCATACATAGGAAAAAGGCTTCTATGAGTCTATAATCAAACTATAAGGTCCATCAAACTAGGATCGGGAGTGCCTCCCATTATAGTACCACCGGCTCCTCTTGCACCGTCATTCCCTATCGGTGATCTCGAGATGGGTGTCCCACACTCGCTGCATTGTCATTGGGTCTAGCTCTTTGTTATGGAACCCCCATGGGCATCTAAATGATCAACATAAAAAGTAGCATCGGGGTAGTTCTTGATGATCATATCCACATAATAGTCCCTCTCCGCTCTCACAACCTCATAATGGGACATTACAATCATACCGGAAGGTCCTCGCAAATGCCCTTCTCTGTCTAACCAATGCGAGATAACTCTGTGCCGAGAAATAGAAGGCCCCATGATCCCCAAAGCCTTCTTGAATGTATCTCTTTGACTCTTGTATCGATCTATATTATAAGATACATGTACAAGCTATTCCTAGAGCCCTTCATGCTCTAAAATCAAGCCATATCTCTCTCCAATAAGCATATCTCACACTTCCACTAAGTCATCTTGCTCTCTACGAGAACATCTCTCTCTGCCCGCACTACGGCCTTCTTGGCCATCACTATAATAATATATGGAGATACAACAACATCAGGCTAAACCCTCTCCTAATTAGCCCCACCACTCTCCTCGAATCCTCCCTCTTCTTGAGCTCGCACTTGTCTAACCGATCGGGCTTCCCTCTCTCTTGCCCTCATCCTCTAAAAATCCTCAATGAATGGGACCACCGAGAAACAAAATTTGAGGTGACCCTCACATCACCAATAAGAACTATATGTCCATCCTCATCTGGACCCATCACACACGGCTGATCAAAAATAACTACAGTCCTACCATAACAGCTTGTGGGGTCTCGGTTTCCTCGTCCTCTCATCTATATGGCACTAAATCCTTGGGTATATATTGGATGAGACCAAACTATCTCATCACTCGAATAAAATTTATCAACTCATCCTCTCCATCTCTCGAGGCCCCGAATCAATAATTCCTCCCGTAAGAACAATAAATCCTTAGAAAAATCAGCCCAATCATGATAACCCATGTACGACCACCAAATCATATCTCCCACTTGTAATCCTAAAATCAAGTCCTTATAATAGGTAGGCCTCTTGGCCTTCTTGGCCCGACCTAAACTCTAACTTCACCTCATAAAACTTGGATGCCTCACCCCAATGACACTAAGCACTCCAAATGAATGAGCAATGGTAATGTGCTCATGTGCCCAACACTACGAAAAAATCCATTATCAATCCCATTGCGCTTGTGGGTCATCTAAGACCAAAACTCTCTGTATGTCTGTCCTAAAAGGTAGGAGCCCAATCAAAGATTATATGGTGCTCCATCATATCTACGACAAGCCCTGTCATCATCCATGATAATCTCCCACCTCCTAAATGTATTAGTACAAAACATGAGATCCCCATCATCATCATGGTCATCCGCGACAACCATCTCTCCCCGAAATTAGATAGAGCACGGTAATTGAAAGCTCTGAGGAATACCTCACACCATGGGCCTCATCTCCATACAATCGCTGCATGGTATATCCTCTCTCTGCATCTGATATACAATAAATAGGCTCCCCACTAACCGACAACTTGGTAATGCGATGACCATCCTCTAGGGTGATGGCCATCTCCCCTATAGGCAGCTGAAATGGTATTGGTGGAATCATTCCACCTCTCTAACAATGCAAGTATCAAGCTGTGACATTTGTGAATCTTCCTATAAAATCCCATCCCACCAAATCCCACAACCTCTAAATGATCCTAGTCATCATTTGATAAGTCATCTCTCACCTCATCTAGCATTAAGGGGATGCAGTCTCGGATAGTCGACTGAGCATCCACCTAAAAATGTGCACACAAGTAAACATTAGCAACGTTGTAAATTTTTTGAGAAATAATACTTAAAATCAACAAAAAAATGCACTCATGCATGATATAACTCTAAACATATCACAAGATCCAAAAAAATTGGTCAAAAATTGTATCTTCTCACTTAAAATCAATTAAAATTAAGGTGAATTGCTAGTGATTGAAGGAATCGCTAGAAATTTCTGTAACTTTCCTCTAGGGAATCCACGCACCTCAATACGGACCTGAATCCATCTAAAACCCTAAAAATCCCTAAAATCTATGAAAAACAAAACAAAAACACAATTTAGAGCTTACCTCAACAAAGATAGGATTTCGTTTGTGGATCAAGGAAGAAATTTGTTAGCTTTTGCTCGTAAGACACATTTTTTTGCCCACTCTAACAAAGTCATTTTTATACAAGAAAATTTGATAAATGAACAATCCATTCAGATATTTATATCCACAAATTTTCCACGACCTCAATCGTGAGTGATTTCCCTAATCACTGATGATTGCCTTGCTTTGGTATTCCATGCCTACATTTCCCAAGAATATGTTATTCGCTCTCTACACAAGCATTCCATGCTTCTAAAAAGGTCTTGGCCCTAAGATCTTTCACAACAACATAGTCACCGAAAACAGGATGGAAGCTTGGAATATTTTATTAATAATCAATAAAATCTTTACAATAGTAGTGCTACAATATTTATACATATTGGAAAGCAATATAAAAACAAAGAATTATGTTGTATAGGTGTAATGGTGGATCCAACCAGTTTTTACATTAGGACCATGGAATAAAGACAAAGTGTTTAGATTACAATGCTTGAGTTCTTCATCTAAACCGACCCTAAGAGAGGGCTCAATAAAAAAGTTAGCAATCTTAGCAACATTTAATTTGTTATGGATAACCAATAGCATATTAGAAACAAACACCGAGGTAATTTATGAGTTTACCCGAGCTATTTTGGAGTCATCGAGATAGGCGTTACCCAAAATATGTTCAATTGCTTCATAGACAGATGGAAAATCAATTATGAAAACCCACTTGAGACACGACCGAGAAATGGAATTGAAGAATTCCATTTCTTTTATGTCGCTTCGTAGAAAAATGATAGGAAGAGAGGGAAACACCATGATGACAGAAACAACAAGGAGAAAGGCTACTTAAAAATCAAACCACACGAGCCAAGGCTGAAAGTAATAATCCCTTCCCAATTCTCAAAGATAGTAGATGAAGTATCTTATAAAGATGGTGTCGCATTGACTCAATTTTTTTTCCATGTATAATCCTAAAGACAATGCACAATAGCCAATGTCATTGAGAATTTAATATACGTCAACCCAAAGCCAATTTAAGAAAACCCAGTCTTTGACATGATGGGGTATAATTGCTCCTAGTTTTTCACAAGTTAATATTAAATTTCCATGTATTTATGTTAACTAAAACATGGTTATGATAATGTTTTAAATTTAAAATGTTTTTACTAAGACATAAAGAGATCATCATTCAATTATATTTTTTAAAATTTTACTTTGTTTTAGAATGGGCAAATGCCCATTTAACATATAGAAATCATTTATTTCTTGTATTGAATGGGCAGATGCCCATTGACATATAGGAATCATATATGAAGAATTTAGATAAAATTTAATTTGTTTTAGAATGGGAAGTTTCCCTTTATCAAATAGGTATCATATAAGAAAAGATCAAATTTATTTTGTTTTTGAATGGGCAATTCCCCTTAATCACAACCTTCATAGGTATTAAAATGATTATGTTCAATCTTGTATCGAATGAAAACTGCCCAATCCTATAAAATAAGATAAAATCTAATTCATTTTAAAAATGCAAGTTGCCCATTCTCACAGCCTTCATATAGTTTTTAAATTGATAAAGTTAAATATTTCTTGTATTAGATTGACCATTCCTTTTCACTCTTATATTCTCACAGCCTTCATATAGTTTTTAAATTGATTAAGTTAAATATTTCTTGTATTAGATTGACCATTCCTTTTCACTCTTATATCCTATTACTTTTCCCATAGTAATGATCAAGTTCAATATTGCTTGTATTGCAATGATAATAATGGGCATATGCCCATTCTCATACAAATGAACATTTTTATCTTGAATGGGAAGATGCCCAGTCTCTTATAGGAATCATTGAAGAAGAATTTAGGTTGAATTTATAAGTTGAGAAATAAATATATAGAGGTTAAATAGAAGTTAATTAGAAACTTTATTGTTAACAACTTCATCCAAATATCTTCATCATATTAACATAGCATATATTACTTTTCCAAGAATTCCTCATACTTCCCATATTGCTTGACTATTAGAATGAACATCTATCCATTTTAAATATTCTCATAAAAGGATGTAATTTCATATATTACTTTTACAATAATTTCTCATACTTCCCATATTCCCGACTATGAGAATGGGCATCTGTCCATTTTAAACATTCTCATAAAAGGATGTTGGAGAATTTTTCTTTCTTTCTATATTGAGTTTATGAGAATAATATCTTCATCATAATAATATAACATATATTATGCTTACAAGAATTTCTCATATTTCCCATATTCACTGACTATGAGAATGGACATATGTCCATTTTAAACATTCTCATAAAAGAATGTGAGAATGGGAAACTGTCCATTCTAATACAAATTAAATATTACCTCTATTTATTTCTATATTGAGTTTATGAGAATGGGCATATGCCTATTTTAACCATTCTACTTCATTGAAGCAATATTGAACTTAATCATTTTTATATCACTATAAAGGATGTGGGAAAGGGCAACTATCCATTATATATATATATATGTGTGTGTGTGTGTGTGTGTGTGTGTGTGTGTGTGTGTGTGTGTGTGTGTGTATATATATATATATATATGTATGTATGTATGTATGTATGTATGTATGTATGTATGTATGGGCATATGCCTATTCTAACTATTCTACTTCATTGAAGCAATATTGAACTTAATCATTTTTATATCACTATAAAGGATGTGCGAAAGGGCAACTATCCATTCTAAAAATATATATTATTACCTCTATTTTTCTTCTATGATTATTATATGAGAATGGGCATGTGCCCATTCAATACAAGTTTAAAATGTTTCTTTGTATGAGAATGAACATATGATCATTTTGTCTAGGTGTATTTTTATTCTATGATTCTTATATGAGATAAACAAATATTTGTTTTTATGAGTATTGCCTTATTTTCATACATTTTTTTCTACTTATCTTGACTTTTATAATTATTATATGAGATAAAAAATGCGTGTTTGTATGAGAATGGACATATGCCCATTCTGTCTATGTGTATTGCCTCATTTTCATTGTTCTTGTTACTCACTTTTTCTTTTTTCTTCTAGGATTATTATATGAAAATGGGCATATGCCCTTTCAATACAAGATAGAAAATATTTGTTTGTATGATAATAGACATATGCCCATTCATTTCTATGTGTATTGCTTCATTTTCATTGTTCTTGTTACTCACTTTTTCATTTTTCTTCTATGATTCTTATATGAGAATGGGCATATGCCCTTTCAATACAAGATAAAAATGTTTGTTTGTATGAGAATGAACATATGCCCATTCTGTCTATGTGTATTGCCTCATTTTCATTGTTCTTGTTACTCACTTTTTCAGCCATTAATAAAAAAAAATTCTCAAAAAGGAATAAAAACTAATTTCTCTAAATGTTCTTCCAAGGTACCATCTCATTATTTAGAACATCTAATATAAACCTCTGATGTGAGTACTATAAGTTATATATTTTTATCATTTTCACATCCATATTATATTATGAGTAATAGAAGAAATTTCTTGTCATTTTAGTGCTTCTATAGTAATCATATCTAACTCAGTCTTTGTTTAAGAATGGGAAGTTTCCCATTCTCTCATACAAACATACATTTTTTTCATCTTATCTTGAATACAATGTAATTTTTTTCTCTCGAATAAAGTTTACTTCATTCTCACAACAAACATAGTCATATGCCTATTATGATTCATTCTCATAGAAAACATAGTCATATGCCTATTCTGATATAGGAATCATAGTCGAAGAATAGAGATAACACATTCTAACTTCCTTTATAGAGGTATTAAAATGGGTTCAAGCCCATTCACATACAACAATCATTTTATTTTTCGTAATGTAAAATATTATTTGAAATTTATAGTTATTATTAAATGATACAATATTATTTCTTGTATTTAATTATTAGTATTATTAATTATTGTTGTTAATTAATTAATTTTGATTAGTTTAAATATTTTTTTCGGCCCATTCTAAGCATTAAAATTAATGAAGCATTATAAGTGATGAAGCATTATAAATAATAATGGAGTTTATAAAGTTTAATCATATTTTTATAATATTATTTAATTATTTTGAAATTATTTTTTATTCATTTAATAATATAATTAGATGTCATTTTTTAATATAATAATTGAAGTTTATTAGTAATATTAATTCTTGTAGTCAATATTAATTGATAGGATATTTTTTTGAAATTAATTATAATATTAGGAATCAATTATTTAAATTAGCACTAATAGTAATTAATTATAATATTATTAATTAATATTTTTAATTAATTAATTAATACTAATATTATATAATCACAGTGATTTCTACTACTAATCAATGTTAATGATGAACTATTAATTACTAATATCACATCTTGATTAGAAACACTTTGATTTCTATTGTTTCAAATTTCAAATTTTCGGTGCTTTATTATAGGGAGGTAATTCATACCAGTCATTTATTATGGTAGGTTTGACTCAAATTTTAAATTTTTGGCTTACATTTTCCACAAGATTGATTTAAATTTTAAATTATATAGTTTAATTTTTGGGAGGCAATTCATAATTGTCATTTATTATGTCAGGTTTGATTCAAAATTTGAATTTTTGATGCTCTTTTTTACGAGGCAATTTATTTTGGCCAAGTACATTATAAAAATATTGATTTTGAATGAATCAAGTTTTGGTTTTTGCTCTATTGGGATAAATATTTTTTCATTCAGAGATTTAGCTGGGGAAAGACGAAGAATGTAGATGTGGTTTCTCATGAAAATTTTTCTCAAATGGAATACAACAATGGTAGAGCAGGCTATTTAAGGTTTTATATCTTTATTTTCCAAGTTTACTTCTAAAGCGTAAAAAATGTATACTAATGATTTGTAAACTCTCTACTTTGGAATTGTTCACAGAATCACAATTAAACGTTGTTGTTCTACTTTTGATTAGAAAATGATAGAGATAGATAGTGAATGAATTTCACTTATGCTTAGAATTGACAATTGTCGGAAAGGAAAGAATACAAGCTCATGAACACCAACACAAATTATCTTGGAAACCTGCGCAGAGAGAGGCAAATCAAGTCGAAGGGGAAATGATCTTTCTTCCCATTTTTATTGGCCAATTCAAAGAAAAGTACATAATTTACAATAAGTATGAAAGAGAAGTAGATAATATCTCACACTTCCTCCCAACTACTTGTTTGCTTTGCCTCAACACTCCTTTCTTCTACAAACACAATTCTAGCACTAAGAATTCCTTTCTCACTTGCTTTCGTGCTTCAATAATCCAAAACTCTCCTTCTTGCATGAATTTATAGCCTTTTCCATGTCCTCCCATGTAATGGAGGATGGGAAAGGTCGTGGAGGAGAAGAGACACCGATAACCTTTCTAATTATGGGGGTGTTCGGATTTGATTTTTTTTTTTTTTCCGAGAGTGTCGGACCGCCACCCTAGTTGGGTGGTGGTTATAGACCACCGCCCGAGGTTGGGCGGTGGTTCGACAACTTCCACTCTACACATAGTGGCGATTACATTAACATAAGGACAAAATCTTTGTTTCTTCATTTTCCTTCTTGATCTTTGGTGATCGATGAATTAGAGTCATTTTGGATCCCTGTGGATCAACTAACAAAGATATTTTAATTCACAATAAACTATTTGAACCATTTTTTCATATATCTCGTTTATTTTAATGTCTAAAAATGTATCGATTTGTTTCCTTGCATAAACGTAACAGCAAACAAATACAAAAATCAATTTGTTTACATTCGTAAACATAACAACTACCAAATATACAAATCAAAATTGTTTCATTCCTTTTTTAATGTTGTAAGGTCTAAAATGTGTACCTGTTTATGGTGTGAAAAAAATGATTAGATGGACTCAATAATACTTGTCTCTCTCTGTGTCTTTTTTATGACAACCACAACAAGTTTTATTACCTCTGCAACAAGTTTCTTTTTCAACAATATCTATATCTAATCATCCCAAATCCTTTTGCATACCTTTTTCTTTCTCCTACAAAATCTCTGAATGAAAAACCTGGCCATAAGAGAAAAAAATAAAAACTCGGCCATTAGAGAACAAACAATCAAAACCCAAGCCATTCAAATTCAATATTTTTATAATGTATTTGACCAAATAAAATTACCTCTAAAAGAAAGTGCCCAAATTCAAAATTTTAATTTTTCGTACCATAATAAATCACCACCTTTTAATGATTAAATGCCTTTAATATCCTACTATCCTAAGTCTCGAAATTTGAATATATCCTACCATAATAAATCACCAAACTATAATGCTTAAATTCCTTTAATATACTAAGTCTATCGTAAATACTTAACCATGAAAGGGTACATATTTAAATGCTTTAATATGCTATTATCCCAATGTTTAGAAACATTTAAATGTTTTATAGATGCATTAGAATAATGAAAATACATTCAAAATATGAATGTATAATACAATAACAAATCACCACCATGTAATGCTTAAATGCTTTAATACGCTTTAATATGCTTACATATTTGAATTGATTTTAAATAATGAAAAATATAAAGTAGAATTTATTGTCATACCATTTTAGACACATGTAATGTTTTAAAATGTCCACATTTACCGAAAATATGTTTTAATAATGAAATTATGAAAATTTGAAGGTTTTTTTAAAATACTGATAAAATACTTTGTCCTATTTACGTATTTATTGTGTTTTAGAATGGTCACCCATTCTCACGGCATGTATAAAGTTATAAAAAAATTGAATCTATCCTACAATAATAAATCAACACCTTTTAATGCTAAAATGCTAAAAGGCTTTAATATCCTAATATCTAAGTCATAAATATTTTTAAAATATATTTGAATTGATTGTACCCATTTTATGTTTTAATTAAATATTTAAATAATGAAAATATATAGTAGAATTTGTTGCCAAAGCTAATTAGATACTTGTAATAATTACTCTTTTTGTATTTATTTTTGTTAGAATGAGCACCCATTCTCATGGCTTGTATAAAGTTAAGAAATTGATTGAGATTTTTACATTGTCTTGTATTGAATGGACAAATGCCCATTCTCATATAGGAATCATAAAAGACTTGCTTGGGCAAATAACAATAATAAAATAATATTATGGATTAGATATGCTCATATCATTTAAATAATTATTTAAATGACTAAGTATTGAGTACGTATTGATGAAAGTGCACATGCCCACTCTCATAAAATCAAAATTGCTTGTATGAGAATGTTTATAATGGGAACATACCCATTCTCATATAACAAATATGTTTCAATCATGACTGTGCACATGCCCATTCTAAAAATAAATAAATATTACTTGTATTATAAAGTTTAGAATGGGCATATGCCCTTTACGATAGGAATAATCAAATTTACATTGTTTTTGAATGGGAACCTATTCTCACATCTTGTTAAAGAGTTATGAAATCAATGGATCTTTATGACATTATCTTGTTTTAAATGGGCAGATGCCCATTCTCATTTAGGATTCATAGAAGAAGAATAAGAAAATTTTAGATAAAACAGTCTCACAGTTTTTAAATAGATATAAATAGGAATAATAGAGGCATACTCCAAAAATCAATATTACTTGTATTACAATGTTTAGAATGGGCATATGACCATTCTCATGCAAACAAAATTGTGTCTTGTTTTGAATGGGCATTGCATTTTTAATCTACTTATTCTCATATAGGATTCATAAAATAATTTATTGTGCAGATAGGAATCATAAAAGAAGAGCATGCTTTATAAATGGTCATGGATTTTAAATAGGTAAAAAATGATTGACCATGTTTACATTGTCTTATATCAAATGGGTAGATGCCTGTTCTTATATAGGAATCTTCATATTATCATATAGGAATCAAAAAAGAGTTCGTAGGGAAGATAACAATGATAAAAGAAAAGTATGGATTAGATATGCTCACAAATTTTAAATAGCTATTCAAATGACTAAGTATTGACAAAATGCACATGCCCACTCTCATAGAATCAAAATTACTTGTATGAGAATTTTTAGAATGGGCACATGCCCATTCTCATATAACAAATATGTTTCAATCACGACTATTCCCATGCCCATTCTCAAAAAAATAAATATTACTTGTATTATAAAGTTTAGAATGGGCATATGCTCTTTATGATAGGAATAATCAAATTTACTTTATTTTAGAATGGGAACCCATTCTCACATCTCGTTAAAGAATTATGAAATTGATGGAGCTTTATGGCATTGTCTTGTATTGAATGGGCAGATGCCCCTTCTCATTTAGGAATCATAGAAGAAGAATAAAAAGAGTATGGATAAAATAGTCTCACAATTTTTAAATAGATATAAATAGGAATAATAGAGGGAATCTCATAAAATCACTATTTCTTGTATCAAAATGTTTAGAATGGGCATATGCCCATTCTCATGCAAACAAAATTGTTTCATCTTGTTTTGAATGGGCATTACATTTTTAATCTACCTATTCTCATATAAGATTCATAATATAATTTCTTGGGTAGATAGGAATTATAAAAGAATAAATTATGCTTTATAAATGGTCATGATTTTAAATAAGTAAAAAATTGATTGACCATGTTTACATTATCTTGTATTAAATGGGAAGCTACTTGTTCTCATATAGGAATAAAAAAATTTTTAGGGAAGATAACAATCATAAAAGAAGAGTACAACTTAGATATGCTCACAACTTTTAAACAGAATTCAAATGGATAAGTATTGAGTAAGTATTGACGAGTGTGCACATTTCCTCTTCATTCTCATACAATCAAAATTGTTTGAATGAAAATGTTTAGAATGGGCAGATGCCCATCATCATAAACAAATATGTTTCAGTCATAACTGTGCACATGCTCATTCTAAAAAAAATATTACTTGTATTATAAATTTTAGAATGAATATACCCTTTATGATAGGAATAATAAAATTTACTTTGTTATAGAATGGGAACACATTCTCATTTAGGAATCATAGAAGAATTTCTTGGGTAGATAATGATACTAGAAAAAAAATAAAAAGAGTATGGATTAAATAGTCTCACATTTTTTAAATTTTTAAATAGGTTTAAATAGGAATAATAGAAGCAATCTCATAACATTGGTATTTCTTGTATTACATTGTTTAGAATGGGCATATGATGATTCTAATGAAAACAAAATGTTTGTTTTGTATTAAATGGATAGATGCAAACAATATCACTAAGATTAAAATAAGTAGAATGGGCATATGCGTATTCTCTTTAATATATATTTTAGAATGGGAATTTTCCTATTCTCATAAGGGAATCATTAAAAAATGTCAATTATTGTTCATACTAGAGAAAAATGAAAAAATAATAAAAAGAATTATAGAGAACGTTAGTATATGAAGAATGGGCATATGCCTATTCTCTTTAATTTCAATCATAATAGGAAGAGAAATAGAGGCATTATTTATTTATTTTTAGAATGGATAGGTGTTGATCCCACATCCTCTATAGTGATATAAAAATGATTAAGTTAAATATTTCTTTGACGAGGTAGAATGGTTAGAATAGGCATATTCCCATTCTCATACAAAAAAGAGTTTTATGATTGTAAAGAGAAAGGGAATATGCCATTTATCATATGAAAATGGGCATCTACCCCTTCTTTATCTCATAATAATTTAGCAAAGAAGAGTTAGAATAATTCATGCCTGAAATTTTCTTCAAATATTGTGCTTCACAAGCCGAAACGGTCTTACGAAATAGAGGGAGCCCAAAGCGGAAACTTAAAGGGTCAACAAAAATTTAGTGGAGAGAACAAACAATATCTCAAAAATATTCTTCAAATATTCTGCTTCAAAGGATGAAACGATCTAACAAAATACAAGCAGCCCAAAGTGGAAGGAAAAACAAAAAGTGGAAATTGGATGAAAAAGAAAAAGGAAGGATGAATAAGAAAGAGATAGCTTCGTCGACAACAGTTAAGCTTACAATTCCCAAGATCTCTACCATCATAAAAATAGTAACCACTTTCATTCTATCTACCATGCCATGGAAGAATTAATTGCCATTAATTTCACTAATTTCCCTCCAACAAGTGCTTGAAGACGTGTTTCACAAACAAGTACCTTCAAATAATAAAAGGTGGTAAAAATTTATTTGTAAATTAATGGTCTCACTATGCCATGGACAAAAACAAATGTAAATATTAAACAATATCGTAGCCATGTTTTAGGTTTAATTATTGCACTTAAAATAAAATTTAAATTTTCAAAAAATTCATAGCCATGTTTGAGGTTTTTTTCGATAAATGCTTTTCACTGGAGCTTTGAACTAGGGGGTTCTTGGGTCCCCTCCCTTACATAACATTGTATACAATATCTAGAAGCAGGGAAATCCAAAATAAGGAAAGAATTTTAAGCATGGATGCCCTGAAAAATGACAAAAAAAAAAAAAAAAAATATACTATATAACTAAGATACGTAGAAGAATTATTATTTTGATAATTTGGAAACTTTAGCATTCACTTTGACCTCCCAGTTTCATGAGAGCTACTACGAGGTTCTTGAGAGCTAGCATGTGTAGCCCTTAATAGAGAAGCATATGAAGACATCCCATCCCTCTTTTGTTTAATTCAAGCTGGAACATGGCCAATTGGGAAGGATAAAGATTCCAAGTCTAGGGGGCTATGTCGGTAGGACCTTCCTCAAGTTTGTTAATTCGAGCTAGCTCATGGTGAATTACGAAGGCAGAGTCTAGGAAGGATAAGTAGGTGGACCTTCCTCCTTCAATCCATATTTCTAATGAATCTGAAACAAAAAATCCAAAAGAGTCTTATACCTCATTTCTAATTATTCAACATAGCCCCGAGAAACCAAATCCCCATCAATTGCCATTGAAATTTTCAAAGAGTTACGGGTAAACCAAAATTTTTCACCACTTTTGCAAGACCAACTGCATGTCTAGGTTGAATAAAATGTCGAGAAATCAGGGTCTCATCCTTGTATCCTCCAAGGAGCAATAGGGGGTTACGAAAAAGGAAGTGACCTCGGCATTGATGCTGAGCTCAACCACATCCTTGCATGTAATCCTCCCCAAGAATAGTTTCTATGGATTTCTCCACCAAGTCAGAATCAATCTGGAAGATTGTTTGAAGCCTGTTAGAGGAGATAGGGCCATAGAAGGCCATCTCCCTTGATTCCCCCTAAAGAAATATTCCTAGTAGTAGAGAGGATCGCCATGGAAGAAATAAGAATCAGAAAAAACCTAGCGTAGAATAAAAAAATTAATACTATTTATTAGAGAGAGGGAGATTTTCAATCATGGATAATTAGAAAACTTGTTTCAAATTTTAATAATATTAGATTATTATTGACATGTCATATATGTTATGAATATTATTATTTACTTTACTATTACGATTGGATATAAGGTTTATGAATATATTTAAATGTTTATTACATTCTGCACCTTCTCCATATATTTAAATTTTTATCTTGTATTGAATGGGCATATGCCCATTCTCATATAAGAATCATAGAATAAAAATAAAGGTAATATTTAATTTTTTTAGAATGGACAGTTGCCCATTCCCCCATCCTTTGTAGTGATATTAAAATGATTAAGTTAAATATTGCTTCAATGATGTAGAATGGTTAGAATAGGTATATGCTCATTCTCATACAAATAAAGAGTTATATTATATTGATGATAATGGGCATATGCAACTTATCATATAAACAAAGATTTTTATCATTGTGATGAGAATGGGCATATGCCCATTCTCATAAACTCAATATAGAAAGAAATAAAAATTATCCTACGTGAAACATAAAGAATGAATGACAATTTCATCCTTTTATGAGAATGTTTAAAATGGACAGATGTCCATTCTAATAGTCAGGGAATATCGGAAGTATGAGGAATTATTGTAACAATAATATATGTTATGTTAATATGATGAAGATATTTGGATGACGTAGTTAGCAATCAAGTTTCTAATTAACTTCTATTTAACCTCTATTTATTAATTTCTCATCTTATAAATTCAACCTAAATTCTTCTTCTATGATTCCTATAAGAGACTGGGCATCTTCCCATTCAAGATAAAAATGTTTATTTGTATGAGAAAGGATGTATGCCCATTAAAGCAATACTAAACTTGATCATTACTATGGGAAAAGTAATAGGATATAAGAGTGAAAAGGAATTTTCAATCTAATACAAGAAATATTTAACTTAATCAATTTAAAAACTATATGAAGGTTGTGAGAGTGGACAACTTTCCTTTCTAAAATGAATTATATTTTATCTATTTTCTTATTTTATGATTCCTATATGGTATTGGGTAGTTTTCATTCGATACAAGATTGAACATAATCATTTTAATACCTATGAAGGTTGAGATTATGGGGAATTTCCCATTCAAAAACAAAATAAATTTGATCTACTTTTCTTATATGATTCCTATTTCATAAAGGAAACTTCCCATTCTAAAACAAATTAAATTTTATCTATATTCTTCATATATGATTCCCATATGTCAATGGGAATCTTCCCATTCAATATAATAAATAAATGTTTGTTTGTATGTAAATGGAAAAGGCTCCTTCTAAACATTCTAATACAAGCAATATTGAACTTAAACATTTTAATACCTCTATAGGAATGGATACCTAACCATTCAATGGAAGATAAAATAGTTTTTTTATGAGAATGGGTGTATGTCAATTCTAATCATTGTAATACAAGCAATATTGAACTTATTCTTTTCAATAACTCTATGAAGGTTGTGAGAATGGGCAACTGTGAATTATAAAACAAGCTAGATTTTATCTTTGTTCTTCTTTTCATGATTCCAATTATGAGACTGGGCATTTTCTCATTAGATATAACATTGAACTTAATCATTTTAATTCATATATGAAAAAAATTAAGTTCAATATTGCTTAGCTCGATAGGTGAGCTCACCCACCCATCTCGGTAGGTCAACTGGGCAGCCCAGATCGATAGGTCAACTCACCTACCCATCCACCCTATCAGAGGTCAACTCACCTACCCAACTCAACGAGTCAACTCGCATACCTCGGCGTGGTAGGTTATCCACCCTTCCTAGCTCAGTCGAAGTCACCACCCGCACAACTCGGCTCAAGCTCAACCTCACCCACTCGCTCGAAACCCATCTCATCCGGGTTAGCTTGACTGACAAGATAAATCAGCCATCTCGAATAGCTTGACTCGCTCACGCTCCCAGCTTCGGAATGTCAACTCACCTGTCTAGATTGAAATGTCAGCTTGCCCCCGACTCTGAGGTCGAACACCGCAGCTCACCTTCCCATCTATGCCTACACAACTATGCCACCCAACTTGGAAAATAAGTAATGTTTCCTAGGTGGTAACCCCACACTATACTTTGGTAATAACAAAATAGTTAACTCCTATCTTAGCAAGAAGGATTGGAAGTGGATTTCTTAGAATCATATACATTTTTTTGCAAGGGAATGTGATCATGTTGAGACTCTGAAACATGCATGAAATGATCATTTTTAGATGCATCCTTTTATAACTATGGAGGATAACAACTATGTAAGTCTTATAATAAAAATATTGAAGTGATATTCTTAAAACCCATATAAAAATATAAAAAATATAAAATACAACATTATTTTATACCTAAAAATTCAAAATAGCATAGATAGGAGTTTGAAACATGCATGAAACAGATCATTTTTAGATGCATCCTTTTATAACTATGGAGGATAACAACTATGTAAGTCTTACAATAAAATATTGAAGTGATATTCTTAAAACCCATATCAAAAATACAAAAATATAAAAATATGACATTTTTTTATACCTAGAAATTCAAATATAACAAAGAGAAGTCTAAAACATGCATGAAAACGATATTTCTAGATGCATCCTTTTATAACTATGAAGGATAACAACTATGAAATTATTAGAATAAAAATATTGAAGTGATATTCTTAAAACCCATATCAAAAATGCAAAAAATCTAAAATACGACATTATTTTATACCCAAAATTTGGAATACAACAGACCGCACAACTCAGCAAATAAAGCAATGCTTGTTATACTAGGTGGTAAGACCACTCTGTACTTTGGTAAAATCATAACATATAACTCCCTGTATTATCAACTACGATTAGGTTAACAACTATGCATGTCTTTCAAAACATTGAAGTGATATTCTTAATACCTAGATCAAAAAATATAGAAGATAAAAAATAGGCATTATCATTAAACCCATAACAGAATAGAAGGGAAAGAAAACCAAATCATATTCTTCATCTCATAATAATTCAACAAAGAAGAGTTAGAATAATTCATGCCTGAAATTTTCTTCAAATATTGTGCTTCAAAATCTGAAACGGTCTTACGAAACAGAGGGAGCCCAAAGCGGAAAGGGTAAACAAAAATTTAGTGGAGAGAACAAACAATATCTTTGAAATATTCTTCAAATATTCTACTTCAAAGGATGAAATGACATGGTATAACCAAAATACATGGCAACCGAAAGTAGAAGGATGAAAAAATATAAAACTGGATGAATAAGAAAGTGGAAAGGACAAACAAGAAAGAGATAGCTTCATCGACCGCGATTAACCTTGCAATTCCCAAGATCTCTACCATCATCAAAAATAATAACCATCATCATTCTCTCTACCATGCCATGGAAGAATTAATTGCCATTAATTTTGCCAATTTCCCTCCAACGGGTGCTTGAAGACATGTTTGACAAACAAGTACCTTCATTTAATAAAAGATGACACATAAGTTATTTGCAAGTTAATGGTCTCAAGTGCCAAATTAATAGTAATAACATTAACTAATAATATTTTTTTAATAATGGCAAATAATTTTTTTAAAAGGGACTATACCCTTGAATACAAAATAAGGCCTTTAAGCCGAAATAAGAGTGAGAAACATAGCAGACTAACCAAGTCCGTATTAATACAATGAAATTCCACGTAGCCTTAAAATAATACCTAATTAATTTCAAAGACTTAACACCAAACATCAACTAAAAAAATAGAACCCGACAAACCCAAATTATAGAAGAATAACAAAAGAGTGCAAGAAGCATATAAAACTACTTCTTGGCTAATTGATCAACACCGATCTTGACTTTTTCCAAGCATGAAACATACCCAAAGCGGTCATGTGGGCAGCATCCGTCTTATCGAGCTCCTCGATGGTTCTTTTAAAATCTTTTTCATTGCCCCAAAAGTTGCAAGCAAAATGACACCGCTTAGGTTGGAAACACTTTTGGCATGCCCCACGATGAATTCCTCAATGGCCCTAAAGGCGGAATGTTGTAATCATGCCTAGTCTTAGCCTTCCCAAGGCGGGAGTCCAAGGTCAGCTTTTTGTATATGTCTTCAATCGACTATTAATTAATGCTCCCTTCCCCCTCCATGCTTTTCTTACCTTTTATCATTTAATTAGCTAGGTTTTTAACCTCATCCTTCAAATGATTTTTATCTACAAACCTCTAAGGCCTCTAGTCTCTTGGAAGGGTTATCCATCTCTGCTTCCCGGGGACTAACACTACTTATGTTTAAAGCATATGCCCATTCACGTGTAATGTCAAGATCAAGAGGCTCTTTCCACCGCTGAAAGTCTCAATGTTGAGTCTCCTAGAAGCCCCATGGTGAGTGGAAGTTTAGAGGTAAAGGCGAGGTGGGTGGCGGGAGGAGCATAAGAGGAGGAATAGAAGGAGAGACATGTGCAAAGCACAATAAGGTAGTTCTTTACCGTGGCGGGGCAGCACCACACAAGGGTAAAGCAAAGGCGGCATTATATGGAAGCCATCATAATCAGCAATGTTTAGAGCCAGCCTTTAGCCGGGCTAGGAGAGGAAGGAAGACCGGGGTACTTGAGAAGGCAAGATTTGTGAATTAGCAAGATAAGCCCTTGATGCAAGGGAACCGCCGGGTATGCTAACTCCAAAATGGAGCGCTCAAGAGAGTTTAAAAGATAATGAGGAAGCAAACCAATCTATTCCTACGGAAGTGGTTTAAAAAGATGAGATGTTTCAATGACAAGAATAAACCTACCTTCCAAGGAGATGAAATGAATCATCATGCGAGTGACTTCATCAAACGGTGATGGAATTGAGCTTACAAGCATTGCACCAGGTTGTGCTTTTCAAAATAAGCTTCTCATCTTCCTCCACAAATCTTCTTTCTTCGATTTCTTTGATAACCCTTTTGTTGAAGAAGCGGTACCCATCCAGCTAAGACCTAGGTCAGCTTCAAAGAATGAGCTCTTCATTGACAAGAATTTTCTGTCCCCCATAATCGACAGTCCTCTCTTTCCACTCCTTAGCAAAGCGTCTTTAGAAATACTTTGATCATGTCCTTGCACCCTTTCAACAAAGTGGTGAAGCCGCCTAAGCCGAGAATGTTCCAAAGCTCGGTGTTTTCCTTCCAATCGGGCTCACTCATGCACAATTTGGAGTGAGGAGGTCCTCCCATCTTCTCGGTGTGGTGATGTGCGAGTTACAACAAATTCCAAAAATGCCACTGAAAGCGTGAAGAATAGGTTCGTTTCTAAGAAAACTTGAAGATCGCATAAGATAGAATCAAATAAATAGTTGGTCTTCTCAACGAAAAAGCCAAGGTAATTGCTTTTGGCCGAAACTCGGAAGTCGCGTGTGAAAACCCTTTTCCCTGTCAACAATCACTTTGTAATTATTATCGGTTTTCGTGGAGTTTGGCATCCGGATATCAACAGCCGTTGTACCTCCCGCGTGCGTGATTTTCAAATCTGGATGACTCCACTTGAAGTTTCTTAAATAGATCTTGCTATTATTTGAAAAAGATATTATTTGCCTCGCCATATAGAATAAAGCAGCACGTGTGAAAGAATTGATGATTTTGATTTTCCTCCAAAGATTAAGGCTTATCTCTAGAGATCGCTTGCTTATGAAGCCCGCATGGATGCTTTGGTACTTGTGAAGCGATTAGGGATACTATCATTATCCCGCATACAGAAAATTTATATTAATGCCATAATTGGCCAATGCCATCCAGATGATTGTTGGCTTCCACAAAAAGTATGTATGATTTCCTATACTATTCAAGGTGTGGCAAATGCTTATGGATTCGAGAGATAAAGTCTTTAATATTCCAATATTTTAATGAGGACTGATTAAGAAGCTTAATGATATTGAGGAGTCCCCTTCAACAATAAGGTTCTCAATATTTTGAGCCCGTCAATACTCTCAAACATTAACTAATAATATTAATAAATTAATATTATAATATTAATTAATAAATTAATAAACTAATATTAATACATTAATAAATTAAAAATAACATTAATTAATAATATTATAATTAATTAGTATTAGTGCTAATTTAAATAATTAATCAATAATATTATAATTAATTTCAAAAAATATCCTATCAATTAATATTAACTACAAGAATTAATATTACTAATAAACTTCAATTATTATATTAAAAATGACATCTAATTATATTATCAAACGAATAAAAATTAATTTTACAATAATTAAATAATATTATAAAAATATAATTAAACTTTATAAATGTAATTAACTCAATTAATAGCCATTATTTTAAATGTTTAATTAATTATTGTGCATTTTAAAAATAATCATAAAAATATAGTAAAACTTTACAAAACCAATTAATCACATAAACTCCATTAATATATATAATTCTTCATTAATTATAATGCTTAGAATGGGCAAAAAAAAACTTTAATCATCAAAAAATTAGAAATCAAAGAATATGTATTCAACATATCATATTAGGACTAATCAAAATTAATTAAAAAAACATTAATTAATAATACTAATAATTAAATACGAGAAATAATATTGTATCATTTAATAATACTTAAAAATTTCAATTAATATTTTACATTATTTAAAAATAAAATGATTGTTGCAATACACATGGACAAAATGAGCATATGTCATTCTCATACAAACAAACATTTTTTATCTTGTATTGAAAGGGCATATGTCCATTCTCATATAAGAATTATAGAAGAAAAATACACATAGATAGAATGGGCATATATTCATTCTCATACAAACAAACATTTTTTTATCTTGTATTGAATGGGCATATTCTCATTCTCATATAAGAATCATAGAAGAAAAATAGAGGTAATATATAATTTTTTAGAATGGATGGACAGATGCCCATTCCCACATCTTTTATAGTGATATAAAAATGATTAAGTTCATTATTGCTTCAATGAGATAGAATGTTTAGAATAGGCATATGCTCATTCTCATACAAACAAAGAGTTTTATGATTGTGATGAGAATGGGCATATGCCATTTCTCATATAAACAATGATTTTTATCATTGTAATGAGAATGGACATATGCCCATTCTAATAAACTCAATATAGAAAGAAAGAAAAATTCTCTACATGAAACATAAAGAATGAATGACAATTACATCCTTTTATGAGAATGTTTAAAATGGACAGATGCCCATTCTCATAGTCGGGAATATGGGAAGTATGAGGAATTCTTACAAAAGTAATATATGTTATGTTAAAATGATGAAGATATTTGAATGAAGCGGTTAGCAATCAAGTTTCTAATTAACTTCTATTTAACCACTATTTATTTATTTATTTATCATTGTTTAAATTCAACCTCATCTATTTAACCTCTATTTGGATGAAGTGGTTAGCAAATGGAAATGTAACCTCTATTTATTTCTCATCATTTAAATTGAATTGAGTCAAGTTCAATTATAGTTTAGAAATTGTGTTATAAATATTTCTAAATTATATGCATAATTTTGAAGTATTTCTAAGCCTTATTGAATTATAGAAGTTTGCAACTCATGTGCATGTGTATTCAATATACTTATGGTTGTACATACATGATAATTTTTAATTTATTTTATGCAATGCTTTAAGATATTTTCTATCATCTCACAAACTTTCTATTTTATGTTGTTATAGCAGCGGAGTCTTTTGCATTTGTAGAGGATGATCACGTGGACTTTTTTCAAAGGGAACCAAAGTTGCAGAGGGAAGAGTATATCCAAGTAAGAAGAAACTACATCCAATGCGGGAAGAGTATATCGGTAAGAAGAAACTACATTACAAAGATGTGGGAAGAGTATATCCATGTAAGAAGAAACTACATTGCAAAGATGCGGGAAGAGTATTTGTGGTTGTCAGTGTTAACATAATATTGGATGGAAGAGTAAAATTGCCTTTCTCAGTTGATGAATTTGAAACCTTGGTAGATGTCGGGAATAAAGGATACTACATTGCTTAGGAAGAGAGTGAATTATCAAAGCATGCAGATTCATCCATTCCCCCCAATTTGGGAAGTGAAAACATTTGTAGTGGTTCAGAGGATTACAATACAGAGAGTGATAGAGATTCTAGTGATGATAGTGAAAGCACCATCAATATAGGTCCTAAAGATAGAAAATATTTTGTCACAAACAATGTCATTCTCAAACACAAATCTTGTAGCAGAGATGATGACATAGCCATGGGTTATATAAATCATGTGCTATAATTTCATGAAATTTATGGAGAGAGGTTGGGTCCTTTGAATTTTGGTGTATGCATAGAGAATGTGATAAATATGTGTTCGAATGCTCAGACTCACTAGATCATAATAAATCAAATGGTTTGGCTGATAAAAAATTTGATTTTCAATGAAACAAGAAGTTCCCTTATGATTAAACAAGGGAGTGCTTAATGGTTTATCTGTACCTTGTATATAATGATTAACTAGATATTTATGTTGGGCCTATTTATGGAAGATCTAACCAAGAATTTAATTTGTTGAAGGAGATGTTCAAGGAAAATGCTACTTATACGACTAGGAAATGATAATGAAAAGATATGGATGGGGATAAGAGATGAGGATATTTTCCTTCAACAGAAGGCAATGATATAAATAAAAAGCTGAGAGTTCAATATTGGAAACCTGCATGGGATAGGAGAAGGTACACCATTGTATAGGCATTGTTTAAAGCTAAATAAAACATGGACCTTCTCGAGAAAACCTAAAGTAGATATCAATTGGATAATATCATCTGGGCATGGACACCAAACAAAAAAAAAACATAAAGATACATGATAAAGGATATGTGGCCATTAAATCATACCTTGAACTACTTGAACATGATAAGAAATGTTGACTTGGAGAAACTATTGAAGTTTATAAATTTATATGTGAAATCATCTTGGCCCGTGATGTGGGTTTTTTTTTTTAATATTCCAAACCTTAGTCCTATAAAACTTTAAATTTGTACTATTATTTGATAATTAAATGAAAGACTAGGTATTATATCACTTTGGTTATTTTTCCAAACTCTTGAATCTTACTTGAATCTTATTAATGTATTATTAATAATATGATTTCCACAATGCAATTAATTTAATTTGAAAAAAAAATCCTTAATTATGCTCTAAGTTTATAAGGAGTTGGATCTTGTGATTTAAAGGGACATGGATGTGATTTACAAGGAACTCATTTAAAAATTCATGCTATGTAATGAATTGATTTATGCATTCATTACAACCACAAAATTATATGGTCTTTTCCTACGAGACTATGTACATAAGTCTAGATAACTTATTTTTAATTATTCTTATAACTTTATATAATGTAAACCTTTCTCAAGTCTAGATACTAATTATATGCCTAGAATCCGCTAATTATTCAATGTAAAACTATAGTATTTAGATTGCTAAAATGTATTATTTAATGATCTCAATAAGAGTGTTTAAATGCTCCATGACTTAACCTACTGTCTGCCAAGATATAAATTTTCAAAAGAGGTCAAAATCCCTCATATATGAATTATAGAAGAAAAATAAATATAAAGTTGATACACATAAAAAGAATTAGGAACATACTTGTACCATGAGTGTGATGAGAATGGGCATATGTCCATTCTCATAGAATCAATAGTTGCTTCTTATTTCATACAACATGTACCCATATCACATTGGTTTAATTTTTAAAAGGGATCAAAATGCCTCATATAGGAATCATAGAAAAAGAATTGAGATAAAGTAGATACACATAAAAAGAATTAGGAACATAGTTGTACTATAAGTGTGTTGAGAATGGGCATATTCCCATTCTCATAAACTCAATATAGAATTAGGAACATACTTGTATGGCATAGTGTAAATATTGGAATCCAATATTACACTAATTAAATTCCAATAATAAACATATTGGAATTCGATATCAAACTAAATAAAAACCAATAATGGCAATTTAGGAATCCAATTTCAACAATTATAAAACCAGAAATAATAATACTATAAATCTAGATTCTTAGTAAAATGTCCATATTTAACAAAATTAAGGTTACCTCATTTGCTAAGCTAGAAATACTAAGGAAATTCACTAAAGAACTCATTACATACACTTGAAAAAGGCATCCAAAGCTCCTAAATCTTGAAATTGCACATCTACAATGAATTAGGGCATTGTACGTACCCAAAATTGTAGGGTAGTGCATCATCGTAACAATGTAACACATGCCCCAATGATGATACAGTCTCCTGCAGGTGTTTGGGATCCGGAAAAGCTCCCCAAGTATGCATTAACATCCCGCATGCCCCACTTAGCCCCTACGTACTTTGTTTTCTCTTTACCCTCTTTTTCTCTGCCTTTTGATCTTTAGTTCTGAAACCACCACCCGGCAGCGGGCGGCGATCCAGTAACCGCCACCTGCTCGGGCGGTGGTCCTTCATGCGTTTTCCGAATAATCTTTTAACGTGACTCACGTAAAAATTCAATGTTTACTAGCTTTTTTCACCGCCTTTGGCTTGCATTGATGATTCTGGTTCCCTAGAATAGTGTTTTTACATTGTTTATGGTTTAAGTGATCAATTTGGTTTTTACCTTTGGGTGAATGAAATGCTATAAATAGTTGGCTTGTGCTCAAGCAAATGGCCCCTCAAAATTTGCCTCTCAATTTCTCATTTTAGTAGCTTAGTCTTTCAATTTTTTCTAGGATTCATAGTTTTGTTCATTGCATGCCTAGCTAGTGTTATTTTGTTGTTAGAAAGCCACATATCCATCTTGTGCAAATGTTGTTATTACTTCATGCAATCCATTAAGGTAGAACAGTTTAATTTTTATTAGGAAGCCATTAAAGTTGTAGGTTTTGCTCGTCAAACAGGATAGTCTCAGGTTCTGGACGTTTTACGTTACATGACTCACAATAAATCCTGCTAGGAATTACACAAGACAAGCTCAGTACTCTTGCGCTATCCCTCTCCTACTCACATTGTATTCGATCCTCGCATCTTAAGATGTCTTTGTGCCAATATCTATCATTGTTGATGCTAGCATTACATGCTTTTCTAGATCTACGTGAACACGAAGGAACAGGAGATCACACTTTGAGGACAAAGCCACACACGCCATTGGATTTTCCACTGCTTATAAAATCCAGTTCAAACTTTCAAAGTTCTAGTTAAAACGTATCAAATAAAGTAGTTAATCATTTCATTTCAGCTAGTTTCACTTTCGATATTGCCAGGGAAGTTGTGAGGATTGATAGTTTATGAGAAACTATGATTCACTCCTCACTTCTGAGGTAGGATCGAGAGTCTTCCAAATAGAGTAGATTAGTTATCGGGTTATTTAGAATAGATCTACAAATTGCATGGACAAGTAGCTATACTGTTGCTTTGTTTGTTTTAAAATTGCATTATTGGTTTGGTTGTCAATTTCAAATATATTAGATAATAATTTTTCCTTTAAATTATGTTCAGTAGTTTATCAAGAAACTATAAACTTAGAAATATATGTAGATATATCTTACACATTTAGTTTATTCTGTCATTGGTTAGCTTTATATCATTTTCCTTTTGTATGAAAATCACGGGACCTAGAGAGCCCAGAGAATACATATTCGAGCCAATCGTGCCTCAACCCAATCTCGTCACAGCAGTAACTGACATAGATAATAATATTAGAATCCAAATCTTCCGAACAACAACATATTTGCAAATGCATCAGCCCACAATTGGCGGGTTAAACATAAAAGATGACCAAGCGCACACGTTTTGGTCAAATCAGCCAAACTACAGATTATCCTAGATAAATATTTGTATGACTATAGAAGGGCTTGAAAGAGAGAAAACGTTCGGTTGTGATCCTTTGGTCCCACATCCAGATGCAGGAGATACTCTCATAGAAATAGATACTAGCTTAAGAATTTAGGTTGCACGAATGCCTGTGAGGTACTCTGAAAAGATCACACAACTGTTAATTCTGAATATAGAGGCCGAGAAAGCATATGACTATTGGATACTAGGGATTAGGGACTGATTCCACACATGACCATAGCAGGTCCACAACAAACGTGAATCTACGGTTGTGACCCACAAATCCCAAATCCCAACGAACCCACAGGTGAATCAGATATAGATGTTTGCTTACGCACATTAGTATTCAAATCTAATCCACTTCCACCTATCATCATCATCTAGTTATCCTTTTTAGACGTAGCAGCTTAATATAGCTAAAGAGTTCGGACTAGACCGGATAATCACCCATAGAATCCATTGTACCCATCATCCACCCTATGACCCCGTCTGAGACATACACGAAACTATACTGGTCATTTTCCACGTATCCTACAACCCATAGACCGAATAACGCCGAGCTCGATATTGATTGGAGCCTTTGAGAAGTCATCCTTGCCGATCGATCTATCACATTAGTTTAGGTTAGGAGGGCCTTCTTTGCTTTAGATTCACAGTTTCCACTAGTACGCGTTGAAGACATAAGATTGCCTAACTAGCTTGTCTCGCATCCCACACATATTCCATCCCCACCAGCTGTCTTGGCATGACCTCGGGAGGTCGGGTACGAGGAAGATTTATTTGTAGATTCCCATGCTCGCTTGTCACTTTTCCGTCGTACAAAATTGGTGAACCCGACATGAACTTCCTACTTTCTGGTTCGAGTCATATTTCTACTAGTTCTTCCAATTAAAATACTTTTTCATCTTTTACACCTCATCTGCTTTCACCATCAGCTTCACCAACAAAATTGGTGAACCTGATGTGAAGCACACAATACTTTTCCTTACCTCTTTCTTCCACCTTTGCTCCTTCCCATTATTCTTCGACAATGCATATACCCCGAATATGTTGGGATTCAATGCATATGACAGACCCCTCTTAGGTCTTAAGGCATACTACGCCCAATGAATAGAAAATCATCACCCTCGCTCTCGGTATGGGGTGACAATTATTCAAACAACCGGTTGTCAACAAAAACTCCACCTCTAAGGATCAGATATAGCTCATCCTTCCAAACAGAGAGGAGTTGGATCAACTCACCCAAATACAACAAACAGAGCCTTGACTCGAACAATATGACGTTCACAAGAGAATCTGTTCGTCCCTTAGTACCGCTTGCTTAGACCACAAATTAGTAGACAATCAGACCCATACCTGGTTTTAGATGATGAACATTCAGTACGTTATGCCAGGAATGAACAATGCTCTCAGAGTATGTACCCACCCATAGGGAGTTTACAAACACAACCCGAGGTCTCTTTTCAAGAAAATACCTCTATGCCACTACATATAGGAAATACCCTCGGGAAACTTGGCAAGGCAACGATCAGTTCATAGCGGGGTATCATAGGCCTATACAACATCAGGATATACAACAAACACCACTAAGGCAAAATATCGTGACTTCACCAAATGAGGTCATTTCAACTTTAGTAGAAAAATTTAGGGGGTTGGAACTTGCTCAGGAAAATCACCATTCTCAATTCATGCAGGCAGGAAATTCTAATCCTCCACACCATCCTAGCCAAGTAGACCTCCTCACAGGAATAGGCACGTTGGGCATGCCTCCTCAGTATTCACAAAAACTCCAACTAGAACCGCCATTTCTAACACCGTTCCGATACCTCCCAGTCTAGTACAAAATAATCCATTCCTGGACAATACCCCTTCATACTTAAACATGTACTCCAAATCACCACAAGGGGATATGTTCTCCTCTCCCGGCATGGTTTCTCAAACATAGGGGTTTCCTTATGCCCCTGCCAATGCATACGCTACGCCATATCAACAACCCATTCCACCACCACTCCCTCAGCAAGCACCATCAATGGTCGAAACCTATGCGATAGGAACTTATTCAAAATATTTGAAAGAGCCCTTAGATTTCACCATACGAAGCGTCATGCTTCCAAGACCTCTTCCTAATTTTCCCAAATACAAAGGTGAGGGAGATCCAAATGCACATATCAAGGCTTACGCCACAGCCATTCGAGAACTACTCCCTTGGGATGGGGTTGTTGCTAAAATATTCCCCAAAACCTTGGAAGGCATCACTCTCGATTGGTATTATAGAATACCTAAGGCTTCCATCCATTCATTTAAACAACTTGTTTCAAAGTTCATTAAGGAATTTGACATGAACAAACTATTAAGAACAGAATCAGGGAATTCTTGCACATTAAGCAAGAACACAATGAATCTGTCGCTCATTTCATCCAGAGGTGGCGTATAGTTCTTTATTCTTCAGCCAGTGCTCCAAATATGGACCAAATGGAACTATGTGATTTATTCCTTCATTCTCTCAGTAGAGAAGTGAAGGAAGAAGTCTAGAAGTTCCCACTAAGGACTTACGATGAAGTACTTGAGAGCGCTCTCCGAATAGATCAAGCGGTAATAGATAGCGGTCGTAAGACGTATGGAACAAATGGGAGGTTAATCACCTCCAACCAGAATACTATGGCTTATCCTACTACCACAAATGTCAATCAAGGACCTAAAATCCTTAATAAAAATCACGGAGTGACAACAGATGGAGTAACTGATCAGGCTAAAAAGGTAAATATTGTGAATACTCCACCACTAATGAACAACCAACGAAACAACAACTTTACCCCAACAATCAATGTAGTGGATTTTAATCAACAACAAAAATGGTGAAACCCTACACATGGTCCGAGCCAAAGCTCAAATAGTTATCAAAAACGAATCAAAACCAAAAAAATGCAAAACTTTAATCCCAATAAGCAACACTTTGATCGAGTTTTGGGCCACAATATACACAAAGCCAACAAACTAGGAATTACAATCCTAATTCGTATTGTGGTTTCCAAAAAATTCAAGGCCATGACACTAGAAAATGTCGTGACTACAATAAATTCATGCAACGTTTGCCATAGGACAAAGGAAACTTTTCGAGAGATATGTTCTTGGCAAATTCGCATCATCGGCACCAAATACTTTTATAGGGCGGTTTCCCCTCAAAATGCTTCCCTCAAAATCTTTAACGATCCGCTCCCAAATCACAATAACAATAAGTTAAATCTAAATGGGACAAATAATGGCATAATGAAAGGGAACAATGATGATGAAGCCTTGACTTCACTAAATCCATTAGTTGTACCACAATTAGGAAGTCAGCCGTGACCCAAGATAGTCGGTTTAGTGGAGTTAGACGCCGAACTACCCGTGGAAGCTGTAACAAGGACATGAGAGTATTCCTCTCAGCCAAGTCCAAGGTACCTGCCAGAGACAGATAACATCCAACAAATAGTAGTAAAACCCGTGGGTGCCTATGATTTAATTAGTGATCTAACAAAAACCTTCTCACACATTTCGTTCTGGACTTACTGAAGAACTCTCCTGCCCACAGGGCTGCTCTTTTAGAGGCATTAGGTTTGGGTCATTTAGTTAACATCACTCCACCTCCCGAAACACAGGTAAACCATATAGACTTTGATATCCACCCTCCGGGGCAGCCGGATAGGGATACCGAGTTTATATTCGAAATAAGCAAAATACCAACAGATGCTGAGATTGCACGCAGAGGCGACCCGACCTTACATTTGCAAGTATGGGTTTATAATAATTATGTGAAACGAGCGATGGTTGACGATGGGGCAGCAGTTAATATAGTCCCCTTCTCTTTCCTTCAAAAGCTAGGGTATGGAGAAACGAATTGTTCCATGACTCGAAATACATTAAGAGGCTATGATAGCCTTAAAGCCATGTCGATTGGAACTATAATACTACCAGTCACCTTAGGACCCAAAAAAATCTTGACTAAGTTTTAAATTATAGATCAGGAAACCAACTATAATATGATCCTTGGCCGACCATGGATACACCGAATGAAGGAAATCCCTTCTACATTATTCCAAGAAGTAAGATTCTTGCATTTAGGAAAGGTGTTCGTAGCCAAAGGTGATCCAAAACCATTCGATATACACCTAGCTGACTTAAAGAAAATACCAGGTGTTCACTTGGAATTTGAACTCCCAACAAACCAACTTAATAAACCCACCAACGCAAAACCAAAGGAAAAGTTGGTACCTACAACAGATCTTGAGACTATGAGCCTAGTCAAGACAATCCCAGCCCTCAAGGATGAGGCTAACATTGTAGAAACAATATCATTAGGAACTACTGCAAAAATCGTTGAATTACTAGAACAGGATCTACCAATGTTCCTACCATTTGATTCTATAGGCATGGGATATACCCTAGGTGTTGGTTCTCTTCCAACAGAGGATCTCTGCATGGTGGAAGTAGAATATGTTAACACAAAAATATCCCAACGTCCATATTCCCACTAAATATTGGACTCTCCATTTCGATGGAGCTAGATGTTATTGTTGATGCGAAATCACAGCACTTACCTGGATGCTTTGGTCGGGTTTCTAGGTTGACCATACTATCATCCAAAGATTGCATAACATTGAATCCTTTCTCCAAGTGTGGGACTTGAAAAAGTGAGAAAGGATTCTCCGTGAGAAGGTCAGTTCCTATTGCTCTTCGTGAAATGCACATGAAATATGCAGAGGGTTTGCTCAAAACCTAATCTAATCTGCCAAGGAGACAGGGTAAGAAGATGCATAAAAATAAATCTAAACTAATAGAGGTGATGCACCGAGGAATGAAGAACACCTATCTTGCCAGTAAACACAGACCATTCAAATGTGATATAAGATCATGCACAGATAACAAAACTTGTAGTGAAAGACCAGGAGGATGCAAGATGAACACAGAGAGGGTTGAGAATCATCCACAGACATGTATTACTTGCTCCAAAGATTGATACAATACACTGCAGAATGCCAAGAGGCAGAGTCGTATTACAGTTTCAAATGAGAGGTTCAAACTCCACAAATTCGCCTGATAGGAGAAGAAGGGAGGAGCAAAACAGAAAATGTTCGACCCTTTGAAAAGAAGCTCCTCTTTTCTTTATATACCGAGAATGAGAGAAGAAAGAGAGAGGAAAGTCAAATCTACCACAACCACTTCGGATACATTTAAAATCATTTCATTAGGGTAGAAGCGGTGGATTACGCAAAAGGCAGGCCGTCTAACAGGGAGCGGTGAGTTGTCTGCTGCATTAAAGTTGGTTGTTGAGGCGTTTCTTTCCGGCATTACCACGTGTCAAGGACGTTTTCTCAAATTTCTCTCTCCTAACCACACCAAAATGCAAGATTGATCCCAGAATCATGTAGAGAATTTTGACAGCTTTCCGTTGATATAAAGAACGTGCAAATCCGAGTTCTGGATCGAAAGATACGACGATCCAAGATTTAGGGCATGGCAAAAATAGCAGGTCGGGGAAAAAATATTTGAACTTTCCCCGTACTTTGCCACTTGGACGACACGTGGCAGGCTCTGATTCGCTGAGCAATTCTCTCTCCTCCACCTTTCCGTGGGCTTTCCTTTGAAATTTCCTTGTGGACCCTAGCTTGGACACATGGCACTATTTCATTGGTTCGAGATCGTGCTCGAAAACTCGCCCCTTTGACTTTTTAGACCTCTTTCCCACGGTGACACGTGTCATGTTGTGATTTGTCCACGGTGCCGCTGGATTTTCGCATCCACCGCGTCTTTTTGTCCCAAATGTCCTAGTGCTACTTGGGACAAAACTTCCGATTCACCCGATTTGGCTTCCTATCCCTTCTCTCGCCGGTGACACGTGTCATGATCTCGATTGGCTCTCGCTTTTCGGCTATCCACGCCTTCCACGTCCCTCTGTCCCACTTGTCCCAGTGCTACTTGGGACAAAAACTTCTGATTCACCCAATCCGGGTGGTTCGCGTACATCTGTTCCAACTGCCCTGGTATGCAGGACAAATTCTTTTCGCCCGAATGTCCCAACTGCTCCCGGGGACAAGGAATTAGCCAATTTTCATGATTTTTCCTATTTCAAGCCTGTTTTTGCTTCTTTTTTTCACTTTTCCACAGAGCTTGCTCTCTTCCTTTCGGACTGGGAACTTAGAAAATTTTGAGGGGACCCTAGAAACATGATTCTTTGGCCCTGAATCAATCCATTGGCCGGGGACTTGAGAATCTGATGCATGTTATCAACAATTACCCTGGGGGGGAAATTTTGACAACAGTTTTGGCAACTCAACGGGGTCACCTGCCTGCTAGGTAGAAGATCAGTGGCCTTTTAACAATTCATTGGGCATGGAGTAATAACCTAAAACCAACCTGATTTCTAGTCCTGATACTGATACTGCAACTTATTCTTCGAGAGCACACTGAACTGTAGAAACTCAATCTAGGAGCGATGAAAACTGCGCCAAGCACTTAGGGAAACTGAAACCTAACTACAACAAGACAACGTGCATACGCACTTAGAGGAAGGAAAATCTAATCTAATATTTACAAGGTGGTAAACTTCCCTCTAAAAGAAATGCTTGAGATAGATTCCATTGACTGGAATATGTAGTTCTTCTCCATCCAATGAGGCCAGTTGGAAAGCGTTGTTATTCTTGCACTTCGTGACCATGTAGGGGCCGCTCCAAATGGCATCAAACTTGGAATGCCTTCCGTGCTTCACCGATCTCGCATCCCATTTCGAACTAGATCCCCTTCCCGGAAGGTCCTTGCTCTCGCCTTCTTGTCAAACCATCTTTTTACTAAGGCCTGGTCCTTTTCAATCATCAAGGCTGCATGTTCTCTTGTTTCTTCCAATTCCATCAACTCTACGTACCTAATCTCCATTGGTTTGAACTCAGACAACTCCAACTGCTTCATGAGCTCCAATGCTAGCAACTCAAGTGATATGGGCAAGTTTGCCTCTCTTCCATAGACAAGCCTGAATGGAGAGTCACCTGTAGATCTCTTGGGAGTCATCCTATCAGCCCATAATGCTGATTTTAGCTTGGTATGCCATGTCCTTTGGTTTTCATCCAAAGTCCTTCTGATGATCCTTAGCAACTTTTTGTTCGTAGACTTTGCCTGTCCATTACCTTGTGGGTAATAATTTGAAGAGGTGCTCAAATAGATTCCATTCTTGACAGCCCATTCTCGTAATCTTTGAACCTATGAATGCTAATGCATTATCCGATATGATAGTGGCTGGTACACCGAACTCAGGTTACTATTTCTTCATAAAAGTCTAGTATGTTAGACTCACTTGCCTCCTTGAGTGCCACTGCTTCGGTCCACTTGGTGAAATAATCCATTCTTTGTGAGTATCCACTTGTGACCTTGATCGGAATTGGGGTTGATGACTCCAATGAAGTACAATCCCCATTGCATGAATGGCTGATCCACGACATCGACATTTAAGGGGCGATCTTTGCTAACCTTCCTTTCCCCGTGAAGAATACACATTTCTTGCATTTCTTAACCCATGAGTAGCAATCATTGAATACAGTAGGCCAATAGTAACCAGCTTTCATGATTTTGAGAGTCATTACTCGTGGGGTGAAATGGCCTCCCGCCTCCCCGTCATGGAACTCGTGTAAGATCCTCTCAACTCTGACCTGTCCCAATGCATCTTAATAGAACACCATTGATGTCTTTCTTAAACAAAACACCATCAACAAGCACATATGGAATTGCTTGTAATCTAAAGTACCTTCTTTTTACTTTGCTCATTTCTGGAGGGCACAGCCCATCTCGTAGGAAATGTATCATATTCTGAGTCCAACAGGGAGTGGGCACATCATCATTTTCCTGTTCTTGATCATCCTGTAATAGCAAGACGATGTCTTCTTCACCTTCTGAGCCGTCCCCCGGTATTTTGGAAGCGAGCTGCTCACACAAACCTTTGCCATGAACCAGTTTGGTTACTCTGATTTCAATATCATATTCCATCACCCGAGTGATCCAACCTGCCCTTTTCTCGTTTAAATCCTTGTTTAGGAGAAATTCCTTGACACCAGAGTGAGACACCAATAATTGGATTTTGTTGTTTGAGACCAGTGCTTGAATTTCTTCAAACTCCTAATCACCGCAAGTACATGCTTTTCAATGAAAGAGTACCTAGTTTCGTATTCCTCCAAGCCTTGACTGAAGAAAGCAACTGGTTGTTCTAATCCTTCTTTGTTTTGTTGTGCCAAGATTGCAGAAATTGTATCTCCACCACCAAAGGCGTATAACATGAAATCCTTGGAGAATTTTGGATTGATGAGAGTTGGAGCTTGAGATATAGCCTCTTTTATTGCTTCAAAACTTGCCTTACCTTCAAATGTCCACTTAAATGCCATGCTCTTCTTCAACATCAGTGTTATTGGCTTTACGAGAGCTGCAAAGTTTGGAACAAACCTACGGACAAAATTGATCCTTCCTAAGAAGCTTTGAAGAGCCTTCTTATGACTTGGCAATGACAACACTCGAATTGCTTCAACTCTTTCTGGGTCAATCATCAATCCCTCCTTTGAAACAATATGGCCAAGAATTTTTCCCTCATGAGCCAAGAATATGCATTTTTTGGGATTCAATGACACCCCAAACTTTCTACACCTCTCAAACACCGACCCGAGGTGAAAGAGATGGTCTACTACATTTTTGAGAATACAAAGATGTCATCAAGGTATATCAAAACTATTTTATTGATCAACCCTTGAATGCCATATCCATTTCCCTTTGAAAGGTAGCACCAGCGTTGGACAACCCAAATGGCATCTTCTTGTAAGCATATGTGCCCCATTTAGTTGTGAAGGCTATCTTGAATTGGTCTTCTTCTTTCACCATCACCTGATTATACCCTGAGTAGCCATCTAGGAGAGAGAATCTCTCTGAACCGTAGATACCACTTGCAATATTTGTTCCATTGAAGGAAGTGGGTAATGATCTTTGAGAGATGCCCTATTGAGGTCTCGGAAGTCCACACACAACCTGATTTCTCCGCTCTTCTTCCTGACCGGAACCAAGTTGGCAACCCAGCTTGAGTGCTTGATCGGGAATATAATGCTTGCCTCTATTAGCTTGTTTAGCTTTTCTTCATTAGAGGCTCAATGTGAGGGTTGGTGGCCTCGCTTCGCTTTGATGGGCTTAGCATTTGGATCCAATTCTATGGTATGTTGTGCCAAATTTGGATTGAATCCTCTCAAGTCTTCATAGCTCCAAGCGAAGACATCTGGAAATTCTTGGCAAAGTCGTATGAAATCTGATTTCTCTTGTGAGGTACTTACTTTGCCAATTTGCAATGTTTTGCCTTCTTCCACTAAAATAGGCTCCGAATCCTCACCCTTTACTTGAATGTTTGCTTTCTCCTTCCGGAACTGATCATTCGGGTTGAAGATTGACTCCAAGGTTATGAGGCCTTTTGGTAATTTGTTAGTTCTCAATTGCACCACTTGGTCACCATACTCTTTGTTCCAATTTTCTTGATTCTTGGCCGAGAACTCAGCTTCTTCTTGCAAGAAATGGATGATTTGCTGGTCATTTTCAAACACTTACCAACTAACATTGTTATCCGATCATCAAGGCCTCACAATCACGATGATGTTTGGCTGTACCTTGTCTTGTTGAATACTTTCCACAATGTCAAAGGCTGCCCCAACTACTACAAGCCTGTCAGCAGCTTGATTCTCTTTCCTAGGAATGGATTTGATGCCAAAACCTTCAAAATCTTCCATGAGGTCCCACACCCTGTTCTTGTAGCACTTGAGTAGATCATTCTTGGCAACATGCTATCCCTTGACCTGATTTACAATCAATTCACTGTCACCAAAGACTTGCAAGTTCTTTATTTTCTTCTTGATTTCCCAATGCATCCTTGCACTGAAGGCTTCATATTTAGCAAGTGTTATTGGAGCATGCAAACTGGAATCTAAAAGCTGAATAGTACTTTATTCCTTGAGGTGAAACAAGCACGGCTCCACCTCCTACACCTTGCCTACTCCTTGATCCATCAAAAACAAATGCTGCCATACCTCATTGTTATCTTTGTGGTTTGGCTTGGTGATGCTAGGAATAGGTTGATTTTCTTCGTGTATGCAATAGAATCCCAACTCATATTCTTCCACTTCTTGATAAGGATCAAATGCATGTACTTTGTTTTCCCATTCATCCAGAGTTAGATCCGGGATGCTTCCAACCTTGGTGTCACCTCATCGGTGCTTGGGTGGTCTTCTTGATCAAATGCTTTGAGCAATTGGCATTAATCTGACTTGGAATGTAAGGTTCAATATGGAAGTTTGCAATAGGTTTAGACCTAATTGTAGCCTTAGTTCCATACCTTGTTCTAAACAGCATGTGAGACCAATCAGCAGACAAATAGCCTCCAATTTTAGCAGTGAAGTCTCTTGACAAGCACAATGCAAAGAGTGGTGGCGTGTCTATGATCCCGACACATCTTGTAAGACAACAACATTTGGACATGCATGCAAGGTAAGACTCAATTTTTTAATCACTCCAACTCATTGCTATTGCTATCCCATCCAATTGCACTACCCCTTTAGATACTACTTCATATTGGAGACCCAACCGATCAGCCTATTTGTTTGGGTATTACTTGAACTACTTGCCCCAAAGTCAATCATGCAATTATGCACCAACTTATCTCCTATGATCAATGAAACATAAAATGGAGGGGGCTTCAACATTTTACCTTCTTGTCCTCCATGATTTCCTTCAGTGGGCAACATTTGTAAACACTTTGTCTTGCATCCGAACTTTCGCTGATTTGAAGTCGTCCCAATCCCTCATGGTAGCTTGCAGAGATCTCTCTCGTCCCAGGATAGATAGGGATTCCCACATTGATATATTGAAGTTAGTCTTCTTCATCTGCTCAATGATCTTGAACAAGGATGAAATATCCTTTTGTTGTCCCTTGGTTTGCACACTTACTCCTTGTACATGGGTAGCAACAATTGGCATTTGAGTTGGTTTAGGAGCTGGTTTGGGTGCTCCTTGCATGTTTGGAACTACATTTTGTTTGCCAATGGCTTGTGGAGGGGGAGAAGGTTGTGGATTGCTTGAAGCCAATGGCTGTCCTTCACCTAGGTTCCTCCTCTTTGACCTCGTGTTGGCTGCAACACCTTGAGAAATCGCCCGATTCATGCCACGAAATCCTCTTCTTGCCGGTTCACCAATGTGGTGTCATTTGGGGCTGATTGCTGTTGGAATGTTTCTGGTTGTTGGCTATTTCCTTGACTGCCCTCACCTTCCACACCGGTAGTTGTCACCATTAGTGCTTGATTGAGAGCACCATTGAAGCACATGGATTGGTTATGAGGCTCGTTGCATGGAAAGCACCAATCATATTCTTGGGCCATGTTATTCTGTGTTGGTACTAATGCCTTAGAGGCAGATATGGCATTTGGGTTGTAGGGCTGGAATGGTCTATTAGTAGGAGGCCTTCCTTGGCTTTGATTTTGATTCATATTTGCAGCTGGATTAGGTGGTCTTTGTGGTTGGTATGGCTGCCTATTAGGTTGAGCTTGGGGTTGATAGGAAGGTCTGAAACCTTGGGCTTGCTGCCTCTTGAGAGTAACCAGCTCATTGCCTAGGTTTTACAACTATTTCATGACCTCTTGAAGCTCATTTGGGGCACTTGGAGATGAAGTGGAAGCTTCATTTGAACTCTGGTTTCTAGGGGTTGGAACAGGAGCCAAAGTGGGTGCTTGACTAGTGCTTGGATTTTCTAAGTTTGGATATAAGGGCATGGGAGGCCTAGGAGCCGCTTTACCACCTTGAATAAGACAGTTTTTGGCTCTAATGGCAATGCTATAAGCCATAGGGATTGTTGTGCCTCCCATGGACTGAATTAACATAGAAATATCAGAATTCAAAGCTTTAAGGTAATATAGAAAAGCACCTCCTGTTATTGGCCTGACTGCCACTGGAATCCTATCCCAAGACCTTTGAAATCTGAAGTTGAAGTCAGTCAGCTACTCGTTGGGGGCTCTCTTGATAGTTGTCAACTGCTCCAAAAGAGACAAGTTGTCTCCCTTCTCTCCAAATTGCTCATGAAGTGCAATGCACAGCTGATTCCAGTTTGTAATAGAACCAGCCCCAAGGCTCCTAAACCATTGCAATGCTTTACCCTTGAATGAAGATGCCAGTAATTTGACAGCCACTTGCATTTCATCGATTTCATGGATTGCACAAAGGTTAGCAATATCTTTAACATGATCACCTGGAGTAGTCTGATTTTCTCCAGTGAAGTAGGGAATGTTCTTCAAGGCTGCAATAGGAACTAGATGTTGTGCATTGAGAGCAAGTGGGCTGCTGCCTGTGAAGTTGACGTAGGGATTGTTCTGAGCCATTTTGATCGGTCTTAAAGCCCTTGTATATTGAATGAAAGGCCTGTCAGGTGGAGGAGTTGAGAGAGTTCTGTTTGGTGGAGATGGAGCCCTTTGAATCCTTCTTCCTCTTTGCCTTATCCTTGGAGATAGTTGCGGTATTCAAATGGCACTTCTTCTTCTCCAACTCTTGACCTTGTAGTGATTCTTCTCATGAGTTTTCAGGCCTGCACTACAGAAACCATTTGATTCTTCCCTTTGGAGTCGCCAGATATGCAAATAATAGCTCTTATAAGCAAAAAAAACTACAACAGATGCATATCAACTTTGCTGCAATAAAAATGAGACCTCTAGTGTCCCATCGGGCGTGCCAAAACCGTTGATGCGAAATCACAAAGCACCCCGGATGCTTTGGTCGGGTTCGGGTTGACCATACTATCATCCAGTGTGATTGCATAACATTGAATCCTTTCTCCAAGTGTGGGACTTGAAAAAGTGAGAAAGGATTCTCCAGAGAAGGCTGGTTCCTATTCCTCTGTTCAGATGCACACGAAATATGCAGAGGGTTTGCTCGAAACCTAATCTAATCTGCCAAGGAGACAGGGTAAGAAGATGCATAAAAATAAATCTAAACTAATAGAGGTGATGCACCGAGGAATGAAGAACACCTATCTTGCCAATAAACACAGACCATTCAAATGTGATATAAGATCATGCACAGATAACAAAACTTGTAGTGAAAGACCAGGAGGATGCAAGATGAACACAGAGAGGGTTGAGAATCATCCACAGACATGTATTACTTGCTCCAAAGATTGATACAATACACTGCAGAATGCCAAGAGGTAGAGTCGTATTACAGTTTCAAATGAGAGGTTCGAACTCCACAAATTCGCCTGATAGGAGAAGAAGGGAGGAGCAAAACAGAAAATGTTCGACCCTTTGAAAGAAGCTCCTCTTTTCTTTATATACTGAGAATGAGAGAAGAAAGAGAGAGGAAAGTCGAATCTACCACAACCACTTCTGGATACATTTAAAATCATTTCATTATGGTAGAAGCGGTGGATTCTCGAAAACAGTGGTCGCTAACAGAGCGGCGGTATCTGCCGCATTAAAGTTGGTTGTTGAGGTGTTTCTTCCGGCATTACCACGCGCTTAGGGATGTTTTCTCAATTTTCTCTCTCCTAACCACACCAAAATGTAAGATTGATCCTAGAAACATGTAGAGAATTTCGACGACTTTCCGCTGATATAAAGAACGTGCAAATTCGAGTTACGGATCGAAAAGATACTGACGATTTGAAGATTTAGGGCACGCAAAAAATAAAGTCGAGTGGGAAAAAATATTTGAACTTTCCCGCGCTTTGCCACTTGGACGACACGTGGTAGGCTCGATTCACGAGCAATTCTCTCTCCTCCACCTTTCGCGGGCTTTCCTTTGAAATTTCCTTGTGGGCCTAGCTTGGACACGTGGAACTATTTCATTGGTTCGGATCGGTGCTCGAAAACTCACCCCTTTGACTTTTGGACCTCTTTCCCGGGTGACACGTGTCATGCCGTGATTTTTCCACGGTGCCATTGGATTTTCACGTCCACCGCGTCTTTTTGTCCCAAATGTTCCAGTGTTACTTGGGACAAAAAACTTCCGATTCGCCCCGATTTGGGCTTCCTTGTCCCTTCTCTGCTGGTGACACGTGTCATGATCTGATTGGCTCTTGGCTTTTGGCTATCCCCACCTTCCGCGTCCCTCTGTCCCATTTGTCCCGGTCTTTACTTGGGAAAAAAACTTCCGATCAACAATCCAGTGGTTCGCGTACATCTGTTCCAACTGTCCCGGACTGTCTGGGACAAATTCTTCTGGTTCGCCCGATTCGGGCGGTTCGCGTCCTCAAGGCCCAAATGTCCCGAGCAGTTAGTCATTTCTCCTCCTTCAGTCGATCCAGCTTTTCATGTCCCTCACGTCCCGACGGCCTGACTGTCCCTGTGCCGAAGTTTCCTGTTTCGGCCGAACCGGCCGGTTCGCGCCCTCCGCATACATTTGTTCCACTTGTCCTAGTGCTTCGCGGGCCACCTGGAGGCGTTTCGGCCGAACCGCGCCTTTTCGCCCCGAATGTCCCAACTGTTCCCAGGACAAGGACTTAGCCAATTTTCATGATTTTTCCTGTTTCAAGCCTGTTTTTGCTACTTTTTTCACTTTTCCGCAGAGCTTGCTCTTCTCTTTTCGGACTGGGAACTTAGAAAATTTTGAGGGAACCCTAGAAACATGATTCTTTGGCCCTGAATCAATCCATTGGCCGGGGACTTGAGAATCTGATGCATGTTATCAACAATTACCCTGGGGAAAATTTTGACAACAACGTTACATGAGTCAGGCGCAAGTGTAATCTTTACTTCCCCCTTAGTAAAAGTCCTACCATTTGCCTTTAAACTAAATTTCAAATGTAGAAACAATGACGTTGAGTACGAAGTCCTCCCTTGGCCTCATCTTAGCCAAGAGGATCGGTGTTTATAACATCGAGTGTTAGGAGACTCATAATTGGTAGAAACCAAGTCTCTGAGGTATATGAAACCAAAGTTGAGCACTTACTGACTTTACAAAACAACTGTATTAGATTTAAGCAAAGAGTTTGACTTCATATCAATTAAAGCAATCCCATGAGAACAAATCTTCTCACCGATTCTATAGCAACCTCAACATCACGCTTCACTCCAAGCAGTGAGTTGGAAGATACCCGTTTCATTGTATACCTTCGTACCAAACCATTAATGAAAAAAATGTCAAACTCTCTTTTAACGAACAAAGATGAGAACAAATCCACTATCCTAGACCACATTAATAGTGATATGACCACTCTGAATTACTTAAACGCCTATGCAGCATTACATCTCTCCCATCATGTGATAGATTTGTCCTTAATCCCACATTCATCTTCCTACTTCAGAAATCCCATGATAGAGCTTCCCCCACAAAAATACCACAGCATATACACCGTAGAAAATGGAGACGATTTGAACTTACATCCAGCCCCGCCCGAGTTTGAAGAAGGTAATGCTTCTTTAATCGAAGAAACAATCGATATTAATGTCGAATAGAAGATGAACCAAGGATATTGAAGTTAGGATCCTCGTTAACTCCATCAAGTAGAAATACACACTCGCATCCTCAAAGAACATCATAAGGCTTTCATATTTAATTATAAAGAAATGACAGGGTTGCACCACACTTTGTGGTACATAGCCTCATCACTAAATCAGATGCAAAGCTGATTAAAAAAAAATCAAGACCAATGAAACCTAAGGTAGCTCTCATGGTGAAAGAGGAGGTAATAAAACTCCTCCAAGTAGGATTCATCAAACTAGTCAATTACTCTCAGTGGGTATCTAATATCGTTCCCATTCTAAAAAAGATTGGGAAGATAGGCATCTGCATAGACTTCCGAGACATTAATAAGGCATGTCCTAAGGACGACTTCCGCTTACCATCCATAGACATCATTGTTGACGCAATGCTTGGATTTGAACTCTTGTCTCTCATGGATGGATTCTCGAGATACAATCAAATCAGAATATCTCGAACAAGATCAAGCTAAAACCATGTTTATAACTCCTTGGGAACCTATTGCTACGTTGTTAAGCCATTCGGTCTCAAGAACGCCGCGCGCCACATACCAGCGGGCTATGACATATATATTTCACGATCTTATTCATAAAGTTGTGGAATCCTACATAGATGACTTGTTGGCCAAGGCCAAAAAGCATTGTGACCATCCGAAAGTGCTTCGCATCATTCTTTCACGTCTAATAGAATACGGAGTCACGCTAAATCCAGAAAAATGTGTCTTTGGTGTAACAGAGGGAAGATCCTAGGTTACATCATATCATCACGAGGGATCAATGTTGACCCAACCAAAATTTGGGCTGTTCTCAAAATGGTCCCACCTTCGGATGAATCTGGAATCAGGTCATTTCTTGGAAAGCTTGGTGCAATCCGGAGATTCATCCTAGACTTAAGCTTTTCCATTCATCCAATCAACAATCTACTCAAGAAAGATTATAGTATTGATTGGACCAAAGACTGCAATGAAGCTTTCGACGTAGTTAAGCGTTTCTGTTATCACCACCTACACTTATGCCACCTAAGCCAAACCACTCATTAATTTTATATTCACGAGCTACCAATGTCTCGCTAGCCTATATGTTGGCTCAAGAAGACAATGACAAGAGAGAGCGCGTGATCTATTTCATTATCCGAACGTTGCTCGACTATGAAACACGTTATACATAGGCAGAATGAGAATGCCTTGCCATAATCTTCGCAACCAAATGCTTAAGAAATTATATGCTAAATCACGAAACAAGGGTCATTGTAAAAATGGACCATTTACGAACTTTCCTCACACAAGGGTCCTTGTCTAAAAAGGCTTGGACGTTTTATAACCTTAATGGGGGAATTCAAATTAACATTTGTAAATCAGAAATCCGTTAAAGGACAAATCATCATGGATTGGTTAGCTGATAACCCACTAGACGGAGGCAATCTAGTAGATCTAGACTTTCCTGATGAATGCGTATACTACATCGAAACCAGACCTCCTATCTCTGAGTGTCCTTGGTATACTGATATTATTAATTATATCATGGACCATACGTATCCAGAAGGTGCTACACCACAACAAAGAAGGCGGTTACACATTATCGTAGCTAAATACATCATTATAGAGCAAGTGCTCTATCGTAAAGCATTCGATGGAATGCTTCTAAGATGTGTCGACACAGAAGAATCTAAGAAGATTCTCCATGAATCTCATAGTGGAATATGTGGAGGCCACTTCGGTGGTCATGCCACCACTCGTAAAATACATCGGATGGGCTATTTTTGGCCTACTCTAGAACATGATGCGTAGTAGAGTTTGTATGAAAGTGTCATAAGTGCTAGGAGTTCTCCCACGAGATCCACATGCCTGACAAGCTCTATAACCAATTGCTACTCCATGGCCCTTTTCTACTTGGGGCCTAGATTTGATAGGGAAATTCTCTCCCTCGTCTACAGATGGCCATAATTTCATAATCATGGCCACTGAGTATTTTACCAAATGGGTAGAGGCCATGCCTCTTACTACTGTACTGGGTTCTGTAATCGCCAAGTTCATTTTGAACCAAATCATTTACAGGTACGGTGTCCCTGTTAGGATAAATTTTATTATCCTATTATTAATTATGCATAGTAGGATTATTTAATTAATTTTATTAATTAAATAATAAATGGTTATATTGTTGTATGGTTAATCAACCATATTTGTTTGTATGCACATTGTTATATTGTTATAAACAATATATTTGTTTTTATGTAATTTTGCTTCCCGGATGTTATTGGAAGCTTGTTTATTCTGGTTTGTGGTTGCACCTGTGCAACTCATTTTCCCGGATGTATTTAGCTGTGCAATATCTATAAATATTGCAGCCCATCCTTTGTAATATTTTACTGATTGAGATCAATAAAATCTACACAGGCTTCCGTCCCTGTTTCTTAATCAACATTTGGTACCAGAGCGAAATTCTGGCCCTGTGAAGGTGTGGAAGAGAGAGCAGCAGAGAGAGAGGAGATTGGAGACGTGTTTGCAGCATTTGAGAGCCTGTGCAGCCTCATGTAAACTCCCAGCCCCATCCCTGCCTCCCCCACATCCGCCTGTTCCTTCCAGGTGCTTGGAAGGCAATTTTTTTTTGCACTGGTGCACTCAAAGACTGAGCAAAATTTACTACAGTATTGAAAATAATTAAAAAAATTTTCCCAATCGGGGTTTTGTTTTACTGTATTTGGAGATTGTTTTGCTTGTTTGGAGGATGTCATGCACTGCAAAGAATACATAGAGCAAAGAAAATAAAAAAAAAGCACGCATTTTCTTGACCCATGCGCGGCAGGTGAAAAAAAAGCATTTTTTTGAGAGCCGCGCCCTTTCTTTGTCCCATGCGCACAGCCAAAGATAAGAAAAATGTGTTTTGGAGCTAAAAACGGCATTCTCCTCATGCACGCGCCCTTCTCCATCTACCACGGCCTGCACAAGCAAACACCATCAAAAAACGCAGTCTAAGGCAAGAGAAGCACAAAGAAAATAGACGCGCCTAAGTCAAAAAAGCGTGCTCAGTATTGAAAAAACGCGCCCAAAGAAAGACAAAGCAAAGCAATATACATTAAAAATATGGCCTGTGCAAGAGAAAATGCGGCCAGGACAATAAAAACAGTGGCAAAGGAAAAAACGCGCGCCCTGGAGGAAAATACAAATACGCAAAAAAAAAAAAAAAGCGGCGCCGACATGCATTACAGTGCGTGGGAAGGAGAAAATGCGGCCTGAGCAAAGAAATAAAGCCTCAGATCCGTTTTTGGGCAAATACAACCCTAAAAATGCCCCTTCACCAGCATGCGCCACGTGGCATTCATTTTCCAAGAGGTAAGTCAATTTATTTGTCAATAAATACAAATTGCTTCCTTCCATAGCCCAAGCGCCCCAAGTGGCCAAGTTGGTTAGTGCATGTGCCTTAGGAGTGAGAGGTTTGAGGATCAAATCTCACTAAAAACACTCAAAAACTCTCCTTTTGCATATGGCGGATTTTTGGTAGAAGCTGCTAAATTTAGCAGCTTTTTTGAATTTAGTTACAAATTAACTAAATTTAGCGGAGAAATCCCTAACTTAGGGTAAAAAAATTCTTCTCCTATTTGGTCTGCTTTTCTCATTCCATACATTTTTACAAAAGTAGACCCACCTAAAAATTGCATTTTCAGCTATTTTTTTGCAATTTTTAGCATTTAGGGCTCAGGAGGTCACGAGGACCCCAAAACTGAATTTTTGTGCCTGTTATTCAAAATTGTATTGTATATTGTACTAATTTGTAGGTTGCCATAGTCAATTGCAAAACTTTATGCTCGCCGTAAAGCGCGTAATTGTAATAAAAAAGTAAAATTGGTTCTCAACACTCACGAGATCCTAGATCTCATTCGCAGCGTTCGGTATATACAGTGCCTCTGGAAGCGCTTACGGGTAAAGCCGTCACGACTACTACTGCACTTAATGCCTAATATAGCTGCAACAACGTCGTCTGGGCATCGTCCCTATAAATCGACGGGGAGTAATAAGGTCACAGTGCACACACTATGAACCATCCCATCCGTCTGTGAACGATTGCAAGACATAAATCCGGATTGAGAAATTATCCGAGTATATAAGCGAAGTTACGCGCGTATGAGGATATTTCTTTGAGCCGAGTGTCAATAATCACACGACTCCCACCCCATCGATCTTGTCTTGGTACCACGTATCGAATTCTTTCACGTACGTTAACGCCTCTTTCACATACCGCCGGGTATATAGAAAGGGCGAGCTTCTTCCACGTACCGACGGGTATATCGGAAGGGCGCGTATATAGAAAGGTTCGGTATATCGGACTGACGGTATATAGATTGGGAGAGCTTATACAGGTGATAAGAGCCAAACCACATCGGTGATCTCTGCAAAATGGGCACCAATGCCCCCAAATTTTTTCTTCCTGGATTCACAATTGCTTAGAGGAAGCAACTATGTCTTTGCTTGAAGACAAAAATCAAAACACAACTTGAGTTTGAAGAAATCGCTGTTGTAGGATGGTACTCTAACCGAGATCACCAACGGATGCAACACAACAACGACAATTTGATAGAGCATATCGAAAGCAAAGCTCATCATCTTGTTTGGAGTATCCGACGATGTGCAAGCCCACATTCGAGATGCCACATCAGCAAAAGAAGCTTGGGATGAGCCGAGCACAATATATGAGGCTAAGAACAAGAATGTCATACTCAATTTGCGAGTCGGCTTACATACATTGAAATTCAAACGAATGAGAAAATTGAAGCCTTCCTAAGAAGAGTTGCGAGTTGAGGAGGGCTTCACTTCTAGCCCTAGGAGAAGAGGTCAAAGATGAGTCTCTCGTTCCCATTGTTATGAGAGCTCTCCTTCTTCTTACCGAATTTTGTCACACTCTAAACTTGTCGGATACGACAATTAGTTTTGACAAGTTAGTAAACCTACTGCAACAAGAGGAAGCAATGCACAACAAGGATGATGAAGAGGAGCAGACCTTTGTCTTCACATCAAAAATGGAAAGGAAAGGTAAAGGTAAACCTAAATCCTATCGAAGTCCCCACATCGTAATCATGATCATGGGGACAATCAACGAGAGAAGCGATGTCCCATTTACAAAGAGGACATGACTTGCAAGAATGTTGGTTTAACACATATAAGAAAGGTTCATCAAGCAATGCTGGACCTCAACAACAACAAACTTACAAGGGACATTCAAACATTTATCACGGGCGTAAAAAGGGGAACTGGAAAGAAGACCCCACCAAAGAAGGTAATATTGCTGAGCAACAAGATCAGTCAGACAATGAAGACTTCTTGTTCACTGCTCGATCAAGTGAACCATCCACGTCATCTAGTGATGTCTGGTATGTTGATTCGGGAGCCACTCGACACATGACCGGCCACAGAGACTGGTTTATTTCAATGAGGGACACGCCATCGAAAAATCATGTTTCGTTGGGAGATGATTCTTCATATACAGTTCAGGGGATTGGAAACATTTCTCTACCCCTTGGTTCACGCAAATGCAAACTATCAGATGTTCTATATGTCCCTGGGTTGACAAAGAATCTTCTTTCGGTCAGTCAACTCCTAGATCACAACCTGAAAATTGACTTTGATAGTCAATCCGGCAAGAAAATGTGTTTGATTCGAGATAAATCCAGAGGCTCGAAAATAATTGCCAAAGCCTCAAATGTGGGACGAATGTTTCAACTTGATTTCATTCACAAAAATGATCAAGCACTTGTGGCTAAAAACTCCACCTCAGCTCAGTTGTGGCATCGGAGATTTGGTCATGTAAGTTTCAAATATCTCGACACACTTCGCCGGTGTAATATGGTACATGGGCTACCATCTCTTGAAGGATACGCATAAGTGTCCTCACCAAGGAGGAAACAACACAGAGTTTCATTCCAAACAAGTACTTTTCGAGCTCATGGTAAACTTGACCTGGTTCATACCGATCTGTGCGGTCCAATGCAGCCAAGTCATTCAGGGTTCCAGTACTTCATGCTCTGTGTTGACGACTATTCACGCAAAATGTGGATTTTCTGTCTTCGCAAGAAAAGTGAAGCCTTTGAAACGTTCAAAAAGTTCAAAGTGGCAGTTGAGAAACAAAGCGAGTCGTCACATCAGAACTCTCCGCTCAGATCGAGGGGGGGAATTCACCAGTGATGAGTTCAGAGACTATCTACAAACTCACGGGATTCGTCGACAAATGCCTCCTCCACACACACCGCAGCAAAATGGTGTTGTCGAGAGAAGAAATCGTACTATCATGGAAATGGTGCGATGCATGATCGATGATTCTGAACTTGCAAAGACATTTTGGGCGAAGCAGTGAAAACAAAGCAGTGTATTTGCTAAACAGAGCCCCACAACTGCTCTTGATGGAATTACACCACAAGAAGCATGGTCAAAGAGGAAACCATCCATTGCACACCTCAGAGTATTCGGGTGCAAAGCCAGCATGCACATACCCAAACAGAACAGAAAGAAATTGGACATGAAGTCACAAAATCTCATCTTCATTGGATACAGTGAAGAGACTCTTGGGTACAGACTGATGGATCCTAAGACCAAAAATGTCTACACAAGCGAGAGATGTTGAGTTTTTCAAGAAGAAGGAAGCGAGACTCCTCCTTTGGACTCGCAAGATGTAGATTTTTCACCAGTTGTAAAAACTGAAGCAAATGTTCCCTCAGAAGATGAAAGTGATGATGGGAATGATGGTGTTGATCAGATAGAACCACAACCCATGGGAACAGCTCAACGTATGCCTAAATGGTGTACAAGTACATTACGAGATGCAAGATTGGATGCTCCACCGAGATACATCCACCCCTGGACCACGGACTCGCAGTAAAGCAAGAGAAGAAGTTAACTTTGCTTTGATGAGTAGAGTTATTAAAACAGATGAGCCATCTACAGTCCAGGAAGCCCTACAGTCAAAAGCTTGGAAAGATGCCATGGATTCTGAATATCAATCAGTGATGAAGAATAACACTTGGCAGCTTGTCGATCTTCCACCAGGGAAGAAACCCATTGGTTGCAGATGGATATTCAAAACTAAGTACAAAGCAGATGGGACAGTGGACAAGTGTAAAGCAAGACTTGTAGCAAGGGGTGCATTAGAAAGAAGGCATTGACTATGAGGAGACATTTGCTCCCACAATAAGATCAAAACGATCGGGATGATCTTTGCTCTAGCTGCTCGGTTTGGTTGGAAAGTCCATCGATGGACATAAAAAGTGCCTTCTGAATGGAGATTTACAAGAAGAAGTCTACATGACTCAACTTTGAGGGATATATAGTACACAGTCAAGAAGAAAAGGTATGCGAGACTCGGGAAATCTCTGTATGGCCTCAAACAGCACCCGGGCATGGTACATCAAGATTGATGAGCATCTCGTACAACATGGATTTGTCGGAATCCATACGATCCCAATCTCTACCTCAAAAAGCAAGGGGGAGATGGTGATTGTTGTAGTTTATGTCGATGATCTAGTCATCACTTTGGCAGTTTAGTGAAGATGATTGATGAAACAAAGAAAGATCTTAAGTGATCATTCGACATGACAGATCTCGGGCTTATGCACTCATCTTGGGACTGGAAGTATGGCGAAAGAGAATCACATCTTTGTTTCTCAGATGAAATATACCAAGACAACGCTCGAGAAGTTTAGGATGATGGATTGCACACCAATTGCTACACCTATGGAGAACATATTACGCTTATCTCATTCGAGATCCATCTCCCGAGGTAAGTGCCACTCTCTATCGGTAGCTGATTGGGAGTCTCATTTACCTAACCTACACTAGACCAGATATCAGCTTTGCAGTGAGCTATCTATCCAGGTTCATGCAGGAACCCAAAATTTGTCATTGGAAAGCAGCAAAGCGCATTTTGAGATATCTCAAAGGATCAGTGGATCTTGGTCTAGAATACAAGAAGAACGAAAACTTCTTCTTGACTGGATATTCGGATTCAGATCATGCAGGTAACATTGATGATAGAAAATCCACTTCTGGATTTGTATTCTTTATGGGATCTGGACCAATATCATGGGGAAGTAAGAAACAACACTTTGTTTCTCGCTCTTCCACAGAAGCCGAGTATCGTTCTGCAGGAGAAGCTGTCTGTGAAGCGATTTGGCTACGTCGCATACTGGAAGGACTTGGAATACCACAGGACAAACCAACTACCATGTATGTTGACAATGAAGGTGTTCTCAAACTTGTTCGCAATCCAGTTTTTCATGAGAGAACAAAGCACATTGAAGTTCAGGTTCATTTCATACGCGAACATGTATTGAAGCACAACATCCAGCTTCAATTTTGTCCAACGGCTGAACAACGAGCAGATATTTTCACAAAGTCACTTGCATGTGACAAGTTCGAGTTGTTCAGAGCATTTCTCTCCTCATCTCTTCAGACAATGCATAATTACGGGGGGGAATGTTAGGATAAATTTTATTATCCTATTATTAATTATGCATAGTAGGATTATTTAATTAATTTTATTAATTAAATAATAAATGGTTATACTGTTGTATGGTTAATCAACCATATTTGTCTGTATGCACATTGTTATATTGTTATAAACAATATATTTGTTTTTATGTAATTTTGCTTCCCGGATGTTATTGGAAGCTTGTTTATTCTGGTTTGTGGTTGCACCTGTGCAACTCATTTTCCCAGATGTATTTGGCTGTGCAATATCTATAAATATTGCAGCCCATCCTCTGTAATTGTTTACTGATTGAGATCAATAAAATCTACACAGGCTTCCGTCCCTGTTTCTCAATCAACAGCCTCCAGTAAATCATTATCTTGGATAATGGGACTTCTTTTAAGAATGACGAAGTTCACGAACTGTGCAATAAATTTAAAATAAATCATCATACGGCCTCCTTGTATTACCCTCAAGCCAACGGATAGGCTGAAGCAACAAATAAAACATTAAAAGCCATTCTCCTTAAAACGGTGAAAGAAAACAAATGAGATTGGCATTTGAAGTTATATCCGGCCTTGTGGGCCCACCGAACCTCAATAAGAACACCAATAGGAGCGACTCCTTTCTCGCTAGTATTCGAGGCAGAAGCAGTTCTCCCACTTGAGGTTGAAATACCCGGTCTCGTATTTCATTACAAGGATTCGGATGAAGACACTTATAGATAAACATGTCTCTCCCAACTAGAAAGCCTAGATGAAGCTAGGTTAAATGCTTTGAACAACGGCACAAAATCTATGTCTTTGATGTGCCGACAATATAACAAGAAGGTCTATGAACGTGACATATATGAAGGTGATCTAGTTCTAAGGCTAGACAGTTGGATCGATAAAAATACCGGCGAAGGAAGGAAATTTCGGCCCAAATGGTTGGGCCCATACCGAGTCACGAAAGACTATGGAAATGGTGTGTATCTCTTATGTACACTAGAAGGTGAGGAATTTGGTGAAACAGTCAATTCCCTACACCTTAAACGATTCTACGCGTAGGTAGCCAACATTATTTGTATAATTATATCTACATTACATCTTCATGTAGTTAGGTTCATTTTGACCACTTGTTTCGTATAATTCTGTGATCAAGGAATTTATTCTTAAAAGAAATTCATTACAAACTTCTGATGGTATTGACATAAACACTCTAATCATACTTCTCCATTTCCATGACATCATCAATCGCTTTTAATCATTTCATCACATAAAGCTAGAAATGACAAAGTCTTAATGGTAACCATACCAAGGTCTCTGCACACTTTTTCTCACTTTTGGTTTCTTCTTAGAATAGGTGTCTTGCCTATGGTTTGTTCTAGAAGCTTCATCGTGTCACATCTATCCGGTATGTATATCTCTTTGGAAATAAGAGCATGCCGACATTTTACTCGAGATAAACAAGTCAAGTGTAGATCAAACATAAAATTTTAAATTTATACATTTCCTTGCCCCACCAACCTTTGGTGATGAGCTTGTGTCTCTTACTAGTGACGTAGGGTTGGGAAAGGATGGAAATGCCCTTACTCACCTATGCCTTGCCCATGGTGATAAGCCCATACTTCTTACTAGTAGCATGGGGAAAGGTATAGGGAGTCCTATTGACAATAAATGTTGAAAGCAATCAGTAATCAAATTCGAATGAACCTTTGAAATCCTGAGTCAAAAACAAATGAATCAGATGCCCAAAATTCCAAGAGGATTCAAAACCCTGAAACCCAGATTTTTTCTACCATGTGGCCATCTACGGATCTAAGTCTAGATAAACCGCATAGCAAGCTGCATCCCAAAATATGGAGTCACTCGAGTAGAGTAGGCTTGTAGCATCCTAATTTGGTTCCACCAAAGCTTTGTCTATCTTTCATCACTATCATTTCAACACATTTCATAACTTGTGCCCTTTCTAGCTCTCGGTGATAAGCCCTCACATCTTACTAGTTGTGTGGAGTTAGGAGTGGGGCAAGTTTATCTACTCATCATACCGGTTTATCATCACACTTTGTCAAAACAAATATGAAGTACCAAGAATTGCTTATAGAAACTAAAATTCAAAATCATATTTTGTCTACATTATCATATATTAGCATCACGAAATACAAAAAGAAAGTAAACATTTGTATCATTTGTTCTCCATTGCATACATTCTAAGAAGCATATAAAAACAACATTATAATTTACATGCATAATCGAATCATAAGAACATTAATACCAACCGTCTGATCCAAACAAAGAATATATATATATATAATATGATCGAATTCTGTCATAAATGCCATCATGCACTAAGCATGGTCAAAATACTCAAAGAGCCCGGAGATACAAAATACATCATAAAAATAGTCCAAGAGAGTCAAATGTCTTCTCAACCCCTATGAGATCCCTCTGAGGGTGCACACTCATGTCTAGGACTCCGGATATGCCGGCACTCACGATACACATAGGGCTCACGATCCCGAGGGACGGGTGTGGTCTCGCCATGAGAATGACTCCTCATTAGGTGCTCTGCTGTCCTATACCCTGCCAGCTCGGTACGGAGGGTAGACACCATCTGGTCACATGCCGATGACGGGGTAAAGATGTCGGTATGTCTACTAGCCGTTGAAGGCTCCCCCGCATCTACAAATAACTTTGCATGGGTCTTCTCCATAGGAATCATCGTGGTATCGATGCATACTCGATGAATCGAGTCTCGCCACTCATCGGCGGTCTCTGCAAACACAGGAGAAAATGAATTAGAATAATTAAGAGATAAAAATAGATGTAAAAAAAGGGAGAGATAGCAATTAAGGCAATCTTAACTCAAAGCAAACATTAAAAAGACGGAAGATAACTCACTCGGATCGCCAGGCCTCCAAGATGGATCCCTAGGATCAGCACCTGCCACAGATGCCGCCACTGATTAAGGCACTCCTCCCATGGCTGGAGCAACGTAGCATCCCGCTATGGACTCATCCTCCCCACCAAGGCCCTGGGAGAGTGGCTCCTCTGAAACTAGAGTCACCCTCTCTGCACTCTACTCTGCCCTCTCTGCCTGTAAAATGTCCTGAGTATCATGCCACTCAGGATCACTGTCCTCCTCTCCACCTGACTCGTTGGCCTCGGCCTCGGTCTCCTCCTCTGTCTCTCCCCCTGTGAACTCCTCAGACTCAGAGTCTATGTCAATGGGGTCGTCACTGCTGTGGGTGGGACCGGCAAGCAAATCTGAAGTAAGGGTGCTTGAGGAGCACCAGCTCTCCCTCGAGCTCATACTACCCGCCTAGCCGCAATAGGAACACCAAGAGTAACAACTGTCCAACCCCGGCCTCTAGGGACTCCCCTGGCCTCTCAGACTGATCTATATACTGGCACCATTAGGGGAAGCATACCCATGTAAGGTAGGCCAAACTACTGAGGAACTCGGCCAAAGGATGTATCTCCACCCTCCCTACCCTGTCAACAAGCTACCCTGTGGTGGAACAGGAAATCAAGGTAAGAGCCTCCTCACCCCATAAACCTGCCATGGCCTGATACGGTGTGGCCTCCATGTCATCAGTGGTCAGGGAAGAAACTGGCTGGTGAGGTGCTCTGAGCACCAACATTTCTATCCATCTAGCTGCCCTCATAGCTCCGGGATCTGCCACCTCTACACCTCTGCCATAGGGATGAAGCGCTCATAGACCCGACTTATGACTAGGCTCAGATGGCTCAAAGAATGCCCCTGTAAATGGACCACCCTATACAAATCATGGTAGGTAGTCCCAAGTATGTCGGCTCCCCAGGCGTAAATCCGGCCATGTCCCTCAATCTGTGCAATGATGGGGGACCAACAGTATAATAGAGTGTCTCCTCCCTTGTCCCCGATCAATCTCGAGGCAAGGATCCCCATAATGGCCTGGCGAATCAAGGGGATGGGAAGGCTAGGAATAGATCGGACCCTCACCCCCTTCTTGAAGCAATGGAGATAACTCCATCTCCCATGTAAAAGGCCCAATGTGCTATCTCGAACCCATGAACTGCTTATCTCGAGAGTAAGTCATCTCTGATGATCGGGACCCCCAGGATATGGTAAACATCCTCCAAAGTGATGGTCCACTCACCTCGGACCCCTGGTAATCGGAAGGTGTTCCGATCAACATCCCAATATGAAAATAAGTCACAAAGAATGTGACTAGACGGTGCAACATGTGGGACACGTGATATACGTAGTATCCCAGCCCTCTGAAGAGTGTCCTCCTCATCCTGCGAAAGGGCATCTAATACTACTAGGAGCCAGTCACACTCTCTCTCTTGGGTCCATCGAATGTAATCCTCCCTCACCTGCATACACCCAAAACATACTAAACAGAGCAAGTTAGTATCCAAGTGACATTAGAAAAATCACTAAAACATATAAAAACGGTAAAAATGTAAAAACAATTTCAAACAAGTGTTCTTTTGGCATTCTCAGCGAAGAACCGTCGCCTGAGCGGGCGGCGGTTTCGACCACCGCCTTAAAAGTGGCGGTCTTGTAACCGCCGCCCTGAATAGGGCGGCGGTCGTGTCCCAAAACCCACGCGGGTTTTGTACCCTAAAAAGGCCTAAAAACACAAAAAATGATAGATTTTAACTAAAACAAAGCCTACCTAGTAGGCGCCCCCCTAGATAGACCTATTAAAACTAACATTTTCAAAAATAACACCCCCACGACAAAGATTTTAGCATTTTAAAATTTTGGGGGTAAAAACGGTAATTTGAGAAAAACTAACCTGTGATCTCGTAGGTCGGTGTTCCGCTCATGGAGGCATGATCACAATCTCGTCCCAAACGTTTTGACTCTACTCTTGTCAGAAACCGTCACCGTGGGTCCCAGAGCTCAAAATCAACCAAATCAACATGTGCAAATGAATAGGAAAATGGGCCCACTTTTTCATATATAGCAACCTGACTTGTTTTGAATGCCCTTTTCATAGGTTTGGAGCACCAACAGAGGTAAGTTCTTATCCCCTCACAATGGTACATCCTCATTTCATGTTATTTTAGTATTTATTTTTTGATCTATTTTGTCTGTCTGCACTTGAGTTCTCTTTTCATTTTACAAGTGGCGGAATTTCAATGGCGTCATTTCCACACATTGACGTATCGGGTATAACTTCTAACTTTCCATTTTGGGACCACCATACTCAGACCCACCGTCTTACGCCTCTTCATGGCTAAAACACTTCTCTGAGGGGGCAATATGTACGTACCCAAAATTATAGGGTAGTGCATCGTCGGAACAATGTAACACGTGCCCCAATGATGATATAGGTCTCTTTGCAAGGTGTTCGGGATCCAGAAAAGCTCCCCAAGTATGCGTTAACATCCCGCATGCCCCACTTAGCCCCTACGTACTTTATTTTTCTATTTACCCTCTTTTTCTCTACCTTTTGATCTTCGATTCTGGCTCCGCCCGGCCTAAAGCGGCGGTCTCAGGACCGCCGCCGCCTGACGCAGGCGGCGGTCCAAGATCGCTTCCCCGCTCAGGCGGCGGTCCTTCACGTGTTTTCCAAAATGCTCTTTTAACACGACTCACGTAAAAATTCAATGTTTACTGACTTTTTCACCGCCTTTGGCTTGCATTGATGATTCTGGTTCCCTAGAATAGTGTTTTTACATTGTTTATGGTTTAAGTGATCAATTTGGTTTTTACCTTTGGGTGAATGAAATTTTATAAATAGTTGGCTTGTGCTCAAGCAAATGGCCCCTCAAAATTTGCCTCTCAATTTCTCATTTCGTAGCTTAGTCTTTCAATTTTTCTAGGATTCATATTTTTTTCATTGCATGCCTAGCTAGTGTTATTTTGTTGTTAGAAAGCCACATATCCATCTTGTGAAAATGTTGTTATTACTTCATGCAATCCATTAAGGTAGAACAATTTAATTTTCAGTAGGAAGCCATTAAAGTTACAGGTTTTGCTCATCAAACAGGATAGTCTCAGGTTCTAGACGTTTTACGTTGCATGACTCCCAATAAATCCCGCTAGGAATTACATAATCCAAGCTCTGTACTCTTGTGCTATCCCTCTCCTACTCGCATTGTATTTAGTCTGCATCTTAAGCTGTCTTTGTGCCAATATCTATCATTGTTGATTCTAGCATTACACGCTTTTCTGGATCTATGTGAACATGACGGAATGAGGAGATCACACTGATGGGACAAAGCCACACACACCATTGGATTCGCCACTGTAAAATCCAGGTTCAAGCTTTCAAATTTCTAGTTAAAACATATCAAATAAAGTAGTTAATCATTTCATTTCAGCTAGTTTCACTTTCGATATTGCCAGGGAAGCTGTGAGGATCGATAGTTTTGAGAAACTATGATTCACTCCTCACTTCGAGGTAGGATCAAGAGTCTTCCAAATAGAGTAGATCGGTTATCGGTTATTTAGAATAGATCTACAAATTGCACTGAGATAAGTAGCTATACTTGGTTGCTTTGTTTGTTTTTAAATTGCATTATTGGTTTAGTTTGTCACATTTCAGATATATTAGATAATAATTGTTCCTTTAAATTTTGTTCATTAGAGTTTATCAATAAACTATAGACTTAGAAATATACGTAGATATATCTTGCACATTTATTTTATTCTCATTGGTTAGCTTTATATTAGTTTCCTTTTGTATGAAAATCACGGGACCTAGAGAGCCCAGAGAATACATATTCAAGCCAATCGTGCCTCAACCCAATCTCGTCATAACAAGAATGGCGACATAGATTAGAATCTTATAATCCAAATCTTCCGAACAACAACAAATTTGCAATAAATCAGCCTGACAGCTTGAGCGGGTTAAACATAAAAGACGACCAAGCACACACGTTTTGGTCAAATCAGCCAAACTACTGATTACCCTAAATAAATATTCATATGACTGTAGAAGGGATTGAAGAGAGCAAACGTTCGGTTGTGATCCTTTGGTCCCACATCCGGACACGGGGAGATACTCTCATAGACATAGATACTAGCTTAAGAATTTAGGTTGCACAAATGCCTATGAGGTACTCTAAAAAGATCACACAACTCGTTAATTTTGAATATAGAGGCTACAAAGCATATGACTATTGGATATTAGGGATTAGGGGACTGATTCCGCACAAGACCATAAAGCAGTCCACAACAAACGTGAATCTACGGTTGTGACCCAAAATCCCATAGCCCAACGAACCCACAGGTGAATCAGATATAGATGCTGGCTTACGCACATTAGTATTCAGATCTACTCCACTTCCACATATCATCATCGAATAGTTATCCTTGTTAGAGGTAGCAACCAATATAGCTAAAGAGTTCTAGACTAGACCGGATAATCACCCGTAGAATCCACTTTGTACCCATCATCCACCATATGACCCTATCTCGGAGACATACACGAAACTATACCGGTGAGTTTCCACGTATCCACAACCCATAGACCGAATAATTCCAGAGCTCGATATTGATTGGAGCCTTGAGCGATCATCCTTGCCGATCGATCTATCACACTAGTTCAGGAGTTAGGAGGGTCTTCTTTGCTTTTGATTCACAGATTTCCACTAGTACGCGTTGAAGACATAAGATTGCCTAACTAGCTTGTCTCGCATCCCACACATATTCTATCCCCACTTGGTTGTTTCGCACAACCTCGGGAGGTCGGGTATGAGGAAGATTTATTTGTAGATTCCCACGCTCGCTTGTCACTTTTCCGTCATACAGTGCACCACCCATGTCATGTCTAAAGCTAAAAATAGGTCAAGGTAGCCTTATGTCTAATATGAGAGCATCTAAAACCCTCTCTTTATTTTTTTTTAGCAAGAGCCAAGTCAAATAAAGCGTGGTCAAAGCAATTTCCAAACTTGATTGATCTACCTGACATCACATGTTAGATAGAGAATGACGTGTATTTTGAGGCCTCTTCTAAGTATTACCAATGTAAACGGTGCATGGAGGCTCCTGAACCCTTATAATGTTTATTTTACATGTTTCTTCATCCATGGGTAGGGTTTAAGTTGATGATTGCTATATTCATAGAGATTCGTCAAACATGTGTGATACCTAGGGTTTGACAACAATAGACAAGTCCTAGAAGACGAGAAACCTAGAAAGTTTTGGAAGCTACCTAAGAGTAGGTCCTAGAACATATGGTATAGTTTTGACTAGGCTACATGGTCATGACCCAAGAATATTTTCATTTCTGCCAAGTTTTCTATGTTTTTCCTAGTCCAATTTTCCCGATTTCTCTCATGCACAAGTCCCAGAGCTTTCTAGAAATTAAATGTGTTCATTTGAGTGCTTATATACCTTCGTTTTTATTTTCGATTATACGTTAAGTTGGGTAGTGTATTATAATATTTATTATCTTATTTGAGTTATAAATATGATATAGTGTTTATATTATTTCATCCTTGTTATATTAGTAATCTACTTTATTATCTCCCACAACTAATTAAAGTGACCTAGAAATTTTATTTAGGGTTAAAATACCCACTAAAATTTATTTGTAAATTTCTATTAGGTTTTAGCATACTTATCACCACTTAATATATTTGAGCACCGTAATACATACCAATACACCAAAGGGGCATCGAGCCGCACAATATTCTCCTTCTTCATGTGTGAATGCGTAACAAAAATAATAATGTATAATTTAGGGTGATTTTTCATTCAAATTTTGACACTTAGCACCGCATAAACTTAACCCTTTGTCCTTCGATTACACGTTAAGTTGGGTAGTGTATTATAATATTTCTTATCTTATTTGAGTTATAAATATGATATAGTGTTTATATTATATCATCCTTGTTATATTAGTAATCTACTTTATTATCTCCTGACAACTAATTAAAGTGACCTAGAAATTTTATTTAGGGTTAAAATACTCACTAAAATTTATTTGTAAATTTCTATTAGGTTTTAGCGTACTTATCACCACTTAATATATTTGAGCACCGTAATACATACCAATACACCAAAGGGGCATCGAGCCGCACAATATTCTCCTTCTTCATGTGTGAATGCGTAACAAAAATAATAATGTATAATTTAGGGTGATTTTTCATTGAAATTTTGACACGTAGCACCGTACAAACTTAACCCTTTGTACTTCATATTTAAGCTTAGTGGAATACCCTAGGGATTATGTTCAAATATTTCAATGTAAATATGTTAGTACTAAGGTGATGTCCATCATATATGGATGTTAAGATATGATATTTCCTATGAGATCATTGGTATGTATGATAATTTTTGTTGATTCCTTCCATAAATAATTTAATAAAAGTTCCATTGTTCTAAGACCAATTTTTCCCTTTGAGTACATTTCTATTTAAAGAGAACAATATCATCATATGCTAGTGTCTAAAGTTGATGATATTGTCTAGAGACTACAAAATAGATTTTGGCTTTGGATGGAGAATGTTTGTGTAGAATTCCTAAGATGTTCCTACAATGAATAAGATGATATCAAGTAAATATAATTAATAGATAAAGGTAATTAAGATAATGTATGGAATCTAAATAGGAGGGAAAATGTGATAAAGAATAACATCCGGGATGATTGTTTAATCACAAAAATAAATTTAGGTTTCTATAATATACTATTTATATGGATTAAAGACTACAACAAGATGGGAGGTGACTATGAAAAATCATCAAATAGCTCTTGAAAAAATAAATTGAAATGATTTTTTCTTGGTTTAGGTTTTGTAATGGTGAACATGGTTGGTGTTAATTCTAGTTGAAGGATGTTGAAACTATCTTGTATGGAATTGTTGATCCTAAAATGTTTGGAATGTGTTCCCTACCTCTTTCATAGTGAAAATAGATGCATCAATTTTTGTGATGATGTGAATGATCATTATAATGTATTATTCTCTCTTACAAACCATATTAAGGACCAACCATGACATAAAAATATTATTACTATACTAACTAGCTCAGATTGACCTCACAAGCCTTACTACATATGAGCATTACATTATGTACTGAGGATGAAATCTTATGTAGTTCTCCTAATATGAGTTGAAATTCCCGGTATTTCATTCTTGGATATATTTATCTTAAATTATAATACATGAACTTTACGTATGCCATCCTTTGATATGAGCTTCCAAATGGTGTGAATATGCAAATTCGGTATTTTTCAAATCTTGAATAAATTTCATTTAGAGTATGTATGAATAATAAAAGTATCAATAGTATCTTGATACTTATTATTAAATATCTATAAGGAATTTGTAATTATAAACTTATAAAGTTTTAATTATGGACATGTTGGCATGTAAACTGATCCAAAAGTATCCAAAAGAAATTCAAAAAGACTGACAAGGCCAACATAAGGGAACTCACCCCATGAAATTTGATAAAAAGATTATAGGGGTAAGGTTTGATGGCCTTTAAATGGGTTTTACACCGAAATTGTTGGGAGGCCAATAAACATGACCCAAGCTCAACAAAAAAATTTGAGAATTCATAGTGGGGTAAGTGCACCAATATGGGGGGCCCAAGAGCGAAAGAACACCTAAAAATAGTAAAAAAACATACTTTTTTGGTTTGTTAGGTTTCGTAATTTTCTAACATAAAATGTGTACATGTTATAACATGTACACGTTTCTCATATTATGAATTTTGGAAGGGGGACAGGGGCATATTTACTAAATATAATAAATTAGGGTAACTCTACACCGATAGAACTAGTCTTGTAGATCCAACATTTATAATCTAGAAGATCATTTTTCAAAATCTAATTTGGTCAATACTTACTAATTTTTAGGACTTCGGCAAGGACCTAAAGCTTTCAAGGCATATATGTTGTTGTCGGTATTTGTTTTAGGAAAACATATGGTCATTTTGTAGATTTTTGACCTTCGGATTGGACTTTGGCCATATCACTATTTGAATTGGTACCAAATTTTAAATTTTGTCCACAATTCACTTTAAAGACCATGAATTACCTCTATGATGTTTATCTACTTCTTTTTGAGATGATATCCTCACTTTGTAGATAGAGGATTTCTCCTTGAATGGGATTCCTATGGTATGGACAAAATGAAGTTATTGTAATGTTTCTCTTCTTTGAGGCGTGATCACACTACTAGGTGTTGAATGAGTTTTTAATAACATTACCAAATGAATGACATCAAGTGACTGAGATGATTTCTCATTCTTAGAAACATGGTGCTCCATATGAAGATAATCCCCTCACCTTTCTTGTCTCTAAAACCCTCATTTCATGGAATCAACTTTATTATGCTCACACACATATTTTCTCATATGTCTCTCATGGAGATATATCATTCCTTAATACTTCACACACAATGGTTTTGGATACCTCAATGGCATGAATAGCTTATTTTGGATTGTTCCTTGGAGAGATTTGGGTACAATGACAAAGTCAGGATATGATGATCACCAAGTCATCCTTGGGATCCATGTTTCACCTTTAAACATGATGAATCCTTCATAATTAACTTTCTTGACCAAGATGACACTTGGGTGGAAGCATGCTTATGGTACATGGACATTTTTTTTCTCAAGTTGTTCCTCATGGAAATGGGTTTCCTCCTCCAGATAGGGGATGAATCCTTGAATGAAATTTGAGGATGAGTTACATGTTATTGACCTCCATACTTCACTAAAAAATACAAATCACATTTTACAATCAATGAAACTATTCTAAAAATATAATTTTTCCTACAACTCAAAATTTAGGTCCTATTTCATTTTAAATTGACAGAGTATCTGCAGAGTTTTGATGTACCTTAAGAAGTATTTGAGCCTTGAATCAATGTAAATTATTACACCTTGTAAATAATTATAATATCTTTCCAATGCCTTTTTTTGCATCCTAATTTTTTTCTCGGACTTCGGAATCATCCAGAGATGTCAATCTGTGACCATTTTAGCTTTTATTCCCTACACCTAAAAATCTCGGTCTTAAACAAGTTTCCCCTTAATGCTATTTTATTTCCCAAAATTTCGTAAATTCACTTATACATCCCAAATTATCTCTTAAATAACCCTAAAATGCTTTATATTTTCCCCGAACACTTCGTGAGGGTGTTCATTAGGTACAAAATGGCCAAATATGACCTTATTAGGTCTCCAGGAGGAAGTATCCTCTCATCAAAACTAAATGAGTCGAAAATCACCTTATAAATTCTTCCCCGCATACTAAAACACACTGAATGATATTATTAGGACTTTCCTTTGATCCATGGTAAAGATTTACCTAATGATAGGTTGGCCAAAAGAAATATGCAAAGTGACTAATAAGCCTAATTTTCAATTAAGGGCTTAGATGTCATGTTTCAAAACTTTCAATTTTCATGCTAGTTATTTTGGCCGTTATTAAGTGAATCAAACACCCTCTAGGGAGTTTAGGAAAGATCTTAAGCATCTGGAGGTGATCTAAGGGAATCTTGGAAGTTTTAGAGGTAATTTAGGAAGATTTAGGAAAGGTTTACTCATTCAAGGACAATCTCGCCCAACAACGGGTTTTTTAAATGCAAGAAACAAACAATCTAATGGTGTAACTTGGCTTCTCGGATGATTGCAAGAGCTTCGTAAGGATTTGGGAGAAAAAATAGGAATTGGGAAGCTATGTAAATCCTCTACATGTTTGAAACACCCATTTTTCTCTAAGGCCTAAAGGTTTCATGAAGCATTTCAAAATAGTGCGATTGCCCCTCTAGTTTAAGACAAAAATGAGCCTAAATGTTTAGGTTCTCGAGAATCAAGTCTTGAAAGTTGTTCCATTAATTTTAGAATGTGTTCTTGAATTGATAATAGGATGTTTTCACTCATTGTTAGTAAAGTGAGTGAAATGTGAGACTTGTATATATATATATATATATATATAACCCTAATTGTAGAGTCATAGATGATAAATAAATTATAGAATGAATATTTGACACAAGAAATAATCTAGTAAAATATAAAACCTAAGTGTAAGAGAGAGAGGAAAGGACTTAGCTGATTTATGATTTCCTAGAATTGATTTGGACTATCGAAAACTGATAAACAGGAAGGGAAGATTGTTGTAATCGTGTTTAGTAAATTTTGTAAATCGCCAAATGAAGTCGGGCGTGGTGCTTGGAGTAGAGCCAGTCACTTAGGCACTAGTGACTACTACGAGGCACATGTGAATCCACAAATATTCAAAATTTTATTTTCATAGTGTCACAAAAGTGGCATAAGTAGTCGTTATTTTCTTATGTGTCGTACCTTGATCATTTAATATGCATGTAACCTATAAAGAGATGTTCAACTACAAAACCCTCAAACTATACCAAATCCCAATAATAAAATATGTAATATGGGGATTCATACTAACCTTGACATGATCTTGACCGAGAAGTGAGAACTTACGACCGAGCATTGCACTACATCTCAAACTCCGTGTAATTCATGTGAGTGTGTGAAATAATTGTGCCCTAGGATGACCTTGTGCTAAATGCACTAGATAGCGGGCTATATTTTCTAAAAGATGCAAATGTGTGGATGGAATAGAAAGAACTTCCCCTTTCTATGTTATGTATGCAGAAAATGCAGTCACTTTTCCCTTGAATAGATGTTAGATGGATTCCTTTGAGTATATTGGATGCCTTTAGATGCAAGCTTAGGTAATAGATAGTAATGCTCGGATCTTGGTCCCTTATTTTGGTCACATAGATTTGTATTTATATGATTCCTTGGTTTAATTTTGTAATTTACAAATAGAAGTCTAATCCATAAGAAAATAAGATTCCCAAAAAGAGCAAGTAAGGTGCAAAAGAGGTCAAGGACACCTAGAGGGGATGAGGGTGCTCGAACACTTGCATCTTGGCTCAACACTAGTGTCTTAAGTCATAAAAGATAAGAAAAATAATGTTATAAATGGGTTGTAGGTTGTAAAATACTAGAAAGAAGACAAGAAATAAAGCAAAGATGTCAAAGATAGTTGTCAATTACTAGTTTTCTCGCTTAGGAATCATATGAAGACAAGTATGTTTTAAGGACCTAAAAATGCACCCAATTGCATGATTTCGTGTCTACAAGACTCAAGGAGTGGGTTGATGATCTCCATATCCTAACTTTTCCATTATGTTATATGAGTGAAGTAGCCTCCTACAAAGATGAATTTCGGTATCCCCGTAAGGTACACTGAGAGAAGAAGTGAGAAACACTTGATGAATGGACAATTGAGGTCAATGAAGAATACCCTCTTTCACATGAACCAATCCATAAAACACTGTCATGCATTTCTTACCCTATTAAAATTGATGATAACTTGAAATGATTACTTTCATAGTGAAACCATGATGATCCTTCCACTTGGGAAATCATCCCTTGGGTAATCATCCCTACACACTAAAGAAACTTGAAAACCATGTTACAAATTTCCTCCGAAATGGGGTAAAGGTTGAACTAAACATAGGATATCAAATGGAAGGACATACGGTAATTGGGAAGCCTAATTTTTAATTAGGGGCTTAGTTGTCATGTTTAAAATTTTCAATTTTTCATGTTAAATATTTTATATGACAACAATGAATTTGGACTCAATTGTACCCCCTAATTATATCATGCGTTACATAGTTAGTTATTGGTTAAATAATAGAAGAAATATAAATTAAATTGAGGCATGTGAAACTTATTGGAACTATATGATTTGATGTTTTACTTCATCTATGATTAAATAAAAATATAGGCATAAAACAATTAGTCAATTCGATTGAAATTAAATCTATACAATTTGTGATGCATGAGTATCACAAGGGAATTGAATTTATTACATAAGTTTTACTATATTATTAAGTACATGGGAACTTCCACAAGGATGGTGAGAAGGATAATGGAGAAAGGAACTTATGAAACATAAAAGTTGGGTGATGATGAGAATTACAGAGGTCTTTCATGAATGCTTTGTGCAATAGTTGAATTGTATAATGCACATTGATTACAAAAGTGAAAAAACACAATGTCTACATGAAGTGATTCGAGTATAACATTTGAGGGGATAAAGTGAAAAAGATTAGAAAGACGAGATGATTCACATGGAACAAGTGAAACTTTTCAAGGGTTGTGAAGAGACATCATTGTAATAGCTTTAGGATTTTCGTTAGTTTTTGTAACAGTCCGAATAATGGGAGTAGTATTTTTAGATTTTGTTAAGGATTTTCAAATTAATAAAAAATGTATATGTGTTTTGATTTTTTATGTATTATAACACATTTCACGAGTCCATATATTTGAGATTCCTTTGCGCGTTGTGAGGTTTGTAAAATCTAATTTTAGCACATCTAACACACCTACAAATGTAAGTAAACAATCCAGTAGGCCCCAAAACCTAAAAATGACCATATTCTTTCCCAAAATAAACATTGATTATAGAATTAAACTCTAAAAGCTTTCGGTTGAATGTTGAAATCCTGAAAATCCATATATACTAATTAGATTAGATTAAAAAAACATATCTCCTAAACCGTGACTCATGGAGTTGTGAGACTAGTTCCATAAGATACAGAGTGACCCTAATTTCTTATGAATGAAAATATTATACTTAAAATTTTATTTTTGTAAATAGAATATTGCCACAAACATATATAATACCCGTATACAAAGGAATTCACATGTGTTATAACATGTACGCATTTTCTTTAATTATGCACACAAACCAAGATTTTCTAGGATTGGAATTGCTTTGGTTTCCCAAACCTGAGCCTTAGACTTGTTACGTCACAACCACCCATGTGTTTTTGACAAAAATGCAAAAACTCGCCTTTCACCATGATGAATCATATGAAAACAATGCAATCTTTCTTAAAACATTAGCTACAACGTCAATAAAACTATCCTCTTTCTAAATATATATTTTTATATTTTTTTATTGTTGTAAGGTTTCCATTTATGTTTATTTCAAACTATGTATTTTATACCTCTATTTTTAGTGATTGTAAATGCTTATCTTTTGTCATGTATCTTTTGTTTCACTTCTCCAAATTGAATTTTTTTATATAGTCATAAACTAGGACTAATTATATACATATTAAAAAAATTAATTTTCAATTATTTTGTGGTACTTTGGGAGGGCACGACCCACTATCCATTATTTTTAATTTTAAAAATATTTGTAATTGAAAAATCATAAAAAAATACTCACTAAAAAACTCTAAAAAATTCTATCAAAAACTAGATGCTCCTATCTATCTTTCTACCAAAGGGTTTTCAAAAATACTAAATAGTGTTAAACATGGGGGTTTGGGGGTGGGAAGGGGCATGATCGACTGTCTATTATCATTTTTAATAAAACAAGATCACCTATTTTCATTTTAGATATTTAAACCACTTACACTTAACCATTTAAATAAAAAATTAGTAGTTTAGAAACTAGACTTGAAATTCTATAATTCATGTTCTTATAACATCTTCAAATTTTGAGTGTAACTATCTCAAATAATTTGTACAAGTTGAAGTTTTATATCTTTCTGAAAATAGAGTCCACTTAAAATACCCTTTTGCCCCCATTTCCATGCACTTACTCGGTGAAGAGATATAAAGTAAGGATCCTTGAAAAATATTGTTCAAATGTAAAATAGAGGAGCACATTAAAGTATATGAGCCAACTTGGAATAATAGAGATTCAAAATCAAGGAGAAAATACACCAATAAGTGTTTAATATGAATTGAGGGACAATATGTAAAAATTCAAACTAAAATAATTGTAAAAACATGGCTTGTACCATATTTTGGAAACTACACATACATACATGATAGATATATATTACTATGTTACTAATGTACATAATCCATTTCTTTTGAGATATGTGCCTTAGAAGCTCATCCCACATCTAAAAAGGGCATTTTTTCCACTCATTTTATCTCCAAACTAGAGGACACATGAAGCTCTATTATTTTTCTCCCATGTTAGAAGGAAATCATATGGTGTTTTCTAGATGTATTAAAAGCATGAAACTTATTCCCATTAAAGGATGTATTTAAGATGTTTCCTAACACCAAACTATTTATTTCTTCATATTTATTTAAATTTATTTTTTACCATTGGTAATTGTACTTAGAGATCCATATAACATTAATCATGAGTTTAATACAGACTTAGATTTCTAAAGGGTATCTGTTGACGATTATCTTTGCGGATGAACCATCAAAGTCATGGGATACCTTAGGGATGTGGGACATGCCCCTAAGATAACCTCCAAGTTTTATAGAAGCTAGCTCTTCTATATTGGTGCGAGGTAAGGGTTAGAGGAAAAATAAAACAAAGTGCAAAACTAACTAAGGCGATACGCCGAAACTTATTTTAAAAGGAACAGAGATAGATTCTGAAAAATATTAGAATAGTCAAAGAGTGTTTAGCATGGTCTACTATTTTTAGAAGTATATTAAATTATCAAAGGCCAAGAAGGTGTAAAACATAATAATATGTAGATGATAGATGCATATAGAAAACCCAAGGGCATATAACACGATATATATTCAACATTTATCTAAAAACTACCAGCAATAATGGATGAAGGATGCAGACTATTGAGAGATAAAATGCACAGAACAAGATCCCTTTATTCATAGAGAAATGATACATAAGGTCAATATGACACAAATTACAACTTTATTCTACCATATAACCTTACTAAGGATAGAAAACACAATAACTAAGCCTAAAATTCTCTTTCATAGTTCTGGTGTCTTCCGTTTTCTATTCTCCCCTCCTCCCCTCATTTCTAGATCAGAACATTCCTTTATAGACCCCCTTGGCTCTCATTTCAATGTCCAGAATTAGATCTTCCACCGCCAACATTCAATTTCCTACAAAATATTTCATTTTTTGGGAAAGATCTCAACTTCCATCTATGATATTTATGATCGCCTTTAATTCGTCTAACTCCCAAGCCTTTCACTCCTTTGGTTGGTGATGATTCTTCCCTGCCACATGGAGGTCATGCGCTTAGTCTAAGGGCCTTTCCTAGGGATTTGTCTCCAAACCTGCACCTAGGTGACACGTGGATGGTTTTTGCAAGTTTGAGAATGTTCCTTTTCTCTCTTTATTTGAAATTGTGCTCAGGCGACATGTGGAGACCCTGTGTGTTTTTATTGTATCTTTGAATTTTTAATCTACCTAGGTAACTTTATCGTTCCTGAGACACATGGGTAGTGTGGTACACATTTGAGAATGTTCCTTTCCCCGCATTATGCCCTAAGTGTGCCAAAGGGACACATCGATATCTTTGCATCTAGCTCCATACTTAGCTGAATTTGGGCATAAACAAACAAAACAAAAAGAAATAGGGCCGAGGCAACAAAAGACAATGGCCGGTTAAAGAGCCTCACACAAACAAATTCTACAATATTGGTGACTCACCAAGGGACTCTGTGTTAGTCATGGAAGGATTCGAAAATCCTCTTTGCCTCAAAATTCAAAATTTGGCTTATAAAACGCCACTCAACAATATTGCAAAACAACCCAATTTCGAGCCATTCCACCTCTGTAGGGTAGGTTCTTCACAACAAGGCTCAAAAGCTTGATCCATCTCAATTATCTCCTTATGAGAAAAGGTTTTGAGAATCTGCACTACTACATCTAATCATAACTCCAATTGTACAATTGGGTTCAGGATGGCTTCCACCTCGGTGATGTTGAGCTCTCTTTTAAAGACTAAAAGACAGTCTTATCTTGTCATTTGGTGATCAAGAGTTGTTGAATTTGGTCCTTTGATAGGACTATGGAGTCATTGGGGAAGGGGAGGGGAAGCCTAATTGAACCAATTCATTGATACTATGCTTCGATCTTTGATCCCATGTTAGAGCTAGGTCAAGAGATTCTGACATTTGATGGATGTTTTGTTACAGCTCAAGATCTCGTTGATCTTAGCATAATTCATCCACACATCTATGATTCCAGCCCCTTGTTGATAGAGACAGAAGAATCATAAAGTTTCTAAATCAATAGTAATGATTTAGGGACCTTGGCGGATACTGGAATTACTGATGGTGGAGGTTGTGGTCTCACATTTGAGCATAACCCTTGTGCATCAGATATAAATCCAAGTGTAGGGGATAGATTCATTTCCGCAGGGTGGTAATTCGGTCATAGCATAAGAGGCATATAGCTCCTGCACCAATGTTACAATTCCCCCTTTTTGGGGTTGTTGTCCCAATCTATGGGTCAAGTCCTTGACCACATCCTCAAATGATTTCAACCTTTTTTGGAGGTTTCCCTTCTCTACTTCGATGATGCGCAACATTTCTGGAGCGTAGCCACCTCTACCTTTCTTGAATCAACCTCTTATTGGAGGGATCCTTTCTCCTATGAGAGAGAATTGGTGAGGCTTCAGACATGGCGAGTTTAGCTTCTAGATTTTTAGCTTCTTCTTAAGAAGCCACAAGGACTTATCATGATGGAGCTTCCTTTAACTCCTTGTGGAGTTGTTCGATCTCCTTTCCTTTTCCTTTAATCTCAGCTTCTTTTTTGGCCATGGTGATTTTGGCCTGACAAAGTCTAGTTTGTGCCTTTTTGAGTTGGTTGTTGAGCTTGAGGTAGTTTTTCATGACTAGAAAAATAGTTTCGTTCATTAGCTCGACCTTATCATAAGGTCAGAAATCTTTGAGGCCAATCACAAAAACGCTAGTAGAATAGTTGTCGGGATGCATCTGCTCTGCGGGTTTAGACACCTGGGGGACTAACCATGTGATGGTCAAGGAAATTTTTTGATGGTCATATCATGATAACATCTTCTTCGTCACTCTTGCCAACATTTATTTCTTCTTTTACTTAGTCCTTTTGCTATCTCGAGTCATTTTGGCCACTTTAGTTGTTATAAAAAATTCACCCCTAGGTAATTTTGATAACTTGCACAATTTCCTTAAGATTGAGAAAGAAGAAATGATTCAAGGCCCAAAATTAGGTTTTGAGGATCCTTTGGATTTTCTCTAACTTCCCTATCCAAAGAAAAATCCAAGGAGTTAGTGAAAATTTGAAAAAATGAAGTCAAGGACCTATTTTAGTGTAAATCGGGTCTGAGGGCTATGGATGGAACCAATACAGGTCATACTGTGGGTTCATCGCACCTAGTTCGGGCCCAAATGCTAAGGAGCCGAGAGAAATGCGGGTAGGGTAGAAAACATTATTTGGGACAGCTTAGGCCCTAAAAATCCAAAGTAGCTGATCAAAGTGTAGGTCAAGAAAAAATGTAGAAAAAGTGGATAAAAATGTCCCGAGCGGTCCGTGGGATAGTTGGGACACAAGTACACATGGACCTTGAAAATATCAAATAGCTACAACCAAAGAAATGTGGAAAAAGAGGAAGATTTTGTCCGACATGGTCTGCAAGACAACTATGACAAAAATACTTGAAATGCCTGAAAAGATGATTTGGTCGTCACCAGTTCATTGTGGAAAAGGTGGAGAAAATGTTCAGGAATACTGGGACACGTGGGCCCAAAATAGCCAAAATACCCGTGGGTGAGTGGTGCAGAGAATTCGGTAGTCAATGGCTAACTTGGCCTAGTCAATGGCGAACACGCAAGGAAAGAAATGCCTAAATCGGGTGACATGAAGAAAGGAGGCCTACATTGTCCAAGTATCTTGTAGGGACATGGTTTCCACGAAAACCACAATACAAAGGAAGAGTGGAACACCCGACCCCTGAAGTTCAAACATGCATAAATTTTGACTCGAGCTTAGATTTTCAAAAAATTTGACTTTTCGAAATGGCACAACATCCGGTGGGTGAAAATAAAAGAAACATCTCCAGCTCTAAAATTTAAATGCTCATTCCCATAAAATGTAAGAAATCTTGGGAAAACTCAAAATAGTTGCTCACACTCAAAATGGCATATCTTTTGTATTTCTCAACAAAATCGTGCAAAATTAGTACCATTGGAATCATGGCTCCAAGACTGATGCACAAAGATCAATAAATATAGAAATTGATAAAAAAAATTGATTATGATTTTTCTAAAAATGTGTCCAGTTTGAGAACAATGATTTTATTAGTGGTTGGGAGTGCAATTAATGAGCATGGGAAATCATTCTTTCACTGTTGCAAGTTAAGGGACAACATATGGAGAATTTTGCAAGAAAAATAACGTCATTTAACTTCATTTATCACCTCCTGGAAAGTGGTTGAAAGGAATATTTTAGGATTTGAATCTTCCCTCTTCCAAACTCTATAAATTGACATACTCGGCTCATTGTAAAGAGAGATAGTTTTTAGTAACAAAACTCTGTCATTTTGGTTTTGTGAATCTAATGTGTTATATGCCCTTTTAGTGGACTCCTTGCATGGCGATACGGGCCTATATTTTGTAATAGATTGAACTATGTATATTATGAAGAAATAGATGTAATTTTGTGGATGTATCTTACCTTGCTGTGTTTTTGCATTCTTCTTGCCTCTTCAATATTATTGCGAATATATTGTATCTATTTTATGCTCTTGTAGGGATTCATTATAATTGTGTGTGTATGAAATATTATTGTGAATGTATTTTCTAGACTATGGAGAATTGTTATCACCCTCTCTAGTATGTATTTTGCTTCCATTTTTCACACATTGGAAAGCTATTCTCATTCCCTCCTTTTCTAGTGTATCACCATTGTTAGTGTAGGATTTACTTTCATACACTCTCTCTCCTTGGTCCCTTGGAAAGTTAGATTAGGATAAGGTATTTTTTCATGCATTAAACTAGATTGTGGCAGGTGGTTTATGAGCAAGAACCAGTTTTCTCTGGAGGTCTATCTCAAGTAGCAAGTCCCACAACTTGGAGATAGTACCCATGTTACCCAGTCACACCATGAGCTCAAGAACACACACTTGTGTAAATCAGAGGGTGTTGTGATTTGGTGATAACATTAGCTTAATATAAAAATTCTGAGGGAGAAGGGATGACCCCACCTACGAATGGGAACCTAAGTGGCAGACTATATGGGATTGTAATAGGTGGTTGAGGTTGTGAGGTTACCAGAGCTGAAGAAGGGCCTATCACCACATGGGGGGAGAAAGTTGGGATGGTGGAGGGTAGTTGAGGAAAAAGGGAGGCTTTGGGAGGAGGGAGTGTTTGGGATGGGGTGACCGATAAGGGGATACCCCCTGAAGGGGAAAATGGTGGTGGAGGAGGAGATTGAAAGGGAGCCCTGGGAGGAGGGAGAGGGGGAGAAGATGTAGGGGTCTTGACCAAATTTAAATTTTTATGTGGGGGCTTAGCACCAATTCCTCCACTAGTTTCATTCCCGAGGAACTGATGTGAGTTACGGCATGGGTGTCCTAACCGAAGGATCTTGTTGAAAAATGGAGGGCATGGGATATTCTAGAAATTGATGTCGAGAGTTCCCGAAGGACTGTACAGTAGTTCTCACGGGCCGCTCCTTGGTGATTGTCACTGTCTCCTAACTTTTCACATTAGACCCATGATCCACATCCCAAAAATCCTTTCATTGTTCGTCATTGGATATGCTCTCAAAATTAAGGGTTGTTTGTTTGATATCCTACCTATACTTCCAATAGGCTTCAATATTTTGTGTGCTTCAATCATTGCTATGCAGGGCTGCTCTGAGTCCTCGTGTCATTGTGAGGGTGGGTTTGTACCTTTGACAAACCTGGGTGGAATGACTCAAAATTTGGATTTAGAATGTCACCGAGCTTGAAAAAATATCGTGTGACTCTGTCGGAGGGGACTACTCGTCTTGAAAAATTTCTGGACTCGTCTTTGGTAGAGTCTGAAACTTTATTTTGAATTAAAATGGAGGTCATCATCCCATCTAGGTCATACCTCCATGAATCTTGAATTAGTGCAAATCCATAGGAATCTAGCTTTTTATTTGAAAAAATGCTCCACCTTGCTTTTAATCACAACGATTCCTCCCTTGCTCAAGGGGAGGTCAAAGAGTGCCTTCTTTTTTTGACCAGAGCTGAATTCAACATCTAGGAGTACCAACTACCTGGTTATCTCTAGACCCACCACCCATGTTGTGAGGACCCTCGGGAGCATAAAGGATTCTTCTCGGAAACCATGTAGTTGAATCATAGAATGTCACCCCAAAAAAATAATCACAAGGGTGCAAGGGATCTGCAAGGATGGACTGAATAGAGCTATTCATTCTGTTGTTGACCCCTTCCAGGTCAAATTCATGTAGGAGGGGCTCCACAAAAGAGTTAAAAATTCATATATGTCTCGACAAGTGGGACAACACATGAGTCCAAGTAGACACTGGAATGATATTTTGGGGGTCTACCTCCGCATCCCATAGCGTTAGAGCCATGTACTTTCTGAGGTACTAGGAATTCTGATATAAAATGAGGTGGAAAAAATACGAGGAATACCTGAAGGTAGAGCTTACTAGGAACATGGTTAATTGCTCACAAATAGACTCTGAAATGACTTTGGCGAAGTCAAAATGGTACATTTGTTCTTTCTTCATAGACCTCATTCTGAATAGGGCCCTATTTTCCAATCATGGACATTTCTATCTGAATATTGGCTAAAAATGAATGTTAACATGGAGCAGTGTCTTGAGAATCTGCCATTAGTGACTTCAGGGGAATGGGGAATCTTGCGATTTCCAAACCGCTGAATATGTATGTCTTAACTCCTTATCGAGGAATGAAGATTTTTTTGGCATTGAGCCCAAACACTTTGGAGCTTGGCCATGTTATAAAAACTAGCCGCTAGGTCGTAGAATAGGCCAACATGTCTCTAATAGCTTGAGGTGTGATTACCACCTTTATGCTTCGCCTTGGATGACATTGGTGTCGGTATTGAAACAGATCACACACATCTGCGAGAGCTCTGGGTACGGGTGCACGAGAGGCACCATATATTGAGCGAGTGCTATACTCCATATTTTAAAGCCAAAATATGTAAAATTCCTAGGTTGAGAAAGGCTGGCATGAGCTTTCTCCCTCGAGATTTGGGCTTTTTGTTGAGAATAGGGTCAAAGACATCATTAGCAAAGTCTGAAACTACGGAAGGGTCACTGAACCATGATCCCCATCAAGGAACCTCAACCTTGGGTGAAGAGGGCGTGGGGGTGTAGGTTTCCCTACATAAGACTTCACTTGTGGTGTAGAGCTGGAAGTCGCCATGGCAAATTTCAGGACTAGGAGAAGGCTCTAATTTTTGTCTACTCGAAACTCGGAGGTTGGGTGGAAAAATCTTAGCATTTGAAATGAATTTTTGGATGCCCCTAACTTGTCTTAAATAACCACCTTAACTTATGTAGAGTAATGGATCATGCGTATATAGAGTCACATCATATAATAACCCTTTTGATTTAATGACCTTGAGCGCCCAAAATTACATTTTCCGAGAGATTTTACATCAATTATTCAATATTTTTCCCCAAATATCTTAGAAAGATGTTGGATCATTAACTTCGGGGAAAATTAGGAAGATGCACTTCCTCCAAAACTTCAAAAGAGGTAAGGGTGTCCCGTGAGGGACATGTGTCCGAGACATTTATTGAAAGGGGAAAAAACAAACAAGGAAAAAGGCGAGGAAAAGAAAAAGCTATACATATGATACAATACTTCAAACAAAGAGACTCAATGGAAAGGATTTAAGTGAATCCCATTTACTGGAATCACCAAGGGGTTACCTTCCATGGTCTCAAGTTCAAAAGCATTGTGTTGCTTGCATGCGCTGATTTTGAAGGGTCCTATCCATAAGGGGTCAAACTTTATGTGATTTCTAGGCTTAGCAAGCTTGCATCCTTTTTAAAAACCATAGTACCAACTCGGAATTCTGATCCCGACATTTTTTTGAACCAGGTTTTCACCACCTATTGGCGGTTAATCATGGCTTCATGAGCAGCCTCCCACTTCTCTTAGAGCTCTACTAGCTTAGCGAGTCTTACTTGCATTGCCCCATTTTCCTCTATCTCAATTTGTTTTAATAGTTGTAATGCAAGGATTTCTAGGGTAATTGGCATCACAACACTTTTCCCATAAACTATCTCATATGGTGAGGCTTTCAGGATCTATTTAGGTGTGATTTGATCAACCCATAAGTTTTTTTGACGTGTTCATGCCACAACCTCTTATGCTCATTTCCCATCCTTTTTATGAGCCTGATCAGATTTTTGTTAGTGGATTCTGCCAGACCATTTCCTTATGGGTAATAATTGGAGGATGTTTTCAGATAGATCCCATGCCTTACAGAGAATTTAGATACTTTGGCCCCTAAAAATTCCTTAGCATTATCTAATATAATAGTGCAAGGGGTTTGAAGTGGGTAGTGATATCTTGTAGGAGTTCTAGGATCACGTTCTTGGTGGCCTCTTTTAGTGGAACTACTTCTACCCATCGGGTGAAGTAATTGGTTTCAATGAGGATCTATTTTTCCCGACACTCAAAGTTGGGTTGACCATACCGATGAATTCTAGACCCCATTATGCAAATGGTTCCTCAATTAGGATGGGGTTAAGAGGTAATGCCGTATTCCTTTGGAAGCCCATATAAACTTGAAAAATCCTACATTTGTTTGTTTCCACTTGACATTCAATGAACAAGCTTGACCAAAAGTACCCTGCTTGTAGGATTTTTATAGTTGTGGTTTGGGTAGAAAAATGGCCTCCCGAGCTCCCATGGTGCAACTCACATAAGATCCTTTCAGCTTCTTCATTCTCCAGGAACCTGAGTAGGATCCCGTTAAAGTTTCTTTTGAAAAGGAAATCATCAATCATGGTGAACTTGGATCCCTGTTTCCTATAGTACCTTCTCTTTTTGAGAGGGAGATGGCTTGGGTATTTCCATGTCTGCATGAAGCGGATCCTATCCAAGACCTAGCTATTAGAGTCATTTTCTTGGATATAGAGTATCTTCTTGGGCTCGTCATTAGTCGGGGGCATGGGGTCTTGTGTAAGATATTGGCATAGGCCCCTTCCCCGTACTATATTTTTAGGATTTATCTCAATGTCATATTCGAAGATCTTAGTGATCTAGTTAGCTCTTTTATCTATTATCTCACCCTTTGTTATATATTCCTTGATGCTAGAGTGTACCACCATAACCTTGATTCTACTATGGGTGACAAGGTGCCTGAATTTATTTAGACCCTTGACTATAGTGTAAGCTTGTCTTTCTATAAATTTATACCTGGTTTCATAGTCATGGAGAGTTTTTGAAAATAAGGTGACCAAATGTTCCTCTCCTTGAGACTCTCCTTTCTGTCAACATGGATGCTACACTATGCTCACTCCCGTATACATACATGATGAAATCCTTTGAGAAGTCATGGTTACACAGTACTAAGGTAGATGCAATAGCCCCTTTAATTACCTCAAAGTCTTGATGGCCTTCAGCATTCCATTTGAAGTTAAGGTCCTTCTTGAGCATTAGCGTGATTGGGTGGATTGTCTCAACAAAGTCTGAAATGAACTTGCTGAAAAAATTGATCTTTCCTAAGAAAGATTGGACCACTTTCTTATTGACTAGTAAGGGTAGTCCCAAGATGGCTTCAACTCTTTCTGGATCAATAGAGATTCCTTCCTTTGAAACAATGTGTCCCAGAGTTTTCCCTAGGGTACTCTAAAAACACATTTCCTTGGGTTTAGGGAGATCCCAATTCTTGACACTTCTCGAATACAACTTCTAAGGTGTCAAAATGATCCTCTGCCATCTTGGTAAATACTGTGAGATCATCTAGGTATATAAGAATTACCTTATTGATCAGCGCTCTAAACATGGCATCCATGGCTCTTTGAAAGGTAGCTCCATGTTTGTGAGTCCAAATGGAATTTTTGTGTATGCGAAGGTTCCCCACTTTGTCATGAAAGTGGTCTTATGTTGGTCTCTTTCCACGAGCCATATTTGGTTATAGCCTAAAAAACCATCCAAGAGAGAATCTCTCTGAGCCTACAACTATTTGTAATATCTACTCCATGGAGGGTAAGGGATAGTGATCCTTAAGGGACACTCTATTTAGGTCTCTGAAATCTACATAGAGCTGAATTTCACCATTTTTCTTCCTTACCGGAACTAGGTTAGAAACCCATGTTGTGTGCTTGATAGGGAAGATTATTTTGGCCTCTAGGAGCTTTCTAAGTTCCTTAGCCATGAGGGATTCTATCTTTGGGTTCACGGGCCACTACTTTTGGTGTACGGGCTTAGTTCCTTCTTCGAGGTCAATGGTGTGTTGGATGATATCCTTGTTGTAACCATGTAGGTCATCGTACATCCAAGCCATCACTTTTTCATACTTATGGCATAGAGCCACAAGTCTTTCCCTTTCCTTTGGGTGACTAATCTCCTGATTTTTAGCTTCCTCCCATTAGTCACTTCTAGCTCGACGTAATCCTCCTTAACCGCTGTGAACCTCCTTTGATCTGAATTAGCATCATTAGAATAAAAAGTCTCTCTAGTGTTATTAACCCTTTTGGAAGTTTGTTCATCTTCAACTGAATAATTTGATCTCCATAAGCTTCTTCAATTTTGGGTTGGAGTTGGTTCGTAAACTAGTCGGATTGCTGGAGGAAGTGTACAATCTACCGGTCATTGTTAAAAACCTGCCAATGATCAATGTTATTGGGTATAGATGGGTAGATGATCAATTTTATTGTACTTTCATTCACTATCAAGTCCTGGATCAGGTTGAATTGTGACCTAATTAAAGCCATCCTATCAGCCTCCATATTTTGGTCTCAAGGAATAACCTTGATATTAAAGGCTTCAAAATATTTAATGAGATCCCACACCCTGTGTCGATAGGACCTCATTCTTGGATTTTTTTTGGCAGTAATGTTCCTTACTTGTGTCACCACCAACTCTGAGTTACCAAATACTCTCAATTATTTGATGCCACACCTTTCATGTCATGGCCAAGCCATGTACTAAGGCTTCATACTCTGCTTCATTGCTTTGGTGTAGGTGAACTAGAAGTAAAACACCTGAAGTATCTTCTTTCCGCTTGGGGATGATAAGCATATCCCAACTCCTGAGCCATTTTTTCTTTTAGCTCCATCAAAATATAGGGTCCATATCTAGGAATCCCTGATGGGACTCCCTTCTCTTCTATCCTCTTCTTTTACCACCTTTGGAATCATGGAGTCTTCATCAAAGATGATGTAAGTTCCCAAACTAGTTGAATTGAAGTTCTGAAGGGATCACCAGGGGGGAGGTTAGCTAAATAACTATTGCTTTGAAGGTTACCATCCTCTATATATGATTCCTCTTCTCAGTGATCATGGCATGGGAAGCCTCAAATCCTGAGACCACTTGGTCCATTATATGTTCCTTGGCAAGGGGTTTTGATAATACCTTCATCTTAGACCCATACTTGGTCATGCAGAATTAAATGGGACCAATCAAGAGACATGTAGCCTCCTATCTTGGCTGTGAAATCATGGGAGAGACATAGTCCAAAGACTGGTGGAATGTCAATTACTACTATATCCTGTGGAACGGTTATGTTCGAATAGGAATAAAGCTACAAAGGAGTCCCTTGATAGCTCCTATGGTTTGGACTGATTTTCCATCCAGTTGCATGAATCCTTTCCTTTCATGACTCTTGCAACTAGAGGGTCAAGAAACAATCTATTTTCACATGTTTGGGGTTGTTTATTTGCAGATCCTACAAGCCCTTTACCCTTGTCATCAAATCTCTGCTCATTCCTATGGTGATTTCCAAATCTATCTTATGTCTACTACCTAGGTGGCCTTGTGAAGTCTTCCCAATTCATTTCTTAGCTTTGGACAACTTGTATGAGATTTCTTTGACAAATTGCATTGCCAAAGTTTTCACAACCTCTTCTAAATCAGCACCTTTGCTAGCTTGAGGTTTTTCAGGGTTTATCAATTTTACACCATCTCTCTTAAGAGGTTTCCCAACAGCCTTGATATTATTCTCAATTTGAAGTGCCATGGTGAAAGCTTGTCTTATATTGGTTGGGTTCTTGTCTCTTAGGTAATAGGATGCCTTTTTATCAAATGCATCTACATATTTGATTAAACAAGATTCATCACAAGGCCTCAAACCAACAGAAGTCTTCTCAAATTCTTGTTAAACCTTGTGTTGAAGTCATGGACTGATTCATTAGGGTTTTTCTTGATATTCTCAAACTCGATAGAAGAAAAATCTAGGATCACCCTATCACCATATTGCAATCTAAATGCATTTTTCATTTTAGTCCATGAATCAATAGAATTATCATGCGAGAGCTTGTCGATCCCTATCATCTTCTTCTAGTGTATGAATAAACAACTTAATATACACGTCTTCTTGAAACTCTATCTCAAAATCTTCCATCATATTATCAAAAATTTTGAGATGTTGATAACCAAAGATGATAACATTGTTACCTTGGAATTTTGGCAACCTATTTCGACATCTTGTGGGACCGCATTTGGGTAGCCATCCATTCCTCTAAAATTTATAGGGCCAAAGGCGTTAACAACAAATGTAGGTCTAGGTGAGCCATATTGATATGTGGGTGTGATCTTGGAGGTGAGGCAAGATGATGAGGAGTGCTATGTCTTTGAGGTCCAAGAATTTGATTCACAAGACTAGTATCCTCTAAGTGCTGATTTTCTTGGAAAGTTTTACTCGAATTGAAACACGGAGGTGCAAATTGGAGAAGGAACTCACCAGTAGAATAGAAAGACCTTCACCAAATGAAGTAAAAAAGTTTATAAGAGTATTTCTTGAATTAGAATCACTTGAAGAAGAGTGATAGTCCTCTACCAAAGGCCGATCTCTCTCACCAATGGCTATATCTTTGCCTAATGTCTGACCTTTAACCACTTTCCAAACTCTTCTTCCCTCCAACTCGAATTTCTTGAGTCCGAGAAAAATTTCTTAGTAGAGTCTTTAAGGAAGAGAGATCTTCTTCCCTCCAGCTTTGCAGAGATCAACAACACACAAAAAAATGATAGAAAGTCTAAGACAACGGTATTTTCAAGATCAAATTAGCATGGAGTCGCCACTAAGGAATTTCACCCCGGCTTATGCAAGAATGAACTAAATTAATTCTAACAAATATTTACCAAAGACCTTTGAAAATATTGCCAAACTTAACAAATCAAACCTTCTTCTTCTTAAATCAACCAAAGACAATGCAACAAAAGTGTATAAACTGCTGGTAAATACAAAAGAGCAGGCTGAGCTTGAAATTTTCCTAAAACTTACAGATCTGAAGTATAAAATGATATTTCAAGAATACAATAGCTCAGATACTTGAATATACAAATGCTCAAACCCTTCAAACACTTCAAAAACACCAAGAAATTCCAATAATTCCCCGGCAATGGCGCCACTCAGGTGTTGGTACCCAAACTTAATCTCCTTCACAAGTCAAGCAACATCATGGATTCACACAAGACACTCAGAGGTAGATAAATGATTTGTATGTCATTTGTATCTGGGGAGACATCTATCTGACTTGTTAGCAATCAAGATTTGAAGGAGTGGGTAACACCTCGTAAGGATTTTGATCTAATCCTCACTATTTTAGTTTGTGCCTTTCAACCAAGGTAAGAGAACTTATATTAAAGCCTTTGTTTGATGAATGAGGTGGGGATATCCTTATACTTTTCACATTGTATGGAGATGGCCTTGGGAAAACATGATCAATCTTCCATTATTCAAACTCAAAAAAGCTGTCACTACTAAATGATGGAAATGATTTCAAAACAAGGCTAAGGCTGCTAGAGACATGGTATGATCCTGATATGCCTTGTGCATTTTTGTGAATGGATGGTATTCTTTTGTTGACACACAATGCAATGTAGGGGTAGTATGGGTAGGATGAGTTATTTTGAATGAAATTTTGTTGGGAGATATTAGATAAGACCAACTAGAAATTACCAAACTCTTTGAGGACCTTTGCAAGAAATTTGTAATACCTAAACAACAGGAATGTTTCAAAAGGTTTAAAATACTCCTTCAACCAGAATATGTGCACAAATGGAGGCCCAAATCTGCACTCTTCCACACAATATTTGACAACCTAGCTACAAAATCTTGAAGCAAATACACCAATTGAGTATTAAGAATCCCTATTTGATCATGACCCAAGGTACCCCCAAAGGTTTACAAACAATCTCAAGATTCAAGGATAGTAAAATGATTTTAAATCTGTTCATCTTCTATTAGATGAAGGCTCTTCTAAATATAAGATTGCAAATGCCATTAAACCATCAACAAGAAATGAGACCCTGTATAATCAAAGAGATCCTAAACATAAGATTGCAACATGAGTAAGAAACACAAATTGAAATCATTCTGAAAACATAAGCATATGCAAATTTTGCCAAGAGATAACACCAAATAATCCAAAATTTGATCAAATAAATCATCAGGGGAGTGTTATGAGAACAATGTCGAGCCTATTGATGGCTTTACAATTGAAACCAACTCAACATGATGAAATCTGACACAAAATGGAATTGAAAATGGCTCTCAGGTGGTTTTCTTAGAGAAATGGGCTTCTTCCTGTTTCTTCCTTGAAAATTCTATGTCTTTTTTCTCCCCTCTCAAAATCTCCAAAAATATGATATATACTCCATGACAGCTTGGAGTCTTACTTCCCAAGAAAATAATATGCTTATGGGATCAAATTTGTTACAAAAATCCTCATGATTTAATGACAGTGACACCAAACAGAAAAATAACTCGCAGGTTGCCAAGTATGCACAAAAATTAAATCATTACATAAATTCAGCTCACTATCCACCCCATGGGCATGTTTTCATCATTCAGGCATGCAAGCATCTTTCATTCATCATTTTTACCTTTTCCCCTTTTCAATTTTACCTCTGTAACTTTTAATTTTGTTATTTCACGTTTTTTCATGGGCCCGAGCCAAAATCTCATCAAAAACACCATAGATCAAAGAATTAGGTCATGAAAATGATGTCATTGTTCTCAGAAGGACAAGACGACCCAAAATCATATAAGGTTTGATGGTATTTCATGCAAAAACGTGATTTCCAAGCTTCTTGGAGCTCCCATGGTGACCAAAATAGATGGATGTACGGTAATCGTTGATTTCATTGATCCTTCAATATCACCCTCCATGTGGACAATGCGATTTAAAACATAAGCTCAAAATTACCTTTTTAATCTTTAAATAAGGTGAGGCACGTGTCAAAACGTGATTGGATTGGGCCCATGCTTCCAAAAATGCTTTTGTGACCCTTTTAAAGTTTTGGAAAATTTTGCCAAATTTCCCTACTTCTCCCCTAGGCTCATACGTGTCCATATGTGGGCCCCATTGAAATTGCAGGAAAATTCTATCCATTTTGCCACTTTTTTGAAAAAGGAAATTTTTCAAAATTCTCCACGGTCCCGAACACCCGTTCTCTTCCTTGCCATGTGGCGCTCTCCCATTTGTTGCAGGTCCAAGCCTCCAACTCTTCCTTCAGACCTCCCTGCTAAATTTGCAAAATTTCAAACTTCTCCCCAGTGCTGCACTCTCCCCTTTGACTACTTAGGGACGTGCCACGTGTCCTCCATAGATTGGTTACGGAGCTATGGCTCAAATTGTAACTTTAAAGTTTTGAAGTTAAAAACTTCAAAGTCATCAAAACCCCACCCTCCCATGTTGACTTCTCCTGACACGTGTCCACCTGCCATTGGATGAGGGCCTTCGGGTCAAAAATTGACTTTGACATTTTGAGCCAAAAACATCAAAATTCTCCAACTCCCTCCACCATCCGCATGTCCTTCGAGCCACGTGTCCTCTTCCTATTCGTTGGGCCTTTGGGAAAAAATTTGACTTTGAGAATTTTGCAAAATGAAAGAAAAATTCCTAAGGAACCTCCACCACCCGCCAATCCTTCGGCCAATCAGCACGTGCCACGTAGACACCTCATTGCAAAAGGTGGAGCCATGGGTCAAAATTTTCCCTTAGCCAAAAATTTCAAAAACAACAAGTTAGAAATATTTCCCAACCACCCTCGGCCAATAGGATCCCACCACATTGCAATAATATTGTGATGATGAATTTGATAGGTAGATGACACCCGTATGACTGTCAAAATGTCAAAAATACAGAGGATGCCCTAAAAATCAAATTTTTCAACAAGGAAGGTAGATTTTTGAATTTTAAACCAAATCAATCAATTTTTTGACATTACTTTCGACCTTGGGATTGGGAAATCAATTGCATACATTCGGGATTCAATCAATTTTGAGTTTTTTTCATGATTTGGAAAAGGAAAACAACACAACCCAAAAGATTTGAAGAACTAGGGCACAAAAAGGGGCAGACTTGGAATAATGTTTCAATTAGGGCAAGATAGCAAGATCTTGGGAACTTTGAAAGTATTCAACTGGAGAGATCGCACCGTAGAACACCAACTTGGAAAATAAAACTGCTTACGAGAAAAATGGAAATGAAAAAATAAGGCACATGATGCAAGCTCAAAATTTGCACTAACAGTGGGATGGTCGGGCGGTGGTGTTGGCACCCGATGAGTTGGTTAGAGTACTAAGCATGGATGGTGGCCTCTAGGTATTATGATGTTTTGGTGGATAGGCAAGCTTTCCACCCTGATAGCTTTGATAATTTTGTCTTGGGTAAGCGCTCTGATTCCTTTTAAGATTTACTATCTCATTAGAGAAGTTTCTAAGGATATTTTTGACTTCCTCCATCTCGGGAGAAGAAGATGATGATGTTGTAGTGGGGATAGGCGCTAGATGAGAGGATGGGTAATTATATATGGATGCGAGGGGCTTGGGTAGAGCTCGGGACCTATGCTTGTGGAAGGGAGCTATTTCGGGGTATATTGGCAAAGGGGCTCTTGGGGGAAGCTTACCAACATCTATTAAATTGTTCTCATCTTGGATCACAATATCATATGCTTTTGGTAAATATTCCCCTCCTAACAATTGAATCATCACAAAAATATTTGAATTCAAAGCCTTCAAGTAAAAACAATAGCCATACCTGCAGGTGGCCTTGCTAGAACAAGAATCCTTTACCATGTTTTGTGAAATCTAGTGTTAAAATCGGTCATAAGTTCTTGTGAACCCTTCTTGATGTTGATGAGCTGTTGTAGGAGTAAAGATATATCTCCTTTCTCACTAAATCTTCTTACCAAGACATTTCCCAATTGGTCCCAAGTGCTGATAGAATTAGGGGTTAGGGACCGGTACCAATCTAGAGCCTTCCCCTTAAGGGAAGCAGCTAGTAACCGTCAAGGTGACATCTTGTTCCCTGATATAATGTACTGTGCATATCTCCATGATGTCTTGTAGGTGTTCCTCTAGAGTTTTGAAGTCTTCTCTCGAATTTGGGCAGTGCCTTTAGCACATTTTCCGAAATAGGATTCCACACCGCTGGGGGTATTGGTAAGATGAGCAGACTCCCTTGATTCCATGAAACAAACTGTCTTTGGAGGTTGAGGTGGTTGGTGGGCCATTAAGATAGGTCTAAGGATTCTAGTTGATTGTAAGAAGGGCCTACCTGGTGGAGGTGTTGAGAGAGTCCGGTTTGGAGGAGATGGAGACCTCTGAATCTATCTACCTCTTCTGTTCCTCGGCGGGGATAATTGTAGATATTCAAATGCACCTTCTTCTCTTGTTCTTGATCTTGTTTGCATCCGTCTCATAAACTAGAGAGGACCAAACTTAGTACTACTGAAATCAGTAGATTTTTGATGATGGAGTCTTCATATGTGTAGTTGTTTGAGTCCTACCAGGCATGCCAGAAAATTGTTGACAATTATCTTTATGGATAAAACTTAAAGGTCATGGGATACCTTAGGGATGTGGGACATTCCCCCTAAGATAACCTCTAGGTTTTATAGAATTTGGATCTTCTATATTGGTGCGAGGTAAGGGTTAGAGGAAAAATAAAACAAAGTGCAAAACTAACTAAGGTGATACGCCGAAACTTATTTTAAAAGGCACAAAGATAGATTCTGGAAAAAAATTAGAATAGTCAAAGAGCATTTAGCATGGTCTACTATTTTTAGAAGTATCTTGAATTATCAAAGGCTGAGAAGGTGTAAAACATAATAATATGTAGATGATAGATGCATATAGAAAACCCAAGGGCATATAGCATGATAGATATTCAACATTTATCTAAAAATACCAACAATAATGGATGAAGGACACAAACTATTGAGAGCTAAAATACACGAACAAAGAGCCCTTTATTCATAGAGAAAATAATACATAAGGTTGATACGGCATAAATTACAACTTTCTTCTACAATAGAGCCTTGTTAAGGCTAACAAACACAATAACTAAGCCTAAAATTCTCTTTCACAGTTTTGGTGTCTTTATTTTTCTATTCCCCCTCCTCCCCTCATTTATGGATCAAAACATTCCTTTATAGAACCCCTTGATCTCATTTCAATGTTCAAAATCAAATCTTTCACCGCCAACATTCAATTTTCCTACAAAATCCTTCATTTTTTGGGCAAGATCTCAACTGCATGTCTATGATATTTATGATCACCTTTAATTCATCCAACTCCCAAGCCTTGTGATCCTTTGGTTGGTGATGATTCTTCCCGCCATGTGGAGGTCATGCGCTTAGTCGAAGGTCTCTTCTTGGGATTTTTCTCCAAACTTGCACCTAGGTGACACATGGATGGTCTTGTGAAAGTTTGATAACGTTCTTTTCTCTCTTTATTTGAAATTGTGTTCGGGTGACATGTGGAGACCTGTGCATTTTTATTGTATCTTTGAATTTTTAATCTACTTGGGTAACTTTATCATGCCTGAGACATGTGGGCGGTATGATGCAAGTTTGAGAACATTCCTTTCTCTGCATTATGCCCCGAGTGCACCAAAGGGACATGTGGATATCTTCCACATTCAACTCCATACTTAGCCAAATTTGGGCATAAACAAATAAATCAAACACAACTAGGGTCGGGGTGACAAAAGATAGTGACTGGTAAAAGAGCCTCACACTAAAAAAACTCTACAGTATATTATATTTTTTAGATAAAATTAGGAGCATGAATGTTAGTTTAAGGATATCCATAACCATTGTCTATGGAAATTGAGAAATCTCTCTCTCTTTTACTTTAACTCATTATTTTTATTACGTCAGAGGTGTTTTTTTACCGAAGGCTTCTTTCCCATTTTCATAGTCATGGTTGTCTTGATGCCATTTCCTGCACGCCTTCTATTCTCATTGCCATTTATTTTGGAAAAACATGTGCATGTTTTGTTTATTCCATGTTTGTGTTATTTTTTTTCCCTCACTCTCATTGGGTGGTCATGCAAATCTTTTTAGGTGGCCAATGTTCACTTTTGTGTAGCCACGAGTATGCTTCCATAGAGATTTACTTTCTTTCCTACTATTTTCCCTCGCAACCACCTGCTTTTTCCTGTCCTGTATCATCGGTTGGCACTGTTTCTTCCATTAAAGCATCCACCTTGCTACTTCTTATGCATCTGGAAGTTGTCTGTGAACAGTTCTTGAGGGGAGGCATAATTATTTGTTGTTGTGACCTATTTACTATTGGGAAATCAATACCTCCGCACTTTTCCTAGGAAAGAGTGAAGGCCACTAATACAGCAATCATTACTTGTTGTAATAATTTCTTTGTTCATTAATTGAAATTTAAAAAAAAAAAAAGCTATTTATCTTATCTGAAATCTTAGTTTACAAAAAATTCAGGTGTGGGTTTAAAAGTTATAGAACAAATAACCTTAAGATTATAGCCTTGTGTGTGATCCAGCTTTAAGGTTGTGCATACATATCCATTTTTATACAATGCTACATAGTTATATTTGGGTAATTTGTTGCTTCCTTGAGAATAATCAACAATGTCTTACTTTCTCAAAAATTAGTAAGATTTCCCAAAGTGAATGAGATCAAATCTTATACAAAGCACCACATAGTTATACCTAGGTGATTTAGTGCTTCCTTGAGGCATCATGTCTTACTTTATCAAAGTTGTTTAAGATTTCTATTAGGAAAATATATCAATTCGTGGGGTGTTTTGTAGCTTCCATTTTAAAAATATAAACATAATTAGGAAAATATATTAGTTCATAAGGTATTTTGTAGCTTCATTTTTACAAATATAGACTTCATGTTTATAAGATAAATAAAAGAATGATCAATCTTAATTTTAATTATTTTTCACCATGTTCAGTAAACATTTTCACAAAAAACATAGATTAAATAATTTTAAAATTATTTTTGTTAAAAAAATTCACAGTATTTCTACTAACCAATAACTCAAAGGTAGGGTTTTGACTCGCTCCGGATTGCTCCGTGACTGCTCGCGGCTGTTCCGCATGGCTTTCTACGATTGTTCCGCGGGCTTTCGCTCCAAGATCAAGCTCTCCGGATTGCTCCGCGATCATGCTCCATTCATGGCTGTTCCGCGCCTGTTCCGCGGCTGTTCTGCGATTGTTCCGCGACCATGGAAACTTGCTCATGGAGGTCCAAGCTATTCCCTCAATCCACAGGGGTGTTTACTGCCCTTTCCTCCATCTGGGATGATGAAGCGAAAGCGCACTGCATTTCTGTTCCAGAATCTGTGATTGAGAAGGCCAAGTCCAGGTTTCCCTTTGCACTAATTGGAGCTTTTGCAGGCTATCGTCCAAATATCGATGCTGTCCGCAAATGGTGCGGACGGAAGTGGTGCTGCTGGGTTGATATCATCGCTCTTCCCGACCACGCCCCCTGTTCAATTTTTCTAAGGAAGATGAGATGATTAAGGTTCTCGACGCTGCTCCTTGGATGTTTGGAAGAACTGCCCTGCATCTGAAGCGATGGAAGCCAGGGGTCTCTCTTCAAATCAAGGAATTGCCCATTTGGATATCTCTGCCGGCTCTTCCAGTGGAATTTTGGGAGGACGAAGTCCTTATTGGCATAGCAGCTTCAATGGGAGAGCTAATATCCTTGGAACCTGCAACAAAAGCCAGAAGCAGGCTTGTAAGAGCACGACTATGTGTTAGCATGGAGGTGGGGGCTGTTCTCCCAAAGAATATCATTCTTTCTTCTCCCACGGGCCGTGTTGTGCAGAACATCATCCCTGAAGACCACGGTTTGGTCTGTCCCAAATGTTGGAAGGTCAACTTCCAAGCCAAACTATGCAAGTGCTCCACGGAGACAGTGGATGAAATAGGCAGGAAAAACAGCAGAGAGGAGGTGCGGATCTTCGAAGGAGAGATCCCTGACACATTACGCACAGGAAATTGCAACGATGGCGGAACTAACCAGTCCGAAATGGCTCTACTCGCGGCTTCGCATGGTGACCTCTCTACACGCGTGGGACAGGCTGCTACGGCATGGAAGACGCGGGAAATTCCATTCAAAACTGGTTCACGAGTCAAACAAGGTAGATAGTGAATCTTCCGAATGGGAGACTGGGTCAGAAACAGATTTAATTACGGCAGATTTGGAGACTGCCACGCGGGAAGTGAACCGACATAGTAAATCTATGAAAGCTCATAAACAAAGACCTTTAAATGCGGATTTGAACCGTTGCAGAAGGAAGATGGACAGTAAAAGTGAGGCGAGGGTTTCAAATTCTGTTTTAAATGGTAATTTAGAGGAGGTTCTCGATGTGGATGACGAAAACATGGCGGGCTGGAGCACTGTTTGTAGAAAATCTTTCCGCGGTTTTCGTGGAGGGGGTGCGCGCCGGGGCACTTAGGCTGGTTGAATTGTTCCCATCGGCGCTGTTCTTTTGCTGTTCTCTTGCTGGGCTTTGCGGGTTTTAGTGCTGTCTTTAGTAGGTTCTATTCCTGCTTGCGCCCTTGTTGTTTTTGACCTTTTGATCTTTTGCTCGCTTGGGCACATCTGGCTTCTGAGTCATCTTTGTACAAGGGTATAGTCCCTTTCAAAAAACTATTTGCCAATAATAAAAAAAAAAATAACTCAAAGTGTAGGGTACCAAATAGGAAAAAAATGTTTTTATTTGTGGACATTCTTTTTAATTGACATTCTTTTTACCGTTTGTTAAATATTTTGACATTTCTTTGATTTTTAGTGGATATGGTTTGATCACTAGGTTAGGTGTTTCCTTAATGTTTATAGCATGAGCATTACATATTTTCTTAACTATTTGTTAATATATGTTAGTAGAGGGCAAAAATAGCCACTAATTTCACTTTGTTCTCTCTTGCACACTCAATTAGAATTAGATTGATTTCCATTGTTTGAGAAATTTTTATGATACATATGATCATTTTCTTCTCTTTTTGTACTTGGGATTAGAAAACTAAACTAAATTAAATTTTAAAAAGATAGTTTCCATAATGTTTATATTGGGAAACTAAATAAATTGTAATAGGTGGATAAGCAAAAACTTAATTTAAGGACTTAAAAAGTTTAGCAAATAGATAAGGAAAAATCATATAGAAATTACGTAGAATTTATCTTTAGTGGCATGCCCGTACTCAAAATTTGACAAAGTGATAAGAATAAGTACCATAGATCTCGGAATCTAGTTTCTAAACTACTATTTTTTTAATGGTTGATATTAAGAGGGTCAAATGTGGTGCGCACACAAAGTATGTTTATTTATGTGTCAAAAAGATAAGAACCTATTGTGTGTGTGCCCCCCATTTTTCAATTCTATTTTTTTCAAATCCCTTTAGTAGAAAGTAAGCTAAGACCATGTACAAGGTTCCATTAATTTTTCATAATTTTTGGAAGAATGTACAATTTTTTATTAATTTTCAAAGTGCACATATCCCGAAAATGAAATATTTGTGTGTGCACCCCCATAACTTCAAGAAAAAAAAATCGTTTTATAGTTTTTTTAGTGCGTGTAGAATGGAGTTTAGAAAAAAAACACTTTTTTTTAATTTGGATGAAAAAATCATAAATTGTGCACCAAAATGTATGCATATGTTTTTGCAAGAAAATAAGGCACTAGTAATAGAAAATATGGATGAAAGCTTAAACTAATTTGATTTTAGAAATAATTATATCATCATCAAGGTAAAACCGAGCTTGAAATCATAGTAGAATTTATTTTTGAATGTTATGTTTTAATGCATGAGATATTGGGGTGCACACGAGAAATTTTGATGTTTTTTTGTCAAACATGGTTTTAAACAAGCAAAAATAGTCCAAACCTTTAGTTTGGTAATCCAATGCAAATCTAAGCCTATAGATTGGGAATTTCAAACCCAAAAAAGGTGAAATGTGAGTGCGTTATAATGCACTCATGTTTCAAAGTGTTATGGGATATATGTGTTTGTGGCATGCTTTTATGTACAAAAATAAATGTTTAGGGCTGGCTCAAGGTTTAGAAATCAAGGTTTAGGGTTAAGGGTTTTTGGTTTTGGGTTTTGGGTTTAGGATTTAGGATTTATTTTTACGATTTATGGGTCGTGGTTTAGGGTTTAGGGCTCTGGGTTTAAGGTTTACGATTTAGGGTTTATGATTTAGGGTTTAAGGTTAAGGGTTTAGGATTTAGGGTTTAAGGGTTAGGGTTTAGGGCTTAGGGTTTAACGATACCTTTCCAGGTGCAGCTCCCCTCTTGAGGATCATATTCATATTCAATGTATCACCGTCGAAGAGGGAAGCTCCCCTATCAAATTGGTTATTCAATATGACGTGGAAGATGAGTAAAGCAAATGAAAGCTGGAGAATTAGATTTCATTGGTAATTAGTACTAAGTATTAACAAGACTAATATGGCTTCCGACTACTCGACTAGGAGGCCATGACAATATTAGGACCATATTTCCTAGTCTCATGCCTAGAACCATCATTGAGTCTTCTTGTGCAAAATAAACATAGTGATAGGGGTATGGCTAAGAACACAAAGGAGTTATCAATCGCCTAGTAAATATTTCTTGTTTAGTTCTGAATAGGAGTTAGTTGGCCTATGGCTTAGTGACCTTCCATTCATTGATAATTCCTTCTATGATAAACCCATGGATTCTTTCAAAATTTCCTTCAAAAATATAGGGGTAGTCATCAATCCTAATGAAGGCTATGATGTGATGTGTCAAAACTATATATTCACAAGAACCTCTTCTTCCTTGAAAGTCCCTGGTTTGTCTTAGTAATGATGTCTCCTTGTATCCAAGGATCGAGGACTACTGGGGTCTGTGGTAGGATTGGACATTCAGAATCATTGAGCGTCTGAATCAGAATGTCGTTACATCTGGAGAAACATTCTCAAACATTGGAGTAATGCATCTTGGAAAATAAAATTGAACCTCATAAATCCTCTCAAATTTCTAGTCTAGGTCATGTTCCTAGTCCTGTAGTGGGTATAAGAAAAAATTGTGACTAGAATTACTTACGAAATGTATTCCTTTTCTTCAAGATTATCTTTATAAATGCAATCTAGCTTTCCAAGTTCTCCATATTTTCAAATTTGGGGTGAATTGAAATCTTGAACCTTCAAAGCGTGAAGAAAATGGTGAGTTCATTTCCTCCAACAACCCTTAACTCCGGAGCCCTAAACCCTAAACCCTATACCCTAAACCTTAAAATATGAAACCTAATCCTTGAGCCCTAAATATAAACCCTAAACCCTAAACACTAAAACCTAAACCCTAATTACCAAAATTTGAGCCCTAAACCCTAAACCTAAACCTTGAGACCTATACCCTAAACACTCAACCTTAAGCCCTAAGCCCTAAACCTTAAACCCTAAACCTTGAACCCCCCTAAATCCTAAACTGTAAACCCTAAACCCTGAACCTTAAACCCTAAACCCTAAATTTTAAACCTTGAACACTAAAAATACTTGTTGGAAAGACTTCTAAAAAAGATACTAATGAGAATTATTGAAATTGGTACAAAAATTTTGAAGGAGGGAAATTTCAGATATCCAAGAAAATTTGGTACAACCCTTTTCTAAGCAACCCCTTCCCTACGGGAAGCTTGCACAAAGAAATGTTACCCAATAGAGCTATCTTCTTTTTCACATCACATGGGAACTATTTCACTCACTATAATGTTTTGTGTCTTACCCATTCTTATTAGTATTGATAGAGAGTATTCAACTAAAAATGGTTCATTTGCTTCGTGTCCATAACATTCAAAGAGAGTCATCACAATTTGATTCCTTTCACGTGTTGATATTTTGAAGGAGGTAAATGTCGATATCCAAGATTAATTTGGTACAAAGAAATGTTACCCAATACAACTATCTCCTTTTTCTATATCTTGTGAAATATTTGGAGCTCTAAGAGTGTTATAAATAGCACAATTATATGCAAAAGATCAAGAAACATTCAATAGTGCAAGTATATGTGGGGAGAAACATGTTTGAAGAGATGTGTAATATATAAGGTTTGTCGATCCTTATAGTGCAGAAGATCAAGAGTAATTTTCACTTTGTAATCACTACTGTAGACTAAAGATCAAGTGTAGAAGATCAATACCATTAGAGTGTTTGTTCCCTAAACATTGAACCCTAAATCCTAAACCCTGAGCCCTAAACCCTAAATCATGAACCCTAAAACCTAAATCCTAAACCTTAAACCCTAGGCTCTAAACCCTAAACCCTATAAACCCTAAACCCTAAACATTAATCCCTTAACCCTAAACCCTAAACCTAAACCTTAAACCCTAGGCTCTAAACCTAAACCCTAATTATTGATCCCTTAACCCTAAACCATGAACACTAAACCCTAAACCCTAAACACTAAAACCTAAACCCTAAACCATGAACATTGATCCCTAAGTTCCCTAAACCATAAACATAAACCCTAAACCCTTAACCCTAAACACTCAACCCTTAACCGTGCAACATTACAAAAAAGGAGTTCATACTAGTATTATGGTTGGATGAGGGTTGACTCTTGAGGATCATATTCATATTCAATGTATCGTCATCAAAGAGGGAAACTCCCCTGTCAAATCGGTTAGTATGAAATGGAAGATGAGAAAAGAAAATGAAATATGGAGAATTTTATTTCATGGGTAATTAGTACTAAGTATAAGATAATAAGACTAATTAGGAGGGCATGACAATTTTAGGACCATATTTCTTAATCTTGCCTAGAACCATCATTGATTCTACTTGTAAAAAATAAGCATAACAAAATGGGAATGGATAAGAACACACATGGGTTATCAATCACCTAGTAAATATTTCTTGTTTAGTTACAGTGGGAGTCAATTGGCCTATGGCTTAGTGACCTTATATTCATTGATAATTCCTTCTATGATAAACCCATGGATGCTTTCAAAAGCGCCTTAAAAAGATAGGGGTAATCATCAATCCTAATGAAGGGAGTGATGTGATTTCAAACAACTTGAAATACAAACATATTTAGAGGTCATAACATGAATTTACAAATATCTCTATCATTATAAATGGAAGCCAAGTAATGGTGTCTCCATGTATCTAAAGATCGAGGACTACTGGGGTATGTGGTAGGATTGGACATTCAGGAATCATCAAGTGTCTGAATAAGAATGTCATTGTATCTGGAGAAACATTCTCAAACATTAGATTATGATTCTTGGGAAATAAAATTGAACCTCAAATCCTCTCAAATTACCAGTCTAGGTCGTGTTCCTGGTCCTGTTTCTATTTTGAGTTTTGGTTCTTGTTGTGGTCATTAAATATGGAATTTTTAGGAAATGAATCCACATTTGAATAACTATTCCCATTTATATTTTTGGAAATGCTAATGGTAGTGGCAGTGCTTATGGAATTTAGTTGGTGGAAGGTGGGGTTGTGCCCTTGTTGGTTTTTTCTCATGGCATCATTGGTAGCCTTTCTAGTATTATCAGAGATAACTCCTCATGCTTGTGTGATAAGTTTAAAATCTCCCTTAGCTCTTGGGAACTTTTTTTTATCAGGATGCAATAACAAGGCTAGTTTTAGCAGGTATTAATAGAAAAAAGAAAATAATTTTGATTGGAATTACTTACGAAATGCATTCCTTTGCTTCGAGCTTATCTTTATAAATGTAATTCGGCTTTCCAAGTTCTCCATATTTTCCAAATTTGGGTTAAATTGACATTTGGACCTCTAAAAGCATGAAGGAAATGGTGAGTTCATTTCCCCAAACTTTCTTAAAGAAAATTTAGGGTTTAAGGGTTAGGGTTTAGGGCTCAGGGTTTAATGAAACCTTTCCAAGTGCATCTCCCTCTTGAGGATCATATTCATATTTAATGTATCATCGTCAAGAGGGAATCTCCTCACAAATTGGTTATTCAGTATGATGTGGAAGATGAGTAAAGAAAATGAAATATGGAGAATTAGATTTCATTGGTAATTAGTACTAAGTATTAACAAGACTAATATGGCTTCTAACTACTCGACTAGGAGGCCATGAAAATATTAGGACCATATTTCCTAGTCTCATGCCTAGAACCATCATTGAGTCTGCTTGTGCAAAATAAACATAGTGATAGGGGTATGGCTAAGAACACAAAGGAGTTATCAATCACCTAGTAAATATTTCTTGTTTAGTTCTAAATAGGAGTCAGTTGGCCTATGGCTTAGTGACCTTCCATTCATTGATAATTCCTTCTATGATAAACCCATGGATGCTTTCAAAAGTGCCTTCAAAAAGATAGGGGTAGTCATCAAGCCTAATGAAGGTTGTGATGTGATGTGTCAAAACTATATATTCACAAGAACCTCTTCTTCCTTGAAATTTTCTGGTTTGTCTTAGTAATGATGTCTCCTTGTATCCAAGGATCGAGGACTACTAGGGTCTAGTGGTAGGATTGGACATTCAGAATCATCAAGTGTCTAAATCAAAATGTCGTTGCATATGGAGAAACATTCTCAAATGTTGGAGTAATGCATCTTGGAAAATAAAATTGAACCTCATAAATCCTCTCAAATTTCCAGTCTAGGTCATGTTCTTGGTCTTGTAGCGGGTATTAATAAAAAATAAAACAAAATTGACTAGAATTACTTACTAAATGCATTTCTTTTCTTCGAGCTTATCTTTATAAATGCAACCCTGACTTTCCAATTTATCCATATTTTCTAAATTTGGGTCGAATTGACATTATGGACCTCTAAAAGTGTGAAGAAAATGGAGATTTCATTTCCGCCAACCTTTCTTGAAGTGAATTTAAATGAAATGAAATTTGGAATTTGGAGGTGGCACGTGGTAAACATTGATTGTCCTTCCACATGTGATTTACTTATTGATCATTAATCATTATTAGTTGGATTTATTTTCCATTATTATCATAAGTGGGTTTTTGAGATTACCAAATCACTATGAGGTTTATTCATGAAAATACAATTATTATTGTGTCACAGTTTGATGTAACTCCTTAAATCCTCCCATAATTACAAATACCTCTCCTACGAACCCCATATAAGTGGATATATGTTAACTAAACTTGTCATACCTCTTTGAGATTGAGAATGGTGTTTAGGGATGCTTTTAGCTTGCTTGAAGAGTTTGTAGTGTAGACAAACCAAGAAGTGACCAATGAACCTTTCTCTTGTGCAATGTAAGGGAAATTTCTTTAAAGGCAAGTGAGAGGAGTCTTTGGATGAATGTTGAGAACCGAGATGAGTGAAATAGATGGTTTAGTTGTCTGAGAACATGATGGAATCCTAAAACTCCTACAAATATCAATAACACATCTAAAAATCCTACAAATCTCAATAACCAATCCAAAAGGTCCCAAAACATTTATTTTTGTACATAGAAGCATGCCTTAACCACATATACTACATAGCACACAGGAACGCGTGAGCACGCTATAACACGCTCATGTTATAATGTGCTCACATTTTGGGCTTGGTAACAACCAAACCTAATAATTCAGAACGTGCTCACGCTTTAACCAAATGTTCTTGTGTTTTTCTTAAAATCGGATTTGTGTCCACTCTTTGGCGCCCCATCTTTGTGCATAGTCCCAAGTAGATATACAAAGTAGATAACAACATTTTTTTAATTATTATTCTCCCATTTATAATTAAGATAAATTAATGTTATACTTGTACTAGTGGAAAATCAACTCAAATCCCCTTAGAAATACTCCTTAAGTGTGTTGGGATTGCTAATTTTAAAATTATTAAAATGCAAGATCTCTACGTCTCTCAAGAAGTAAACATTATAACAGTAGGAAGAATGAATTATTACGTTCTTATCTACCATTAGCATACTATAGTAAACAAGTTCTTGTTTAATATATTTTCTATTGAATTTATTTTTTCCTTGTGGCTTTCGATGGTACCCATCTCCTACCCGGTCTTACTTGGCGCTTTTGGTCAAAGTACATCAACACCTTCTCTTGCATTCAAAGGAAATCCCCTAATCCAAGATGATAAAGGAAAATTTGGCGCTTCTTCTTTGTTCAATGAATCTCAATATAAAATTTATTAACTAGCCATACACATATGGTAAATACCTTGATAGGCCAAAGTTGTTAAATGTCCGTATAGGTTGTGGGGTGTTGGGTTTTTCCTGTTTTCCTTGTATATATGTTTGCAGGTATTGTGGATTTTGGGGTTTCTATTTAGATTGTATGTATTATGGGTATTTGTTTTCTAAATTTGTGAAATATAAAAGCATTTTGTATGGGTTGTGTATGGCATTTTCCTCTTTTCCCTAGAACTATATAATGTTTTGTTAAAAAGTAGAGATGTACGTGAACAATATTAAGAATAATTTATATAGCTACTCAACACTATACTTTTATTATTCCAATAGGGGTTAGCAAGGCCATATGAGTTGTATAATGGAAACACGGGGTTAGCAAATTAAGGGGTGTATAAATTAAGCTTTATTATTTTCAAAGTTGTGTAAATTCTAATTTAGTGTTTGTCACATTCACAATTAGCATTTTCAAATCGATTCTCGTAAAGAACAATTCCCAATTTTATTAATTATTACTTAAGAATAAAACCTCATTCGTTTAGGATAACTTTGTACATGTAAAGTGATAAAAAGATTCAGATTGACAATTGTCTATATTTTCAAGATAAATCCAAAGCAAGTATTTTATTTTATGACACATGCATGTTAATATTATGCACCCTTTCAAATATGTATCATTTTGATTTCCTTTTGGTGATGCCTAGAAAATAGATTCCATATTCCTTTGGGATGTATGTTCAAACTTTGATTCTCCATAGCCAAGTTTTGAACTCAAGTGTCCACTTTCACCTAATATAAATGGGCCATCCTTAGCCGGAGTTTCGCTAGGTATATTTTTGAAAACATAACCAAATGTTGTCCTTAATCTATCAAATTATGTGCTTTTCAAACTCTTGTGTTGTTTATTTTATCTTTTTAAATGCATTACTACCACTGTTAATTCAGGATTTCACTTGGGTTCCATATTGCCATCTATTTGTTTCCTTTATGCCACGACATGTTTTAATCATTGATCATCATTGTTATTCCCGGATTTTGAATGGGTTCTATTAAATTTATATATTCCAAATAGAAGGTAGAGGTAATTACCGTAGGACACAACCTAGTATGCACGCTTTAGTGGATTTTGAAAACCTCCCTTCTTCACATTGTAATACATTAACTTCTTAAAAATAATTGTATCTCTTCTCGAGGTGTGTTCCCCCACAATACACCACTTATTGAAAAGTTGTTTTTGCTCCCGCTAGGCCCGTGATCATGCCTATCAAAAAATTAAGTCCATACCAACCAAAGTGGACTATTAGAGGTCGTGTAACAAGGAAAGGGAATGTACACCACTTCATAAAAAATAGGGGCCTAGGCCAAGTGTTTAATTTTAGTGTTATAGATATTGCCGAGGATAATGTTGCTTTAACATCCTTTGGAAATATTGCAACAACTTTCTTTGAGGCATTTCAGCCTAGTTAGGTCTATAATATATCTAATGGTAGCTTAAAATGTACCAACCAAAAACTAAGCCAATGTGATAGCTTGGGAAATAATACTAAACAAAAACTCCATGCTTCAACTGTGTTCTGATGAGGAAAGCAACATACCACTTTACAACTTTCAATTTACTGGATAGCAACTATTAAAGAAATAGCTATTAACACAAAGATAGACATGATTGGACTAGTGGGTGCTATCTCTGAAACTTCATCCATCCACCGAGGGGATGGAACAGAAAAAAATAAACGCATCGTATCCATATATGAAACTTCTAAGCATTCTATCAACGTAACTTTATGGGGAGTGTTTTCTGAAACTGAAAGCAAACTTATTGAATGACCTCCACCACATAGGCACAACTGAAGGGCTAGTTTTAGCTCTAAAATGAGTTAAGGTAACCTCATTTAATGGTAGGTCACTTTCAACCGGGTTGAAATCCCAATGTTTCATCAATCCGATATTTTCAGAAGCTAAGGAGTTGCACCTTTGGTTTTCCTCAAGCTCCAACAAGCATATTCCGATGGCCCTTAGGAATGTCAAACAAGAAGTTATGGATATTGTTAATGTTTACAAGTTAGCACAGTTGCAGATAACAAACTAAGATTTTATTGCATGCTATTATTATTCATGTCAATATGAGTAATTTTTGTTACGCATCATGCACTAACATGGTCAATGGTAAAAAGTGTCGAAAAAAGTGGTGCCAATAGATGGAAACGCATGGCATTTCCCTAAGTGTAACATAGACTTCCCACAATGTGAGTACAATATGTGCTCAATGTATTACTGGAAGATACCATAGGTAAATTATGGGAAAATTCATTCGAGGATGATGCTACAAGTTTAATGGGTGTATTTGTACATGCCTTGTACCACATGGACCAAACATCATGGCGATTCCTACAAAGGTTTTGAATATGTCATGTTTCGTATGTATGATTTCATTGATTGATAAAAAGGAATTATATGATGGCAATGAAAATATCAAGTGTACGATAATACATGCTTCTCAAAAAATAGACTCGCCCATACATGATGTTTTTGTCAATGCTTTGCTAAATGTCGACACCCCTTGACTGGTTTCCTATTCCCCATGTAAATATGTTAAATAAATGCACGTACACTTAGTGTAAGACGGGTGCACACCTACAACATCCTTTTGTTGGTATTACATTTACCTTGTAATTCAATGTACTTTTCTGTAATCTACATAATAATCTATATCCACCTTATAGTTGGCTTTTCTTGTCATAAGGAAAGAATTGTATTCATTCTTGGCAAATAAAATCAGACTACACTATTGCTACATTCAAAGGAAATTAAAGCACATGCACCACATTTGTATTCTACAAAAAGGGAAAATTACTATTGAATACACATGGTAAAGATTTGGTTTTGGATAAAACAAAAAAATAGACATCTGCACCATGTCATCATAAAATTGGGCATTCACCATGGTCTGATATTGCCATACGTAGTACCCAAATAAATGTTCTCCACTCCCTAAAATGGAACATGCTTCTTACCCACTACTTGCGGGTTTTAATAACAACGTTTTTGGAAAGCTTTATGATCTGGTCTACAAGTATAACTCACCTTATTAGCAAAACAAATCTAATTACCCACTTAATATTGATTATGTTTTGTAAATTTGTAAATAGAGTTTTCATAAATCAATATAGACTATACTTTCCATTTGGTATCAGATAGTAAATTGCTACCTATTTAATTCGACATCGGTTTGTTTTGACTTGCTATTAATTACAATTAGTAGACAAGATTGCTAATTTGAAATGTTTAAATTTTGTATCGTAATTTATTACGTTTTTTAGTAACTTGCAACCAAGTTAGGGTGTCTAACCCCGTATTCCATCTATGTTTTGTAGATTCTATAATGGATCTCTCATAACTCAATATAGGCATTTCTTTCCCAGCACCAAAACCTATTGTTCTATTTGTGTAGAACCTACCTATCTAAATCCACATCGGTTTGTGTTTACATAGGCAAAATTATGAGAAAATTGTGCCAAACTCTTTATTAGACCAATACATTTAGAGTTGTATTCTTCCCAAAAATTTTGTGCCTGATCAATGGAGACATGGGTAGCACCAAGAACTACTTTTTTAAACAAAAAAACCTTTCCTTGTAGATGTAATATCACATGAAGACAACATCCAATGCATGATATATGAAGACACAAGAATACGGGAGAATCTTGAGGTAGGATACGATGGAGATATTGAACCTAAAATGACTCCACCAAAAAAAAAGGCGTCGGTTGACTACACGCCAATATATAAATCACCTCAAATCCGAAACATGATAAGACAACAATAATCACTGCAAAATACACAACTATTGTTGTATTTTCCTTCTCCTATGTTTTTCTTTTGCTAGTGTAGGATCCGAACTCTCATTTGAAGGGTTTCAAATAAAAGACATTCATAGAGGAGAAACTTCATATTTATAGCTATTCTGTTTTGTTTATAATTATTTTTCTATTTTATGCTCTATTGTTTTTGTCATTGTCAATTAGTATTTAGTGCTCCTTCCTCCCTCCTCCATTAACATTCCAAACTATGTAAATATGTAATGCTACCATTGGAATGCACCACATATACAAAGGGTGGATATGTAAATAAATATCTTGTTACTATGGTACTCTTACATTTCTTTGAGCAAAACTCCATAGAATAAAGCTTAAATTCAATGGGAGATACATTTAGTATGACTAGTTTTAGTACTTTTTCCCGTGAAATAAATTTAACATAAAACTAATTTTTAACAACCTCTATTTCTTGAGGACCTTTGTTAATCTCCACCCATATTTCCTCACCTCCTGCTACTTGCATCCCTTATCATATATCTACAGCCACTCTTCACCACGTTGTTTTGGAAAGTGCAAATTTAAAAGTATAGCTTACATATGATGCCTTTTATAAAAAGCCTTTCTTCAATATTATTGAGTAAAATGGAAAACAAACACTAAGAATTCAATACCAAAAATGCTCAATGAGCACCATATTCAACTAAAACTTTATAAAAAAATTATTATAGTAAAAAGAAATTCATTTAATTGCCCATACATAAACATAAATTTCTTGATGTTTTCTTCAAAATAAAGGAAATGTAGAGTGGATGTGGGAAGAACTTATTAGTGGTAAAAGGAAGGTAGGAACTAAGGCCATTATAATCAGGGTGAATCTATGAGCCCAAGTAATGGGTGTCATTCTTATTCATTTACTTGCTTTTTTCTTCTACTCTAAGTACAATACACCATTAAGAGGTGCATCAAAAAAAGCATTATCCGAAAAATAGAGGTGGGCCACTATATAAGTAGTTGTATGCAAACTATTTTAACAATATACTAGTTCCATTTTAATATCCCCTTAGAAAAACACCCCGCATATCTTCATTTTGCTTCAGTAGAATATGCATTGATTTGTAATTAAACATTGTACACTTTTGAAAACAACTAAACAATTACCTTACAAATTGTTATGTTTATTAAAGAAATTCACACATGTTATACAACCTTTCAAAAACAATTGTTCTAATTTCTACATCTTATGTGCAGGTTTGGTAATACATTTTTCAAGTTAATGGTGGACAACCACAACAAAGGGTAAAGAAAAGCTTACCTTTGATGAGAGTAAGGACCGTGACAATGCTATATAGAGGAAACATTACAAGGAGAACAAAGACAAAATTAATAGGCATCACCAAATCTCATACCGTGCCCGGAAAAGATCCAACAAGTATTGCATGGGAACCTATACAGAGCGAGAGAGGCAAGCAACCCCTTTGAAAACCCGACTGCAAAAGGTACTTTGCTAATGCCCATATGTTCTTCCATGCTAAAATAGATGCTTTAGGGGATATGTCCATCTACTTTATATGCCATAAATCCTACCTAGGCATGAAATTTAAAATTCGCGATGGAAACACTATATGTATTAGGTGCAATAATGAGCATGTTGGCAACCGGTTTTCCACGTGGAACAATATGGATCGAGGCCCTAGCCTAAAGTCTTGGCTAGGCTCGCGTAAGTAGAAGAAATGCTAATTGCAAGAATCAACGCAATAATATAGGTAAAACATGCCCGTGGTGGCCAATATAAATATAGTGGGCACACCATCGCCTTTCCGTAAGACACAGGGGTTCATTTTAAGAGACCTCTTAGAAATCGGAGGTGGAAAATACCTGGTGAATATCCTCGGAATTGGTTTTGTGGGAAGGTGAATTTTTTGGGGTCCGACAAAAATTTTTGCCTGATTTTTAAGTGGTGTGACAGAAGGCTGCAGACGCGCGACAGAGATTTACTATCATGTGTTAGCGAGGTTCATTGATGCACGTCAACCACCTTGTTGATGTGTAACAACAAATCTCCTATCGTGCGTCTGTAGCCTCGCCTCCGGTCGTGCGTCTACTTCCTCTACACTCCTGTCACGCGTCAACAAACTCCTTGTCGCACGTTTTTAACCTCCACCCTCCTATCACACGTCCCGTAGCCTCTACCCTCCTATTGTGCGTTCGTACTTGATAATACATATGCCCCTAGGTGGTATGAGTGATCTAGTAGTGTTCTACCTGCGAATAATCTAGGATTATATAGGGGATAGTTTCAAGGGTAGGCAAAGCCGACCCTAAAAAATTAAACTATAATTTTTAGGCGAACAAGTCACTAAACCACGCCAAAAATTCACCATATTACGAATATTCACCACTAAAATTATCCCCAGGCAGACATCTCATCTATATTAAAATTTCTACCCCATTGCATTGAAGACCTAGACATTCTAGCATTGAAAAGGAAAGGGGCTACAAACAAAATTTATGATTGCTTCATAAATAGGGCAGTCATCATTGTATTACGCTATAAAATATCCCATGACCCTTACTACCAAGACGTAATAATTGATGAGGCCGCTCTCTCCTACTACCCAAGCTAGACACGATATTGCTAGCAGGTTACGTTAGCTCCCATTACTACCATGTTTTGCAGCTGTTAGTGTGGCCAAAGCTATATCTAATGCAATCAAGACCTAGAAAATGAGATTGTTCCCGGCTCATCATTCGTACCTATTCTCCCTAATGTATGCATAAAGGTTGAGGAAGTACAATAGTATTTGCAGCAAGAAAAAGCTAGCTCAACTCTCTCTATTGATTGGCCTACTATTAACCCAATATCAATCAATGAGTATACTAAAGAAGGCTTTCTCTTTATGGCATTTCATACTCTATTTATAATAGGTGTAGAAATATTCAAGAAGCCTCGCCAATGTGTTGTAGCTATGCACGAGTATGTGATACACTTAATGTGGTATCATGATAATAGATTTGATCAAATACCCACGGTTTTAATATTTTTTACTGAACTTCATGATGCGACACCATACCCAAGAAACCGCACTGTATTTGCCAAGAAAGACATCAATGATGACCTGCGAAACACAATAGATGAACTCCAAAATACTTAAGGGACCAACCAGATGAGAAAATAGTTACATAACTCCCGTGGTTTGGTGCCAAATTACGCAACACAAGAGCTTACCGGTATAAATATAGAGCCGAATTAATGACATGATCCTACAATTAGGAGCACCGACTCTTTTCTTCACTCTAAGTGCTGCAGATACCAAATGGTTGGACCTCCATAGGGTTATGCCTAGTACACCTCCTCTAATAAAGTAACATCTCACTCCTAGAGAGTTAACAACATTATTACATATCCACATCTTGTTGTTGCATATATGGAGTGGAAGTTCATGTACTTTTATGAGGAAATCCTAGAAAAAACTCTCCACACCCAAGATTATTGGTACAAGTAATGCCCCTTTCACTCTAATTTTATTCACTCGTATTGTCGTGCAAAGTAAGACATTTAACCTCACCTCCCATTTACCATGTAGATATGAATGGAAACATAGAGGCTCACCACATATACATGGCTTCCTATGGCTGGAAAATGCACCAGACATGGCTACATTAGACTGGACCAACCCCATTCAAGTACAGACCGCAAAGGCATTCTTTGACACCTACGTCACAACATGGAACCCAAAGATAGGGCCACAAGGTGTACCCAGAATGCACTACGACCCTTTCGATGACCCCTATTTATTAGACACCGTAGCTATTCAATCAACTTGTGCTAAAGCAGATTATAACGACCTTCTCAATTGATTTCAAAGGAATAGTAAATCCTCGAAATTACATGCATGTAAAAATATGCCCCCATCTACGGTGTTGGTACAAAACACCGTGGCCCCTGCAAGCCATTTATATCTTACTTGCAACTGAAAAATGACAACCTACATACACATCAACACGTAATGATGACAGAGTCAACATTCATAATGATGATATGCTATGCATTTGGCAAACAAACCTTGATTATCAATCGATAACTTGCACAAAGATGAAATGGTGCCTTATATAGCTAAATATGCACCTAAAGTGAAGTAAAGATATGAAAGCTATCACCATATGTTGACCAGAGTTTGCATGACGCCTCACTACATGATGGGACACACTTGCCTACAACAAGTTTTTAACGAAAATGTTAGTAGACCACAACATCAGGGGCCCAAGAAACATGCCACATGTTACAAAAATTACCCCTTTCTATCTACAAATCGCCTCTTCCTATCACTAGAAGTAGGCCAAAAAGTATTCAGCACATCATAACTCCTACCAAAAAGCACACCGTAACCCTAACAATTATCCAAGACTATATACACCGAAGACATCCCCGGAAGGCTTTTAACTCATAGAAGTAAAAGGAACGATAACCAGATCGTACCAAGCCAAGAACACATATTCTAATCAAACACCACAATCTATAAGATGAAAGCAATTCACTAGAATAACTTTACATAAAACCTTTGCAAACAAATGAGTAGCAATATCATGTATTATTATGGAACTTAATGAAATACAATGATAATGGGCCTTGCTTATATAGACAAGGAATAACAATCTAAGAGCCACCAAGGTCGTAGATCAAGCCATAAATCATGGAAAGAAATAGTCATCAAAGAACTAGTTAAGTCCATAGATTTATGATAGAACCATACATCAAAGATCTAGTCAATACCATAGATCAAGGAAAAACTATACCTAATAACTAGATAATATCCCCCTAATATCTAAATAAATAAAAATAAATATCCACAAACATAAGTGGGTGAGAATAAATACAATAAAGGTAAATAAAGTACCTAGGTGAACATGAGCTAAGGTAAATACCTACTCTAACACCCCCTCAAGTGAAGCTAGGGCCCAAAATAGAAGTGGCATGTCCACAATATGATTCCTGACAACTAGGCCTAATGAGGTACTCATGTATAGTATATCCATGAAGAAATCTTGAACCAAAAGAAGGAAAGAGAAAGAAGAATAAAAGGAAGATGTTCTCTCGAACATCTCCCAAGAACAAATTCTAAAACCCCAATCATTCCATGCAACTCAAACTAGCAAGGTGATGCAAAAGGATTCATAAAGATGTCTGCAACCTGCTGCTAAATCGAAATGTACTACAAGCAAAGAAATCCATTTTGAATGTGCTAACGAATGAAGTGGACATGTATCTCAATATGTTTGTTCTGCTGGTGCTCAACTGGGTTGCGAGAAATGTGAATTTCACTTTGGTTGTCACACCAAAGTACAATCAGTGAATCTTTTGGGAATCCAAACTCTATCAATAACTACGAAGCCAAAGAATTTGTTGACTCGCTGTAACTGCTGCCCTGTACTCTTCCTTTGAAGATGAAAGTGCAATAGCTCTTTTGTTTTTACACGTCCAAGTAACTAGAGAAGAACTAAGACAGAAAAGATAGCCAAAAGTTGAACACCGTCATCAATAGAACTCCCTAATCAATCAGTATACCCAACCAACTGAGTAGAACCCCTAGTGTAGTGTAGGACAAAGTGGGAAGTGCCTTGCAAATAATAGTGCAAAATCCTTTTAACCTGTCGCTGACTACTATGAGGAGAATGTGCAACCGAGACAAAAGCCCTACCGCAAATGAAATATCGGGTGAGTATGGGTCAAGTACATGAGACTCCCAACCAACTGCCTATACAAAGTAGGATCACAAAGTGGTGTGGTACATGTGGAAGTAAGAGTAACTCCAGACTAAAAAGGAGATGGACTTGGCTTGCAATCAACCATATCAAAGCACCGAAGAAGATCATGGGTGTAATTTTGCTAACTCAAATGAATCCTTGAATCTGTCTAAGAAATATGAAAACCAAGGAAATAATGCAATAACCCAAGATCTGTCATGTCAAATTGTGTATAAAGAACCCTTTGAATACTTTTAATGTGGGAAGAGGAACTTCCAATAAGTAACAGATCATCAACATACAAGACAAGTATCACAATATCCTCACCAACATGCTAGAGATACACTGTATGATCGGAGTGGAAATGAACAAAACCAATAGATAGAAGAAAAGAATCCATCTTCTCATACCAAGCCCGAGGGGCTTATTTGAGACCATAGAGAGACCTTCGGAGCCTACAAACAAGAGTAGAATTCTAATCAAATCCATCCGTCTGCTCCAAGTATATTTCCTCTTGTATATCTCTATGTAAGAAGACACTCTTCACATCCATCTGGTATATGGGCCACCCTTGTGATGCAAAAATAACAAGTACAAGGCATATTGAATCCATCTTAGCAATGGGTGAAAAGTCTCAGAGTAATCAATACCTTCAACTTGTGAAAAACCATTTGTAACAAGACGAGCCTTATACTTGTCAATGGACCCATTAGTTGCGTATTTAGTTCGGTATACCCACTTACACCTAACCATATTTCTTCCTTTAGGAAGAGATACCAAATCCCAAGTATGATTCTTTATCAAAGAAGAATACTCAATTGTCATCGCATCATCCCACTCCTGTATCCCATGAGCCTTTGAAAAATATTGTGGATCCTCAAAACTTCCTGACACAAAATTCTAGAACTTGTAGAATGTGTGTGATGATGCCTAGTGGGTGGAAGATCCTGTATGAAAGGTGTTGCCTCAGAAACTGTAGTACAATCCCACTTAGGCATAGTGACAACATCAATGGGAATAGGATCCTCAACAACATCTATAACCTCCTCATCAATCTCCTCAAAGAAAGGATCCTCAAGATGAGATGAATAAGAAGGAGGCATGGAAGAAGATGAAGAATCATGAGGAGTGAAGTGCTCATCAAACTGAACATGTGTTTGAAAAATAACTTCATTTGTATCGGATCTATAAGATGAAAGTAAGCTCTCATGTCCTCACAATACCCTACAAAGATCAAGGGTTTGCTCTTCTTATCCAAATATTTCCTTTTCTTCTTTGGCACAAAGGCCCAAGCATGGCTCCCAAAGACTCGAAAAAATGAGACTTCTGGCTTAGTTTTGGACCAAGCTTCCTCTAGAGTCAAATGCTCAAGTGCTCCATGGGGTGTGTGATTCGAATGTAGTTAGCATAATTAATCGCTTTCGCCAAAGAAATAGGAGGTAAATCTCTAGAATTCATCATATAGTTAGCCATTTTCTTCAAATTTATATTCTTCCTTTCTACTAAGACATTCTATTGTGGAATATGAGGAACAAAATGTTGGTGAATAATGCCTTGAGTTTCCAAAAAGTCGAATACTCATTTTTGAAGTACTCCCCCATTATCGATCGAAAGGTTCTTTATGCTACTAGAAGATTATTTCTCGACCAAAGCCTTGAAGACTATGAAGTGTGAAAAAAATCACTTTTGTTCTTGAGAAAATAAACCCAAGTACGCCTCGAGAAATTATCAATAAACGTGAGTTCATACTTAGCTTCATTGAAAGATGGGGTAGGAAAAGCCATCAAGTCACTATGCACAAGCTCAAGTGGTGAAGAAGCTCCTTAGAGAAATTATTAGGAAAAGGATCTTTGTAGTGTTTCCCTAATGCAAAACCATGACAAACTTCCTCAAGACAAGAAAATCTAGGAAGGCCATCTACCATACCATGAGTGTTCAACTCCTTCAAATATCTATAATTGAGATGTCCAAATATTTCATGCCAAAGCTTACTCTCTGAATCTACATGAGAAACCAACCATGTCCCTATAGAAGAAGTGTCATCAAAACCCTCAAAGTGATATAGTCTAGAACTATGATCAACAATACCCTAAGCAACCAAGTGAATGAGGCTCCAACAAAGTTCGTACTTCTGCTCCATGTGGTGTAAAAGTCACTATTTTTCCTTGACTAGAATGAAAAATTTGATATACATAAAGCAAATTTGTAGTGATGTTAGGAACATATAGTGCATCTTGAATACTTCCACCATCAAGTTGTATGTCACCTTTTCCTTTAATAGAAAGAAAGGAAGAATATCCAACCTCAATTTTGGAAGTAGAACTCAAACCTAGAGAAACAAAAGACTCATTGGAAGAAGTCATGTGATGAGAAGCACCAGAATCTATAATTCATCTGTCTGCAAGTGGTGACTAAGATCTCCCAACAACATTAAGTACTTTTCCATGTTGATTAGGAGGTGGCATGGAGATAGAAATTTTATGTTTCTTGACTGCATCCTCTAAGGCTTGCATTCACTTATAACACCTATGTTCTTCATGATTACTACCCCCACAAAAAGAGCATGAACGGATAGATTTATTCTTAGATTTAGAAGAATCCTTGGGTTTCGAGTTGTTTTCTTTGGGTTTAGGAGAATTTTGAGATGGAGAAGATGTGGATTTGGTTTTATTGTTTGGTTTTCCCTTGCCCTTAGGATTAGATGAAACTAATGCCTTTTGAGAGGTGGAAGATTCGAGGTGAGACAATTTGGATTCTTCCCTAGTAAGTCTTTCACAAAATGTTTCTAAGTTAGGCATTTTGAATGTGTCACCTAAGACATCCATGCTAGATAAAAAGGTAGAAACAAAAATTTGGAATGGTCCTCTCAACTTGGATAGAATCAAGTAAACACACTCTTCATCTTTCTTATCTCTTCCACTCCCCTTCAAATGTGTTAACAAATTCTTGAACTTGGTCAGATAGTTTATAATTGTTGGAAAATTTTCAAGATTAAGAGAGGTGATCTCAATGTCAAGTTGCATGGCTCTCATATGATCCACCTTACCAAATAAATCCTCCAATTTCTCCCAAATTTTGAAAGGAGGGTCACATTTTTCCAAATGAAACAAAAGAAACATTCACTTACATAAGTTCCTATCAAAACCATACACTCACAAATTTGCACTAGTACTGAAATTTCTTATATTCTCTAGTGAACATTGGTTGTTGTTCTCAAGAAGTTAAAACCCATAATCCTTTCCGATTAATTATTATTTCTATTCTTGGTTTCTATGTGTGGTAATTATGTGTTGTTAATGGCTCAACATGATCTAATGTAGAAGTAGCCGCCATCCTCAAAAAATCACCAAAAGAAATACAAGAACCAAGCAATACAACAAGACCCCCAAGCAATGCAACAAGACCCCCCATATTTTGGCACTTTATAATGAGTGCATGTTACAATATGGAACTTTATAATTATAGTGCGATTCTCAAAAAAAAAATTCCAATGGAAAGAACACAGAAAAAAGCACTTTTGCGGAAAAATGTCTCTCAAAACCGAATTACCGATCAAAAGTTACAAGTTTTTCAATATTATGCTCTACTAATTATTTTAGTTGCCACTAAAACAAAATAAAATGCTCTTTCTTTCACCATACAAATAAAATGAAAGGGGGCTGGAGTTAAGTGCCATCACAAGATTTAAGCCCTCATATGACCATACCATATGACCAGGGGATAAGTGTGCAATATTTCTGCGTTTAAAAATAGTAGGATACAAGATTACTCGAAATGGCAAAATTTGTGCATGGCCATCCTGGTACCCTACTAAAAGAGAAAAGAACCAAAATCCTTCTACACACAACCCGAAAATGTTACACTGCACCAAAAAAAACCTAATGTAGATCTCAGAAAAACCAACAAACCTATAAATCAATTTCCTCAGTTTCTTTCATGTCTAGTATGAATCCCGAGGCAAACTAGTGTGTTTCTCTGCAACCACAAAAAAACCAAAAATCAATTGCCTCCGTAAATAGCCAAGCTTAAAGTCGATATTAGGTTTTCACACCTTCCAGATCCAATGGTTGCCTCTTTTTTACATAAAAATGCATGCAGAAACAAAATACGGATAAATCCTGAATATATGAATATACAAAAAAATACTTGCAAAACGAAACTTACAGATGGATGTCAACAACAATCTCCTACTCTGATACCATAAAAAGAATGATAACCAGATCATACTAATCCAAGAACATAGATGTTAATCAATCACCATGATCTATAAGATGAAATCAATTCGCGGGATAACTTTACATAAAACCTTTGCAAACAAATGAGCAAAGTGATATCATATATTATTATGGAACTCAATGAAATACAATGAGAATGAGACTTACTTATATAGGCAAGGAATAACAATCTTAGAACCCGTCAAGGTCGTAGATCAAGACATAAATCATGGAAAGAACTAGTCATCAAAGAACTAGTTAAGTCCATAGATTTATGAGAGAACTAGACATCAAGGATCTAGTCAATACCATAGATCAAAGAAAAAACTATACCTAACAACTAGATAATATCCCCCTAATATCTAAATAAATAAAATGAAATATCCACAAACATAAGTGAGTGAGGATAAATACAATAAAGGTACATAAAGTACCTAGCTGAACATGAGCTAAGGTAAATACCTACTCTAACAAGAAGTGTGTAGGTCCTGGTCTTATAATGCACACACGAATGCCAACGAATGGCGACCACGGCCCATGACAACTATAGTATGTGTCTACCCTCGGTACTTAGTTACTCCGCTTCCTAACTCATCAACATACGAAGTGTTTTGCTTCAATGAATTGATTCTATATAAGCCATTTCGAAGTATTCAAGTCGACACAAGTGCTACAACTTTTGAAATCTACCAAAAATGGGAACTCTTTCAACATACTTATCATCCCTTACATGTTCCAAGAGCATCCATTGAAACTGATGTTTTTGCAAATAGCAATAGTTCCAAAACCGATATGGATAACTTTGAGAAAGAACATGGAAGAAATGGAATTGTTTTCCTGAATCCACCTAACCAAAGGTAACACATATAGACAACCTAGCTATGCTCGGCCTACGAGAATTTGACACCACGCATGGTTGGGGAGACTACCAATTGGACCATGCCTTGTAGGAAACAGGCCCCAAATTTATCGAAACAAACCAACTTCAAATACCCCCACTGATGCATACATCCCTACCCAATACCAACCCACGCTTGTTATCTACTCAACAACAAGCCACTCTACAAATCATTAGGAGCCATGCTACTACAAACCCCGCTGCACCCCCACTCAAAATGGTTATTTACGACACATGTACCGGTAAATCGTATCTAATCGCCCAAATCTCGTATGTCCTACAATCACTTTCCCTCACACACCAAATTTTGCTTATTACTCCTAGCCTAGCCAACATGTGTGTCGCAACTTTCCATATTAAAGGCACCACTATCCATGCATGCCTCTCAATTCCAATCCATGATGTATAGTCGCTTCAGGGCCAAACGCTGCTCCACTTCCAAGAGAAGATGAAACATGTCAATTACATATTAATTGATGAAATGAGCTTCATTGGCCTCGCACATGCTAAATGATATCAACACGCGGCTACGCCAAGCCTTCCCAAAGGATGTACATACAGACTTTGGTGGGTGTTCATTCATCCTCTTCGGTGACCTCGCACAACTACAACCAATTAACAATGTGCTTATGTATGAAGGTAGATCGGTTGGCCATACCCTATGGAATAGATTTACCATTGTGATAGTGTTAAACACTAATTTTTGGCAAGCCATAAGTACACTGCCGCCTGTGCCCGATTCAAAGACCTACTTTCAAATCTCCGCAACGCAGATACAATAAAGGTCAATTACAATATTCTTATGATCAGGACCCCACCAACTATTACAAAATAGGAACAAAAAAATTTAAAATGCACATACACCCGTATCTTTGCCAAAAACTAGCACCAACCCATTAAAAATGCATACTCAAATCCCTAAACTTGCCTATTGCTATTAGCCGTAGGCAGCACCATGTTTTCACCCAAACATTACCCTTTTCCCCCACACAATTAGAGCTCAAACTCTTGTTCTACAAAGGAGAGAAATTCATATTAATAGAAAATATATGGATAGAAGTCGAAGCTAATCAATGGCGCAATTGGTAAAGTAGTATGCATAGTCTACAAAGCACTTGAAAAAACCCCTAGCATCCCACTGTATGTCATTTTCAAATTCACTGAATACTTAGGTCCTCCCTAGGATATGAACAACCTAGCCCACGTACCCATCCCTCCTATCACCATAAAACAACTGCCAAAAATCCCACTTAAGATGGCATGGGCACTGACCATTCACAAGGCCCAAGGAATGAATCTCGAGAAAGCCACAATAGACATTGGTGGCACCGACCGACAAGGGCTCACATTTACTGCTATTTCTCGAGTACAAGCCCTTTCCAACTTGATTATTTCTCCTCCCTTCTCATTTACACAGTATGCACGCATAACATCTAAAAATATGTGTCCAAATTGAAAAAGATGAATATCATCTCTGCTAAAAAAGAAACACCACAACCCCCTCATAATCCTCAACATCCCCCACCGCATTTCCCAAAGACACCCCTCGCCTTCTACTCGATATGTCTTACCCTCCCCAAATCTAATTTCCTTCCATGTTTCTTTAGTATATCTACACCTACTACTCTCTTATTGCACTCATTTTCCTTATATAGTTACTATGTTCAGTCCATTTGTTGCGCTCCAAAAAGCACCCTGTAAAGAACAACACCAAACCGATTAAACTCGGTGCTCGAATAGCACTATAGCTACCAACCAAACATGCCCACATGCCAAATCCAACAGTGATTGCACACTCAAGTACAAGCCCATATACATAAACATTTAAAGGAAAAATAGATCACCTTATAAAAGTCAATTTGCCTCTATTAACATTATTTACTATACTAATACTATTATTGTTCATAGGTTGTTCTTCTTCCCCACCAAAAACAATCCCTCTGCACAAAGGGCGCGTCGATGTTTTCTACAAATTAGCAACCAAGTTGGAAGAAGACACCGACACCCTTCACCAACTCGTGTGTGAGTCGATCAAAGCCCACACCCGCAATAATGACACATTAGCCTAGGAAGACCTATACACATTCCAGCTTACCCTTGGCAAACTACAAGCAACATCCCAAATGATAACACAGCCACCATCATCATCGAAGATACCTACCAGATAGTGCGCAACAAGGCCTACGAGCAATACTACAACCAAATGGTGGATGCAAATCGTAATTCGAATCGTAGTAAGAATAAAAAACCCCACTTGTGTTATACCAATAGAGTTCTTCTTGTACAACTAAGTTTGATCTACCCATGTAACAAATTTTCACTTATTTAGAAAGTGTACCTACCTACATGTAACTTTGAAAATGCCATTGCAATATGCTACAAGAGTTGATATAAGAGTTTTATGAGTTTTATAGCTTCCTTGTCCTACCATAACTATGTAATATCAATGTCTTTTAAATTCCTTTACCTTTAACTACAAATATATATAACACATCCCATTACTAAACACAAAAAATAAGTTGCCTATTATGTTTTAAAACAAAACTCCTACGTATTAAGCTAGACTCGATTAACATAGCAATTGGACAAAAACTTAAGTTGAGTGTTACATATGCACATACGTATCTATCTCTGCTTAAAACCAAAAAGAAAATTTTACAAGGTCCACACAACCCCTAGCTTCTCCAAAGTGGAAAATAAACAATAAATTTACATGCGTAATAACTTTACACTTACACAACTTTCCACCAATTCAACGGGGGTAGATGTCATAAGTAACATGGTTTTTTTTTTTAAAAAAATTGTTTATGTGTGTATATGATCCGTAATAGGAATTATCAATATTAATTGTGTATGGTGAATGTTGACTCCTAAGAATCGAACTCTGGTTTCATTACTTTTTTAAATAGTAATGAGTTTCGTGTGTCTTCCCAACAAATGTTGGCGAGCATAGATTTAGATTTTCTCGTGGATATTAGATACAAAACTCATTTTCTAGACTCGTATCAACTTATTAATTTGCCCCTAGAAAAATAATAGTGCTTTCACTTAGAACATGCCCTAGGTCATTGCGTTCAACACAAAACCCCAAAACAAAAAGCCCCGAGCCGCAACATCCCCCCAAAATACCATAGTGTATACTTGCTCCCCAGATGGAGTAATCGCTAGTAATATTGTCTTTGAGAACAATCATAGAATCTCAACATGTTTTTAAATGATTGTGGTGGTTTTTAAGTATCCACTTGGCTTTTTTAATTTCATATGCATGCATGCACATGACTCCAAACTAATATGGTACAAGATTATTTATTTATTATCAATTCACATTTTTGTTGTATACCTATGTGTTTGTTGATTATTGGTTCATATTAATATTTTATTGGTGTGTGTTTCAAGTATTGTTAGTCACTTTATATCTCCCTCTCTTCCACTTGAGGACCTTATGTTTGTTTTTGGTTTTGCACCTAAAATGTGGTGATTGGTTCTAGTTAAACCAAAACCATACCTCTATAATTTTAACCTTTTTTGTTTTGGGGGTTTATTTCAATGGACTAGTATCATGACCCAACTTTTTGTTTGTTTTACTCCATATCTTATACTTGACATGTGCCAACAAGGTCATGGTTTGAATTCAAAAAGTCTATAAACGCATAGGTGTATTAGTACATGTATGAGAATGAATGAATGAAGCAACGAAAAGATTGATATATTAATATAAGTTATAGAGAAACATCTCGCATGCCAACACAAATCACAAATTTTAAAAAAAAAAAAAAAAAAAAAAAAAACAATTGAATATTTAAATAAATATAAAAAACATCTAGCATTTATCATGTTGCATTGATTGGGTCATTGAAACTAATAAAAGTTAGTTGCTTATAGTATGTTAGACTGTGTTACTTTTATTATACTCAATGTATTTTCTTTGAACAAATCAAATTATTCCCATCAAGATCATGATAATAATGAAGGTACAACACAGACCTATCAAAATAGTCTATTTAATAATATATTTTTGCAAGGTGTCGTAACATCAAGGTTTCAAAGAAAATCCATTTCTCAAATATCTCCACAAAATTTTGGAAAAGCAAGCAAGATTATTGTAGCACTGAAGAATATGAACAAAGTTGTATAATTAAAATTTCCAAACCCGTATTACTACAAAACATAACAATTTTAATCAAATTTCTGTATTCACACTAATTTTCCAAACTTTCAATAATGTATTACCTTGAATTGAATTGCATTGATAATGGAAAATCACTTTCCACATAAACACACTTATAAAACCGGTGGATTATCCTATTGGAAAAACAGGAAGAGCTAATTGAAGAAAACCTTAATCAATTGTTACTCCCTACGATTAATCAAAAACGAGCATCTGTATTTCTAATTAAATATTAATAATAGTATGAAATGATCCGGCATTACCTTGTAATGCTTGAGCTGAATATTGGAGGAAAACTATTTCCATTTCATCATGCCCTCGTTTCACTATTAAAGGCTTCAAAATCTCCATGAATTAGAAAATGTCTAATTTAACATAATGGCAATGTCTAAGTAACCAACCCCACTTCAAATAAGTTTTTAAAGAAAATTGAATATATATATATATTCAAAATTGAAGCTGAAGAAAAGAGTTTGAAGTAGAATAATGAAGAAATTGTAGAAATTGTTCTCATAATTTTTAAATTGACATTTTTTTGATAAATAAAATTACATAATTTTGATCTTTAATAAATATGATTTAGTAAAAATTTTAATTTTAAAAACTCTTTAATAAAGAAAGTGCTCTACCTTTACAAATATAAATGTAATTGACCCAAACAAAATTTCAAACTAAAAGAGAGGTATATTTTTGAGTGATAATATGTTCATCCTCTATATGAATATAATAAACAATTATGCTTATTTGTTAACAATGGTTTTGATGGTTTTATTCAAGTTGATATCATCTAGGATTTGTAGATCTCATCTTTGATACCTTTATATTGAATATTCATTTTTAAGATGTGAAAAACATTAATGGAAAAAACATTAGGAGGGACATAATTGATGTAACACCAATTTCATGTAAGAAAGATGTACATTGAACATATCAAGTAATCTTGATCCCTTATTCACAATCATGTAATATTGTCAATAATACTAAAATTTGAAAGATATGTAATTTTATTTTTAACACTTTGAAATTAGATATTAAATATGTAAAATGGGTACATATATGTACACACACACACACACACACACACACACACACACACACACACACACACACATGTGTGTACATATACATACATACATACATATATATATATATATATATATATATATATATATATATATATATATATATATATATATATATATATATATATATATATATATATATGTATATGTATATATATATGTGTGTGTGTATGTATATATATATATATGTATGTATATATAAATATTATATATTGATAATATATTATATATCGTATATATATATATATATTTGTGTGTGTGTGTGTGTGTACATATTTTAATATTTATATATTAATATCTTATATATTTATATATTTACTTATATCTAAGGTTTAAACCTTATTTCATATATTTTTAAGATTAAGGTTCAATATATTTTTTTAATTTTGGTAATTGAGGAATTGAAAGCATAATAATTCGAATAACACACATTAATGCACCTTGTTGACACTAAATCACAAGGCAAACTCCCCTATAATCTTAGGACATGTGCGAGTTTAAACCTTATTTCATATATTTTTAAGATTAAGGTTCAATATATTTTTTTAATTTTGGTAATTGAGGAATTGAAAGCATAATAATTCGAATAACGCACATTAATGCACCTTGTTGACACTAAATCACAAGGCAAACTCCCCTATAATCTTAGGAAATGCGCAAGTTTAAACCTTATTTCATATATTTTTAAGATTAAGGTTCAATATTTTTTTTTAATTTTGGTAATTGAGGAATTGAAAGCATAATAATTCGAATAACGCACATTAATGCACCTTGTTGACACTAAATCACAAGGCAAACTCCCTATAATCTTAGGAAATGTGCAGAGGCCTCATGCCTCATGCGATACACATTTAAACCTTATTTCATATATTTTTAAGATTAAGGTTCAATATATTTTTTTAATTTTGGTAATTGAGGAATTGAAAGCATAATAATTCGGAATAACGCACATTAATGCACCTTGTTGACACTAAATCACAAGGCAAACTCCCCTATAATCTTAGGAAATGTGCAGAGGCCTCATGCCTTGCGATACACATTTAAACCTTATTTCATATATTTTTAAGATTAAGGTTCAATATATTTTTTTAATTTTGGTAATTGAGGAATTGAAAGCATAATAATTCTGAATAACGCACATTAATGCACCTTGTTGACACTAAATCACAAGGCAAACTCCCTATAATCTTAGGAAATGTGCAGAGGCCTCATGCCTTGCGATACACATAAATCCGAGATTGAACTTAAGACCCATGCGACATAAGTCATTTGTCCCATTCACTCAAACCAACACTAGAGACTAGTGTTCAACACTTTGATAATAATAACTATTTTCAAAAATAAAATTATAATTATTTAACAAAATAGAAATATTGGTAAGTAGTGTTTTTGAACAAAATACCTCTCGTTTTTCAATTTAAGATTTTTATGTGTCATGAAAATTCAGGAAATGGAAAAACAAAAACTCTGCTATATAATACACCAAAGAAATGCTAAATCAATGTTGGTAAAGGAGAGGGAAACAAATGTCTCCAACTTCTCATTTGTGAAGGAGACATTAAGGCATATTCTCTCCACCGCCAACTAAATCATATTGAAGGATGGTCATTTCATACACACTTCACTCTGCAGATGAGAGGGAGATTTTACTTCATGCAAAAGACATGGGTAAATGGATGATGATTTTCTTAACAAGATTTAAATTTATAATGGATTTTATAAAAAATTATTCATAATTTTTCTGAACCTAATTGAATTTGACGGAATGAAAACTCATCATATCTTGACATTAAGCTAAAGAAGGTAGATAAATCCTACTTTTAACGAAAAAAAGAGTACAATTTCTTATCCTCTTCCCAGGTACACCTACCCTGGGAAGAAACTCTGGTTGTGTGCAGCTTTTGATATTCGGACAGAGGACTGAGCAACTCAATAAATTAGAATAAAACTAAACCCATACAGAGATGTCTGTCTTTTAATGTAATTTGAAGGCACTCGTGCTGCCTGGCCTGACCCAACGTGGGGTACAGGCTACAGCTTATTTATTCTGTGGCACTGTTGCATAGGGAGTTGTGTGGTGTGGATGATGAAGAAAAATGTACATAGTACGCAGTGAACAGTAGAAATTGGAGTATTTACAGTGCTCAGGAATTGAATCAATTATCAGGGTGGTGCTAAATTTAGCATTAAGGAATAAACAGAAAGATAAGATTGTGTAACAGAATGTCGACACCACACCACACCAAATATGTAGTGAATGACTTGACTTGACATGACATTATCATTTAGTTCACGGACTCTCAATGCTTGCAGTCTGCAGTCTGCACAGAGTTTTTGCAGTAATGGCAGTTTTAATCGGCAAAGAAAGTTAGAAGTAGAAGCAAAGGTGGTACGGCCAGATCTTTATCCGTGGTCGATGTTTGAACTTGTCCCGGGGAAGAAGGGACAGAAGGTTTCTGCCATATGAGGCCAAAATAACTATGGCGAGTCTTGCAAGGGCATCTCTCAAAAGATGAAATGTACCTAGCTCACTCCCTTTGAAAAGGATGTGTGTTAAGTACCATAGGATGACATTGGTGTCCAATGATGCTACATACATGTTATACAACATATATGTTATTTAATTTATTTCATTTAGCATCATGGTATCCATGGTTGGGAGTAGTGAATAGAAGTAATGTCCTTTTCTAGAAATGATTTTCACACAACTCTTTATGGCCATGCAAGTAAATAATCTTAAACTTGGACAAATGTTTCCAAGAACAAGCATTAGGTCGGGAGAGGGGCCAATAGGTGAACATGGTCCAATAGTTGACATGACTATTGATCACACAATACCCAATAGTTGTCATAGTACTATGTAGTCTTTATTTATTTTTAACATAATAATTATGTAGAGTAGTCAATCACATCATGATATTTAAGACCTCTCACCCATGCACAAGCATAAAAATTCAATGTTCAAGTCTTTTCACCCATATTCAAGTATTGGTTTCCACCATGGTTGTAGTGTAACTCAAATTTGTTATTTTAAATCAATTCAAAATAGGGTTTTCCCTCCAATTGAACATTACCAAGAAAAACTATAAGCTAACACAAATTTGAACTACATAATAGTGAAAAAACTCACAATCCCATATGATAAACAATTGATTTTATGGACCCCTTAACTTAGGGTATACCACTACTAGCTCTCTCCCCTACACCAAGGCAACTAGTGACCATAAATGATTACAACTACTACTTTAAGTATTATTTTAAAAATGCCAACTCTAGTGCCCATGACATTGTAGTAGAACTAGGTTGAATGTCAATGCACACGTTTCCAATGCTTTGAACAAACTCTACTAATGTCAATGCCCTTTAAAAACATACAACATCATATAGAGAGTGTCGATGGAGGAAGTGTTACACATTATATTCCCTACATAAACCTTGATCCCCATTTCCCTAAATTATCCTTCATCTATTGCAAACCCAAAGTTCTATGGATGCCGGTTAAAGGGCATTAATATCTAACCACAAACAAACTTTTAAAATGCTCTTATGCATATACAAGACAAATATAGAGGTTTAATGGAGGTTTGCAAGGTATTTTAGTAAATGACTAAACATAAGGCCTTGACAAGAGATGCATAATGCAACCTACAATAGACACTTGTTTCCTCACATGACCAAAAACATTATCTACAATTGTACACATAACATCAAAACTGTTTGAAAAAGTCCACAACGAAATGAACCACATGGTTTTGCACAATCCTAATAATTGTTTGTCAAAATGCCTCAAAGAAACGTGGCTTCGTAGAGACTATTTAACCCTTAATTATATTTTAGGTCAATTTGATTTCTAGGTGTAGATTTGAATAGAGTCGATTTACAAATCTAACAAAAATGATACTAATGCAAATACTAATTCATATTTGCAACCCATATTAGATAGGAAGGATTTACATACACCAATTAACCTAACATACAATCAAAAGCACAAAACGGAGGTATAGAATTACTTAGTTGATTCATGCTCAAATTTCTAGAGATATCTAAGACTATACAACCGTGAAATAGGAAGTTCGAACCTAAGTAACCCTCACAACATGGATTGCAACTTTAATTAAACTTGGGTCAATATTGTATCATATGGTCCAACCCCTTCTCGTATGGTTTTAGACTGCTATGGACCTACCTTTGTAACTTTCTAGGTTGTTCACCTTCCCGGATTTGTCTGTCATTATCAAACCCTAATTATCACACAAGCGGTGAAGCTCTCGAAATGAGTTGATTGTCACCTCAAACCCTAGCCATAGATGAAGAGTTATACAAAACAAACATTATAAGGGTTGTGGGCACTAATTTCACTTTTTTGGTGAATCTTTTTATTCTTTTTTAAGTTTTATTGTGTTTCTAATTAACATACATAAAAGAAATAAAATAATGTAACAGTGGATATTATGATTTTATTAACTTATAACATTAATCAGATAAATTAGATGATGCTTTTCAAAGTGGCTATTGATTTAGCAACTATAAAAAAATACAAGGGAAAATTGTACCTAGTTGATTTTGTGTGGATATGGAAGAGTATGGGTGATCTAGATGTAAGAATAATCGATCTAAGACTTAAAAAGGTTCGTTATAGAAACCAACACCTAAAACTCGAACCTAGTAAAAATCGTACAACTAGGTTAAAAGTATGTGTATGGTCCTGACCATTTTATACAATTTTAGACATGCTTGGAATTTGGGTTTACAACTTCCTAGGTGCTTCGCCTACCTAGAAATGTATGTCACTTTGTGTGTTAGTCTTCTTTGCTCACCTTCAAAATGGTTATGTAAACATTTCTCAAACCCTAGAACCATTGTAGTGGTAGGAGTTTCTATAAAAAAACATTAGGTAGGTTGTGGGCACCCCTATGCACTACCAAATTTGCCACTAATCCAAAGAGGGCTCAAACCGCATGTCGTTCTCCTAACATGTGATATCTACCATAGTGCAATCAGAACTTGACAACCATGCTTTAACAATGCTTTGTTTGAGTTTCAAACTTGCTCAAATACTTAACAAGGTCATTTTTTTTATTGTAGAAAGAAAATAGAGACTCCTAGACCTAGAAGGGAACTTAAAACTTGTAAAGGATGTGTATGCGTTATTTGACATTTTAGGGAGCTTAAAGTGCATTTTGTGATTTCCTTTACATGAGGAGTTCTTAAAGTGCCAGGTTCTCAAATGAGGTGTGATTTACTTTCTTATATATGCTTTTGAAGGTTGTTATTTCATGAAAGGATGACCAAGGGGATATATTTTCTCATAAGAATGTGATAGAATCAAAATAATTAGCCCAAAACATGTCGGTCCAAAACCATACAATAGGGTCACTTGTAGATTTGTATAACTTGACCAAAAATTATGGTTTTGACTAGAAGGAAAAAAATGTTTCGACTTTATGGGTCGAAGGAAGGATGTTTATGAATGCGTTTTATGAAATTAAACTTTAGAAAATGATGTTAGGGAGGTGTCAAAGATAAGAAATAAATGGAAGAGCTACCAAGGTGTGCTAAGCAAGAGTGAAGAGAGTGCATTTGTACATGCAAGTGTGCAATGTCAAGATCAATAGTGTCAAAGGATAGATTGCCAAATTTGAGTGTCTACATTTCCCCCTTTAAGTATGAAATGAAATTACATGCTTAAAGGAAAAGATCTGAGTGTGCAGAAAAACTTTTTCTTTTCTCGTAATAACTTTATTTTGTAGTATCCCATTGTGTTAGTGTTTGCATGCTTCAAAATGAAACTTGTAACATAGAGTGTAGTCAATTCCTACGATAGGAAATTGAAATTTAAGTTGATATGTGATGAAACTACTATAAAGAAACGTGTAACAAGAAATGCCAAAATAGATGCAAAATATGGAAGGAATACACATGTTTGTTTTGTGGAGGGAATGTGCTCTTGTTCTTGTGCTTTTGAGATTTTGGATTTTTTAAACTATGATGAAGAATTGGGGGTGATCAGTCCCAATTTGTGTTAAGGATAGGTTGATGTGTTATGTGTACTAACCCAACACACGAATGTTGAAGAGAAGAACCAAAAAGAGGAGCCAAAACACCCCTCAACAAATAATATTGTGTATCAAACTCATTCAAAAATCCAATATCTTCTCCTCAAGTTCTAAGTGGATAGGAAAGTTCCACCTATGAATAAATTAACTAACTTTAATAACTTCCATAATCATATGGACCATACTGCTATAGATGGATATAAGCCCAATTTTGTAAATTAGGACACATAGTAGAAAAGAAAAATAATCTCCCCATACTCTTCCCATGTGCCGCACACCTAAGTAGAAACTAAATAGAATTGATTGCATGTTGAAATATGAGTGGAGAAAGGATACCCATTCCCCCAATGTGCCCAAAACTGAAGATGAAACTAAGTATCATTGAGAAATAGAGAATGAAATACTTCATGCCCCCAAATATGTGGCAAAATAAGTATGCAATCATATGAAAATGATGTAATAGAGATGAAAAGGTCCATACTATTGAAATCTCTAGAGAAAATGCCCTCTCGGGAAAAACTATATGATAGGGCCATATAACCATTTGTATGGTCATGAATAGGATGTATGGTTTTGAACCCCTGTAGATTTTTCTAAATTCATGTACTTGATTCCAATTCTGAGGCATTTTTGTCTTCCCCTATATATGTATGTTCCCAAAAAGATGCGTGTATGTGCTAGAGATGTAGAATAAAACCAAAAATGTTTCCCCCTCTTTTGAGGTTTAAGTGATGAATAATTTGAGCATGTGACTAAAAAGAAAAGATATACAATCAACAATGAGTATTTGAAAGTATGTATATAACCTCTAAAATGATTAATGTGGTGGCCACTAAGAAGAATTGTGCATGCAAGGGGGATGTACATGGTAGAAACAATGGTATAAAACAAGAGAAAAAATAATAATAAGCATAATAACAAGAACAATTTCAATGTAACAAAACAACAATAACAATGATAGAAAATTATGTGTTAGTAGAAAACAAGTGAATGCAATGTAGAAACAAGTGTAAACATGTCAAACAATGTTACACAAAAGTCAAAAATTGTAAACATGGGACACCCATGGTGTCGCAAGAAAATCAAGGCCCTTGAGCTTGTAAACAAGAGATGCACAACTACACACAAGGCATAATGCCATAAACATGGGACACCCACAATGTCACAAGACAATCTAAGCCATTAGGCCACAATTAGAGTAGAAAATAAACACACACACACACACACACACACACACACACACACACACACACACACACACACTAACTAACAAGAAAGTATGAAAAAACAAGTTTATTATAATGTGATGAACGAAGAGCCTATAATATGAAAAGAGATACGTGCTACACAAAACACATGTGTTAGTCATGTTAGTCCAAAAGATAACAAATACACAATATATACGTAACTAAGTGTAATGAGGGAAAAAGGGACTATAATTGATATATAACACATGTATATAAGTTGTAAAAGTATATTCCCCCATAGGTTAGCGATGCATGTAAAAGGGTAGGCCAACACCTATCATCGTGAATCATTCTATGTATGTTTTGCATCATGCTCAATATGCCACGTGAACACATTTGTGTTAAGAATAAATGCTATCTATTAAACCAAAGGAATAAAACATATATATTGTAAAGTGAAAACTATGTATGCTATTAAAACATGTCATGATTTTGTGTTATTGCAAATATTTGAAAGTGTTTGTATTTTGAAATTATTTCATTGTTGATGTAGAATATGCAACTAAATATGGGAAGCAAGGTTTCCCTCGGTTTGTTTGTGTGAAAATTGAGGTTTGAGTGTGAACCCACTCCCTTAATAGTTAAGTAGAACCTATAAAAAGTGCGTCATTCGGAAACAAGGGGGAATAACATGAAAACTATCCCAATATAACCCTCCTAAAAAGATATCATATGTTAATAGATCATCACAATCAATAAGATGAAAGCAATTCAATATGATAACTTCACAAAAATCTTTGCAACCAAAGAACAACAATATCATATATTATATCTCATGGAACTCTATACAATACAATGAGAAGGGGCCTTGATTATACATGAAAGGAAGATCAATCGAAGAACTATTCAAGGACATAGATTGAGTCATAAATTAAGGAAATAACTAAACACAAAAGAACCATTCTAGACCATAGATAAAACTAGTTAAGACTATATATCAAACTAGTCAAGACAATAGATCAAGGAAAAAACTATACCTAACAAATATATAATATCCTCATAATATATAAATAAGATGAAATAAATATCCACACATAATTGGGCGAGGATAAATAAAATATAAGGTAAATAAAGTACCTAGGTGAACATGAGCTAAGGTAAACAACCTACTCTAACACCCCTCTCAAGTGAAGCTAGGGGCCCAAAATAAAAGTGGTATATCCACAATATGAGTCCTGAAAACAAGGTCTGATCAAGTACTCATGTATAATATATCCATGAAGAAATCTCAAACCAAAAATAGGAAAGAAAATCCTACTAGAAGAAAGAGAAAGAAGAAGGAATATGTCCTAATGAACACCCCCAGAAAAATTTTGAAACCCCAAGCATGCCACACAACGCAAGGTAGTGAGGTGATGCAAATGGCTTCGTAAAGATGACAATAACTTGCTCCTGAGTCAGAATTTACTCCAAGCAAAGAACTCCATGTTGAATGTGTTGATGAATGAAGTGCATGTGAATCTCAATATGTTTGGTCCGCTGGTACTCAACAGGGTTACGGGAAATGTGAATTACACTTTTTTGTCACACCAAATTACAATCAGTGAATCATATGGAATCCAAACTATGTCAATTAAATATTACTTTTCAATCGTCTTGTCATATTATTAGATTCACTCATCAATTTTTTTGTAAAAAAGTGTTCAATTTATCTTGTGTCTTTTCCATTAAGAGTCAAGTGTCACAACCATCAATAAATTTTCTTTTACTAAATTTTGTTGTCATTGATAAAGTAAAAGAAAATTCACAAGTTGAAAAAGTATTGTATTGTGAAGTGTCAAAAATTCCTTGTACATCATTGTAGTTTCATTGTAAAAAAATCATCAAAAGTATCAAAAATTGGGTCATTGTAAACATCCAAAAAAATCGCCTCACTTTTAGCTAAACCACATTATCAATGGAATCCAATGTCTAAGTCAAAACTGAGGGAGGATAGTTCAATTCGAGCCTCATGATCACTATTCATTGAGTTAGCAGTGTCATATCAGAGGACAAAGGAATCAGAGGTTGGAGGTTAATCAAAGACCTCTCATCACCACACAATGATGGGGCTGCATACCATTGTGTTGGCAGCTTTTTTGTGGTGTGAGTATTTGAAATTTCGCTTGTGCAATAAGTTTCAGCTTTTCTACTTTGAGTGGTGTGTATTGTGGATGTTGGAAAATAATTGTATAGGAAGGAAACTAACTACAAAGATCCTCTAATTGTCCTACTTTGTTAGAATATGGTCGAGTGTTGAATATGCTCACTCGAAAATGGTGATCATGTGTAGCAAGATCTAGACAATAAGACCCGAGATAGTAGTAAGAAACATGATACGATTGTATTTTTAGTGTTCCTAAGTGGAAATTTCACATTGTGGGGGAACATGATACCAATGTTTCATTCCATTATGTGCCAAACTGGCTAAAGTCAAGAGTCGATTCTAGTGGTAGTGGCAATTGTCTATGTTGTTCAAGATTGAGTGGCAATGATCAATAACAATGACTACAATTAAGAATGTTTTGTTCTTATGGATGTAATGTGAAATATTTTCTAATGTGAGTATTATTGTTTATATTGGTAATAAGTGAGCAAGTGATTCCTATGTAGTTCCCTGATGTAAAAATGTTGTAGAGAACAAAATCACCAATGTAAGATAGTTCATGGATCTTGAAAAGGTTTGTGGGAGATCTAGAAAATCACATGAGGTGGATAGTTGATGGGGCTTATTCACATCAAGATTTGTATTAAACATTTTTAAAACCATGAAAGTAGAGAGTGTTTATTTTGTATCAAGGTCATGAATCACATAGTTGGACATGCCAAATGGGTGAGCATAATGCAAATGAGAGTGTGAATGTTGTTCTACCATGTTAGCAAGATAAAGGGGGAATGTTAGTAAAATAATGGATAGTGCTCCACATATTTGATATTTACCGTATGGTAAATATATTGTTACTATGGTAAGCTAGTAGTTAATATTGGTTAATAGTATATATTGTTGAAATAACAATATACTACTCAATATTTGTTATACCTATAATATTATAAATAGATTATTAGCTTCCTAGTTTGTAGCCATTGTAATATGCAACATCATATGATAAGAAATCAATTATTTTCTTTTGTAAATATGTTGCTTCTCTATCACACCCCACTCAAGTGGTAGAAAAGAACTTCTACACTCAAAGTTTCTTATATTCATCAAAATCAAAAACAAGGAGAAATGGACCCTATTGATTTTAAAGAATGGGTGAATGATCGAGGTTACATTCCAATGTTTTTTTCCGATAAGAATAACTAGATAACTAGTACATCAATAGTATGTCACCTTGCTAGGGTCATATCTCAGATATGATTGATCATAATTGTAAAATTTAATATGATTTAGAAAGCATACCATATGCAATAGTTTATATTCCCTCCATACATGTCTATAGAAACTATATAAGTCATCTAATTGAATTTTATGGTCGAAAAATTACTTAGAATGGCATAAAAATGAAAATAAATAGAGGTATAAAAGCACCTTTAAATAATAATATTATATTTTCTTATTTTTGTAAGTTTTGGTTGATTATTGATGGTTTTAGATGTGTGTATGGAGATAAAATCAGATCAGAAATACCCTTCAAATGAATCTAGTGATCATCCAATGTTGCCTAGAATAACTAGCTATTAAACTACTATTGTTGTAAGTGAGATTGATAACAAAATATGCACTGAATAACTTCAAATAATGCATCTCAAGCTTGCTGGATTTATTTGTAAATACCTAAAAAATAAAATCATAGATAAAATCAATGAAAATAGGATTACCACTTGGACAAATTAATAAACAAGGCTAATATAGCCATTACAACTTGTCTATTTATATATGACAAGTTAAAGAATGATAATAATGTTTACAAATCCTAGGTTATCTAAAATAATCTAAATACAAATAAACATAAAATCAATGTGAAAAGTATCATCCAAAGAATAAGATATCAATCAACATGAAAGAATACTTAACTAGTTTAAGTGACACATGCACAACCATCATGCACACTAGTTAAACTATAAACACTCAAATTTATTAATTTGCACTTTGGAAACCCTTGATTTGACTATACACTTACTATGATAAATACAACTTATCCATTCCCACTTAACACTTTCGAGGTCCATTTTTAGCTTGTTTATCCTTGCACACTAACATGTCAACACATTTTGAGAATACAATGCAAAAAATTAATATAAAACATCAATTGATAGCTCCCAAACCTCAATTTTCATATTTTCTACTCCTATTCAGGTTCGTATAGTTTGGTCATAAATTTATATCCAGGTTTGACCCATTTGTATGGTCTTGGACCAATATGTCCTCCAAATATGCTTTCAAATAAATATCTTTCATTGGGTATTATACTCTATTTGGGTCGACGTTTCTTAGATATATCATATATGAAACCAAATATAAACAAGTAAACACTACCTCATTTTATAACCTGGGAATCCTAAGGTAATGCACTAGAGCACTCACTTCATACACTTTCAAAAGGAACCCAAAGCTCCCTAAATCTCACACGATCTCATCTGATGTAATTAGGGAAGTACCCACATCAGGTTTGAAGCTACAAATTAGGTTAAGTTATCCATATATGTCATCCACAAGAACTCAAACATTATCTCTCCAAGTATTGTAGAAGAGACACGTCACGCCAAAACAAGTATGGTAAAAGAAATTGCCAAGTCTAATTAATCTATCTTGATATCACATGCTATGTGGAGGATGATGTGTAGTTTGAGGAAACTTCAAGTAGTGAAAATGTCAATGGTACATAGGGGCACCAAAAACCCTTCTAATGTTTGTTTTGTAGGACTCTTCATCCATGAATAGGGTTTGAAATGAAGATCATTCCATTCAGAGAGCCTCACTACATGTGTGATAACTAGGTTTTGACAACAATAAACAAATCCAAGAATGTGAACACCATAAAAAAGTTACATGAAACAATTTTTAGAGTAGATCCAAGATTATACAATGAGGTAGGTACTTTATGGTATTCTGTGAAAATTTGATATAACTTTGAACTAGGTGGACTCACAACTACAATTTCAATTTCAAAGGTTCTTCTAGTGCAAATCTCTTTATCCTAGAAATGTGCACTCCAATATCTTTCCAGAATCATATACAACAAGCTAAGTGCACTTATTCCATGATGTTTTCAAAGTTATATCTTGTATTGCATTATTTGGAATGTTATTCTAATATTGCATAATTAATGTTGGAAGTTAATTAATTAGAATAGTTGATAGTATCTGAACCTTACCCTATTAAACACAATTAAATTATACATTTTTTCATATAAAAATAATTTAATTAACGGTAAACATTTTGGTAAAACAAACTTTTGGTCAACCCCTTCACCTAATCTAGGATCTATATTTTTCCTTGGGTATTAGGCATACTAATTTAGAAACCCTAATGCCCTAGGGATTTCTTATGATATCCTTAGTTTTCAGTGTTGTATTCATCTTTTCATATGTATCACCAACTCATTATCTTATATCTTCTATGATTGTAGCTTCAAGTCTAATGACTCCTACCCCTATGATAACATTATCCAATATCCCTATAACTAGGTCCATGTCTATGTTTTGTAGATTGGTAAGAGTCCTTATCTTGATCCCACCCACCACAAGACTTATACTCCCCTCATTTATTGTGATATACACTATGAGGTCATTCCTTCCACTACTCACTTTCCTCCATGTTTCACATCCAATCCCATAGTTCCCATTATTAATGTTGTCACCATAATTCACACTATGTAACCAATAGGGGGAAACCCATCTTTGCCTCCTCCACCTATAGCTCCTATAGTTAATCCTACTACATCCTCTAAGGAGTATGACCTATTGGAATAACTTAATAATAGTCTTGCTAAGATATGTCTCTTAGAGATTCTCCAAAATCACCAATGTATAAGGACATCCTATAATATGCTTTGGTCTCATTTACGTTGTCTAGTCATACTCAACCTGCTACTTTTGCTTCTCTCATGGATAATTTTACAACACCGGAGTAAGTTATCACCTTTAAAGCTACCGCTATTCCTACTTTCTTTGATTTTGATACCTACCCACCCCTTTTTATCACCACACGTGTTAAACATTTTTTCATTAAGTGTGCTCTAATTGGTAATAGATCTAGTATTAATATATGTCCTAATTCTCTTATATTGCAAGTGACCTTTCTCTATTGTGATCGGTGTTATTATTTACTAATGTTTTTGGCTTTGATAATGTTACACACTCTACATTAGGCACTATCACTTTGGATGTTCATGTTGGCCCTATGACATTACCAACCACTTTTCATATCATGGATAATGTTCTTCATTACAACTTACTCTTGGGACACCCTTGGATACATTATATGTAGGTTGTTCCTTCTAATTTCCATCATTGTGTTAAATTCCTACATAATGGCATTGAGCACACCATACCGATGATCCGAGTCCCTTTTAATATTTTCTACTTGATATGTCCCATCCATAGATTCCCTTTATCACTCCATTATAACCCATTAATATGGGTAGTCTTGATACAAAAGTTATTGGTGAAACCATTCACTACTCTGATTCCACTTCATCCTCATCTACGTAAAACTCTACACTCCTAGCACCTCAATCCTTCCCTCATATTCCAAAGACTCTCTCACAATGAAAAATTATTGTTATGTTATTGGATGGTGTTTTTGAACATCATGATGCACTTTATTACTCTATTAATATCAATAAGGACACTATTGATCTCACCAATGAAAATTTGTGTAACCTCTATTTTAATCTAATAGATGAAGATGATTGATATTTCATTCTCTCTATATCTCCACTCGACGTGGGAATTATCAACTTAAAAATAATATATGTAATATTTGTACTACCATCCTCCATCTCTATTTCCATCCGGATCATCTAAATATCCCACACATTGTTTTCCTATCTTGATTGATTTCAGATTCCTCATTTTACCTTTTAAGTGGCATCATTCTAATATTAAGCTTTCCCACTAACCCAAAGATCCCTTTTTACAAATATCAACATATTTCTTGACATGCCACTAATCACTTTCAATTTTTAATCTGCTTAATCAATGGGATTAAAACATGTGAACATATTTTTTTTTATTTCCTATAAAGCAACACCCTCCCTCACATAGTCATCTTCTATCAATTTTCCTATCTCAAACATGCCGTCTCATTTTGATAATTTTACTAAAATTGTTTATATTCATGGTCACTACTGACCACATGTGTCACTCAACTTGCATACGGACAAGAATGGTTGTACCTATGAAGCCTTACATACTTTAGGACTTACACCCTCTAACATTACACCCATTCTCACATCGGTGATGGAATTTTATGGTTATATTATGCTCATGATTGCCTTTGGTCTCTACATTATCATCACCAAAGTTTGGGTCTCTCTTTATCCCTAACCCATACAATTAGTTTTTGGATGATCTTGGTTATGATACATATCTTGGATGCTCATGTCGAATTACTCTAGCATTACGTTTCCTCTCCTTACTAAGCATGACTACTATTTACAATAACTACTCCCTTGATTATCAATCTAATAGATAGATTGGATTCATATCTTAAAGGCCCAATACCCTACTTACATCGATAGAGAATACATTACAACATTATATTACTTTTTTAGATTGGAATTCGATCCCATTCTGCAATACTCTCCACAACACGATAGACCTTTCCCCTGCCGGTTTTGATTCTACTACTCATAACCTCTTGGATAAAACTTGATAGCCTTTATGTTACCCATATTTTGTACATTTCTATGCATTGTTATGATACAAAAACATTCAAATATTGGAAAAAAATACAAAACATGATATGTCTATTTTACTTGAGTTGTTAGCAATTTAGATTATATGTTTTTTTGTCACTTTGGTTTGATAAATATCATGATTTATGTATTTACTCACATGCATTCACTAGATATATTGATCTAGATGCGGATGTCATGCCTCACTCAACGCAAGTTCCAAAACACATTTGAAGACAACTGAAAATCTCGATCAAGATAGAAAATTGATAAAGTGGTGATAAGATTTTTTAAAGGTAAATAATTATACGATGGTTAAAATTACTCATTACGAAGGTAACATGACTAAGTCACAAAATATGACAAAGCATAACCAATATGCAATTACGAACAACTAGGAGCATTTTAAAATATTTTACACCGTTAAAACAAAGATTACAATAGTGGCGTGAGGGGCATGAAGTCAACTTAACGCCGTGTCCACAAGTTAAACTATTTATAATTAATATTGTTATTATTATTATTATTATTTTTAATGTCGATGATAATAAATCGTGATGGCGGAAAGGATAATAATCGTTCCAAGAATGATGAAAAAATATACTTATTAATATTTTAATTTTGGGTGACAGAAAGTTGTGATTAAAATAAGAGGGTCATGGGTCCCATTTCATCTCCGAAATGGACCCATGCCTTCAAATTTATTTAAAATCAATATTATTAGGTCTATAAGGGAACTACTCTCTTTTAAAAAAATAAAAATTAACCATTTAATCTCTTATCCTACCCCTAAAATTAACACATGCAAATTTAACCCCTTTAACCATACAAGCAAATTACCTAAACCACTAACCAATTAAAATTAATTAATTTTAATTTGTTTAAGGGTGCAACCATATAAATTTAAGTCATGGTGCACATCAAATCACCACCCTTGGATTGATTCAATCTCCACCACAGGATTAATTTTCCTAAAAAACAAGATGAGGATATATTTTCAAAAGAAACCTAAGTTTGATTTCATTTTCCTCCTATTCCTCTATTCAGGTCTCTCTTTTGTGTTGTTTTTATAGGTATGAAACTTCAAGGATTCAAGCTCCAGGTTTATGGGTTTAAAATCTCCTCCATACTTCTATGACGGATTTCCAATATCTAGACCGGTTTATGTGCAGGGTTAAGGATTTTTTTAATATATTTTATTTTTGTTGAAAGCCCACATCTAGGGAAAAAATAAAAGATGTTCTCTGCTTTTATAAAACAAAGTTGCATGCTTATTTGCATATGATTTTTTTGTTTCAAATTATCTTCCTAATATATATATATATATAAGTTGGCCACATTTTTTTGGTCACACATGTGGGGTGATTTACAAAGCTTAGTGCCTCCGCAAGAGGAAATATGACTCAAGGTCATAACAGAGTGAATTGGTGGGGTTGGTTGTGGCCCATGCCACGCCAGTGGGCTATGACATGTGCCACAACCCTCCATGGAAATAATCAAAGGATTTGGGGTGGGTGGGACAATTGTCCCACCCCCCATATATATATATATATAAAATAAAACATCTCCCCTAATTTGGCCATTCAACCTTAACAAAATTAAACTCTCCTTTTTTTTATAAAGAAAATTCTACTTGTTTTAAAACAAAGATCGAATATATATAAATTTACACACACACACACACACAACAATAATCAAAGGAATGGGGGTGGGACAACCGTCCCATATATAAAATAAAACATCTCCCCTATTTTGACGATTCAACCTTAACAAAATTAAACTCTCCCTTTTTTATAAAGAAAATCTACTTGTTTTAAAACAAAGATCAATATATATATAAATTTACACACACACACACACAACTACAAACATTTGATATAGTATGTTTTCACGGTGCAATACAAACAAATAAATTTATATTTTTCATACAAATTCAAAAATTAATTTATTTCGACACAAATGCATTTCTACTTTTGTAAAGTTCAGATATATAATAAGTTTAGTTTATTTATTTAATATAAATGATTTTTTTAAATCGATAAATGTGTAAATGTAGGCACGTATGCACATGTACATACTTATATACACAATCAAAGTTATTTAACAACAAGCAAACATCTAAGTAGAAGAAGGTGATTTTCTGGAAATAAAATTACAACAAAAGAGATGATTTATTAAAGTGTAATTTCCAGCACTTCTACTCATTCAAGAAGAAATTATTTCAAGTTTCCTAAGCAAGGATGTCGATAAATATTTTAAACCAGATTTAGAGAAATATTTCCATAATTTAAACTTGAACAGAAAGAATATTTCAGCATGAAATAAGTTAAACAGATAACAACAATTGAATATTAAAAATTTCCTTTTTCTTAATTCAACCTTTTCATTCCAAAATGAAGATACAACAATTGTTTCAAAAGGAAATTTTAGTGGTAACATAGTTACAACAACAATGTTTAAAACATATTTTCAACCATCTAATTCACATAATTTAATCTAATCTCTCATAACATATTATTACCTTCATTACACAAATGATAATTAAGGTAAAATGAAAGTATATAATCCCTCCTCTCAAGAGGAGACAACATGACATTCTTTTGGCTCAAACATAGTACAAAAATGTACTTCAAATCTACAACTTTGCAACTTCAAATCCACTCAACCTAGCTCAAAAAATCAACATGTAAAGTAACTCCCTAATCAAAAAAAGGTGTTTAGTTGACCACCCATCCAAATGACATCATTACATGCCACCAAGGAGTATAAGGTGGCATACTAGCCTCCCCCAAGCTCATGAGAAAGAGGAAACTCACACACTTAGCACATAGGAATAGTTTGAAAACACACAAAATGATTGAACCAAATTTAAAATCCATTCACAATGTTTAGCAACCAAGAACAACATGCTAAGAAGATCTAATCTTATATCTTTTGAAAGGGGATGAGAATCCCTAATTTCATGTTTCATAAACCATACCAAATAGCCATAAAAATCCCCCTTATCTCTCCATATTTTCACCATCTCCTTATCACTCCAAACTCTCATTATCCCTCCAAACTCCCCAAGAAGGATTTTCAAACATAAGTGTTTCCTTCTTGAGGGTAGGGATGAATTTCCAACCCAAATGGAAATCCATCCCTACCTAAAAACCAAATGTAGGAGGGTTCTCAAATAGAGTAGAGGAAAATTCCTCCCTCTTCCCAAACAAGCTCCCAAAACCCACACCCCTCAAGGGTGGGTGGAGAAAAAAGAGAAACACATAATGTACATTTCCATAATTGATCTCATACACACATGCAAGGTAAAAAGGAGTAAAAAAACATATAGATACAAGGACCTACCTTGTATTCCCAAAGCTAAATTCTAAATATGCCTTCCAAATAACACAATTCTTCACCAAAATAACAAACTTCTCCCAAAAACTCCCAAGAAAAATAATTTAGAAATGTGTCATAATTTTTCATTGATGTCAAGTTGTACATTGATGTCAAAGTGTCCCCAAGGTGTCCAAGTGGTTCCATGAGGTGTCAAGTAATGACAAGGTATGAAAGTGGGATCTAGGTGCATGGAAACGAAAGGGAGTTATGTGGTGAGTCCTCCTAAGGTTGTATGAAAGAATTAACAAGATCACACATGGTAAATTAGTTTGTGTAAGGTGTTATCATGTTTGTAACAAGTCTCCATGGTAAACTCATGAAGTTTTAGGTAGCTCTAGGCCTAATCCTAGTCCCGATTAAGCAGGTAGGCATGGAAACATGAGAAATGGATAAAGGAAAAGCAGGAAGATCATGGTTGGAGTAGTATGAGCTGGAATAGCATGTGTGGAAGGAGTATTAGGTCAATACTCAGGCTTATAAGGCATGAAGGTAGCCATTTTGAGGCATTTTAGTGAAGATAAGGCTAGTAGGCAAGTGAGATGGTTGAGCCAAGGCATGATGATGTAAACCAAGAATTTAAGGAGAATAATATGATGATATATGAGGTGTGTAGGGATTCACAAATGTCTAAGGAGGTAAATTAAGCAATTACCCAAGTTGGCATAATACACCCTTCAGGAATAGAGAACAAAAGTTGCACAAATGAGATCAGCAGAGATTCCAAAAGAAAACTATGATGAATTGATCATTTTAATACATGTAGGGGTGAGTTTAGAAGGTGTGGTAAAAGCAAAGAAACCAACTTTTATGTCTAGAAGACTCCTTGAAGCACATTTCAATGACATTTTTCCTTTGCATGTGTGACTGTATGGACTAGAAAAATAGTGGTTTTGATTAAAATTATAGGTACAGGTAAGAGTTTTGGGTTTCATGATGAAAACCTCAGTATCCTAGAAATCTTATGATGTCTACTAAGTGGTCATGCAAATACTTGGACAAGTTGTGTGGAATTTTTGAAGGTATAGGTGAATTTCTTCTTCCTACCATTAGAAGCATGTGAATACAAGAATTCGTCATATTGATTTGAAGGGATTATTATATGAATACCACTTGCAGAGGTGTATGAAGTACATGAACACTCTCTATAGTCATAAAACATCATGTTTGAGGTATTTTTTAGCATGGTGGTGTGTTGATAAGGCTAGAACCCAATGGACTAGTATGCTCAAGTAGGTCTCTCAAGAAGGTGGTCTGAACCTGATATGAAGGTGAGGTTTTTTCTTGAACAACCTAGAGATGTGAATGCATGAGATGGTGTATATTTTTGTTCCCAAGATGTTTCAAGTGATGAAAAATTTTGAAGAATTTTTTTATGTTTGGAGGTATGTTGCATTAAGACTATGTCTTGAAGGTTAAATCCTTATTTTGTGTAACTAGAAAAAACATGTAATTTTGAGTCATTCTTTATAGAATGAAGTAAGACACATGTTTGAGGTAATGAAAAACATCTCAATTACACTGTAGAACGTGGCTATAAGGTCATGAAAAACTAATAAAGTATGTGTGGTTGCACAAATTGTGAAGATATAAATTTGTGCTTACAAAACTATGTCTCCCTACTTTAATGCATGTTCTATAAAGATTATGAGAATACTTTACACTTCCTAATCAATTGAAGATTGTGTAAAACTTGCTCCCATTATGATCAAAGTTCTTGGAAGGTCCGAACTCCATTTTCGTAAGTGATCAAGATATTCATGAAGGCTAGCTCTTCAAAATTGTGTGCATGAAAGAATTTTGTGAATGGGTGAAGAAGAGACTTCAAGGTGTGGCATGATGAACTCCAAGTTATCTGTGATGTGTATACTCTTTTCAACATTGATGCTCATAAGTATCCTACATGGTTTAATCTCATGTGTTTCCTCATACTAAAATTTCAAGTTTGAACCAACTCCTTTCCTTTGTGTTCTCTTGTGAAATATTAAAGGCTAATGATGAGAATGTGAAGTATGTAAGAGATATAAAGGAATATTATGGGTCATGATAATGGACCCAAGTGATGGTGCCACCTAATTTTCAACAAAACCTATCAAGGAGTCCGTTTACTCGCCATATTTTGAGACAAGTCAGAAATGAAAAAACTACCATGTCAATTACAAATAGAAAGTGTAGATGTCAAGTCATAAATCAAGTTGTAATAGGAACATTTTTAGATGTCATAAAGTTTAAGAGAACATCTTAGAACCGTACAAGCATAAAAAGAGATCTTGGCAGGTTTAACAAGCTTAAGTAAGTAATTGAAGATATTAGATGCAAGAAGATAATTTTGAGGTAGCTTTTGTAAAGACCCTTTGTATGTATTTGTAAATATTGAAAGAAAGTTATTTGAAGAGTCATTACACTTGAAAAGTCAAGAGACATGTTTATGAGTCATGATTATTCCTTTAAGTTCATTTGTTGAGCATGTAATTGTTATTGAAAGTGAGGAGAGTTGAGTGCTTTTTTTTTTTTTTGAGAAAATAATAAGGGTGTGAGTGTATTGGAGAAATGGAAAATTAAGGGAGGAGAGAAGAAGAAAAGTGATCTGAAACAATGGTCACATTAGGTTGATGTAAGCAACCAATTGAGGAAGGTGATAAAAAATTTTTGTATGATTCAAGTCTGAGTTGTTGCTCAGAATTTGGGAGTGAGTTCTTCCTAGCAATTAGGTCCTTGCCAAATTACGTAAGTTGGTGCTTGATTTTTTACCAGAGTGGGTGCTCATCACATGGTGAAGTCATTGTAACCTATAGGATAATTGTCCAAGCTATTTCTCCGATTTCAATGGCTTTTCTCCTTTTTTTTGTTTCCTTCCATAAATCTTGTCTCCTCATATGTGTGTGTTGTTCTTTCTCTTTCATGGTTGGATTTTCATGCTTTTCATAATTAACATAGTTAAGTTTTACTGATTGAATTATTGCGAATTGCTTCAAAAAATTTAAACAACACTAATTCACTCCCCTCGGTGCTATAATTTATAACATTTGGTATCGAGCTAGTACTATTTGTACATGTTTAACAACTTAAGAGAAAGTACACAAAGCACAAGCATGGGTGGCCAAGTTGATTCAATGCTTTGGAGAAGAAGTGTGAAATTTCTCAAGCCTTGATTAAAGACCTAAAGGTTGAAATTAAGCTCATGGAAGAAAATCATCTTGAAGAACTCAAAGAGGTGGAATTAATTGTTAGTAAGATGTCAAAATATCTAAGTGTCAAAGGAAATGACTATATAAAACTTGAGAAAGAATTGAAGACTTCAAAGAATGATTTAAAGATAAATTGATGACATATCAAAGACACCCTAATGACAGATCAGGTTTGGTTTTTAAAAATGAAGCAACTCAATGTGAATTGGAGCATGAACCTAGTCATGATCCATGCCAAACAACCATAAAATCTAAGGATGAAGAATGTGGTGAACTAAATGCAAAATTGATGACACTAAGAGAGGAACTTGAACAAGCAAGGAAAAAAGAGTTGAAGGAAAATTCAATCCATCAAGGACATAAGAAGACCATCAAGAAATCAAATGCAAGGAGATTCCTGGTAAGTTTCATGGAATTTACTTTTCATGTCATGTCTTTGGACATAGAGCTAGGGATTTCATAAGGAAAGTAGAAAAGGAACACCCATGGAGAGATTGTAGGACTAAATTTTAAAAGAACAAAATTTGTTTCAATTTCCATGAGAAGGGTCACATAGCCAAATTCCGCTTGAAGAGCCTATGGAGCAAGATTGGATAAAGGAGACATCTAGAGTTGTATGTTTTAAGTGCAACAAAACATGTCATTTTTCTATACATTGTCATAAAAATAGTCTCATCTACAAAAGGAAGGATGAATTCAAGCCTACACCTATAGAAACAGTCAAGGAAAATAAAAATTTGTCAATGAAGATCCTAGATTAACTGAGGTGATAGAATGCACAGACAAAGCTAAGAATGAGGTAGTTGGTCAGCCCCATAAAGATTAATCATTCATTAAATCCTATGAGAAGTGTGTTTTCCCTAGTTAAGAACAAGTTTATTCATAAGGAGGAACATATGTGCTCGGTGAGAAAAACTCGGAGACAATTATACCAAGACAACCATTCAAGGAAATCACAAAGAAAATCTACAAAAGGGAAAGGAAGGTGGAGTCCTTTGAGGACTTCATGATGTTCTAGTATTCTCAGGAGCATGAAATGCCTTCTTTAGGATTCTAGAAGGTAGGAGTCATTTTGAAGGAAGCCCAATGAGCTTGTGAAAGCAATTGGTCATCTTGCAAGATGTCAAACCCCAAGAAAATTCTTATCCCTGATGATGAGTGAACCATCCAAAGAATATCTATGCATATAATTTTCCACCTGTAGTTGTTGATTGAAGTCTCCATCCCATTGCAAAGGTATGTCAGAAAATGGTTGTTTAGCTTCTTGTTGAAGTACCAGTATTTTTGAAGTTCTTGGATGTCTTTCTTGTCTATACATACAAAAGGAGTAAGGTTAAAAAGTTTCAATTCATGTTTCATCACTCTCCATGATTTCCAGTTTGAGTCATGAGTGAATCATTCCTTCTTAGAGTGTATTCAAGTGAGAGATATCTTCAAGAGTGTGTCTTGAGTCTAATGATCAAGGTAACAATATTGTTATAACTCGAACATGCTAGTCTTGAGCCCAAATTTGAATTCCAACTGAAATAAGAATGTGTTCTCATCAATAACATGTTTCAATCCTTGTCCAAGTCTCTAAAATATGAAAGGAACAAACTAGCTCTTCACGATACAAGTTGTTCCATGATGTATGATCAAGAGGTCACAATCGTAGATTTTATGATTTTTAATGTTACAAGATAGTCATGTATGAAGTCGGGTTCAGTTAGTCTTGAGCCCAAATTTGAATTCCAACTGAAATAAGAATGTGTTCTCATCAATAACATGTTTCATTCCTTGTCCAAGTCTCTAAAATCTGAAAGGAACAAACTAGCTCTTCACGATACAAGTTGTTCCATGATGTATGATCAAGAGGTCACAGTCAGAGATTTTATGATTTTTAATGTTACAAGATAGTCATGTATGAAGTCGGGTTTAGTGAACCTCCAAGGTTATCACACATTATGATTGAGTGCAAAATGAGTGATCCATCATATTTTGCATGAGTGATGTATATAAGGCTCTAGTCATTAGTGACAATCATGTTTCTCAAAGGTTGTCCAATGGGTCAATATTGCCTCAATGTGTCTTAATCCTGTCAAAGTGTGTGAGCTTACAGTTATTTTTGGAAATTTTACTCAAATAATGAAGAAGAGGTTTTGACAATAAAGTAAAGATATTCATAGTCGAGTGTGTCACAAATCGGTCTCGAGTTTGATAAAAGGTCGAGATACATATTAGATAGGGTGGTCTCGAGCATTACGAAGGTATAATAAGTCCTACAAGCCCAAAAGGAAGATTAATGCATGGTTGTAAGCATTGTAGCCTCAAGATATGCATCAAAGATGGGATGAAAAGAAAAAATATAAATGGTGAGGTGTAAAAATCAGAAGTAAGCTCCTATAGTACTAATTTTCCAATAATGTGTGCAAGGTAAACAAAGTGATTCAAACTCATCAATCGGGTGTTTGACCATGTGTGCAAAGTATGAAAAGATGTTTTATGAAGGCACAAATGACTAGAAATGAAGTCATAGTTATGGAAGTATGAATTAGATGCATCAAGACAATTAGTTTCCATCAAAATGAGGTAAATAAGAATTATATATAGTCAATTCCAAGAACAAAAAAATAATGAGGTCTTAGCACCGAATAACATAAGTGCAGAGGTTGGGACTTGATTGGATGTCTTAGAGAAGTTCTCTAATGTGTAAGATTTACTATAAGGAAAAAGGACCTTATAAGAACATAAGTTTTCTTCTAGAATAAAAAAATGATATCTCTATCAAGAAATAGTAACTCATGTAACACTTAGTCATGTAAATTCAAGAAGTATGACACCTCTGAAAAGAAACCATCAAATTGATAATGGAAGATCAATCTTAGACTTGATTTAGAAGATATAGGAGTATGTGAAGATGAGCTACTCAGGTGAAAATTAAGATCCTAAATTGAGAAGGTACAAAAGAATGGGATGGAAAGACATTTGAAGATCTAAAGGTGATATGGCTCTTGTAATTCATAAGAAGACCTTATGCAAAGAGGTAGAGTAAAATGAATCTAAGCTTAAATTCACACTTCAAGGATTGAATGTGTCTTACTAGAAAGATGGAAATATTTATGATGTTAGCACAATCCTTTTGCAAATGTTTTGGGGTAGTGAAGATCATCACAATTTTTATGGTGACAAAATTTCTTCTTTCAGGATTTCACAAAACCCTCTTAGGGTTTGGAAAGGGTTTAGTTTTTCATGGTGTTAACAAGTGGAGTTTGAAGACAAAATTTGATACCTATCATATTTGTATACTCCTTGCATTAAATTTTGTGGTTTTAAAGAGCTAATGTGATCAATATCTCTCCTTGTGCATGATAGTACCTTGAGATGGTTGTAGGTGTGTACAGATGACTTAATCAAGACCTTACTTTTGTGAGATTTATGTATTTTATTCAAATAAATATTTCCTAAGTTTTTTCCAAAGGTATAACTCCTAAATTGGTACTCTAAAATATCCTCACCTTGTTGAATTATTGAGTGGAGAAAAATATAAATCAAGAAATGTGCACAAACAAGCCTTGTAAGATCTAGTCATGATAAAAAGAAAAATGAGAAATTTAGATGTGAGCTTGAGGAGTTGGTTTCCAAATTTTGGCATACATGTTGTAGAGCCCAAAGGTACTTGCAAAAGATTAAAGATTATTTTGGGTAGGTCTGATCATTTCCAACTATGGAATGAGAAAATTCATTGATCCCGAGTTTCTTCTAGAAGGAAAATATTAGTAAAGAAAGGTAAGTTGACAGCTTGACGAAAATTTGAATAGGTTGATAAATGAATAAGCACAACTAGATGATCTATGACATGTGGGAATTATTAAATGAGCAAAAGATGACAAAGCCTTAAAGTTAGACTTGGTCTAAATCATCACAACATGA